>CM032452.1:14343432-14405871 GCA_019049505.1 Pachyrhynchus sulphureomaculatus | reverse complement strand
ATACAAACAATCAAATGAGAGGAAAGACACCAACAACCTCTTCCGAAGAAGCGAAAAACAGTTTCTAACGGCAAAAAAAACTATGTACAACAAACAGATAGCAGTGACTGAATCACCAAACAAACAAGAACTCACAGATTATTGGAAAAGTATCTGGTCAGAACCCAAACTACACAATAATAAACACCCCCTGGATCAAAGCCGAAGAAGACAAACATAAACATGTGACAGAACAAGGAAAATTACCACATTAAATACACAAGAAATGTTACAGAAACAATCAAACACACACACAACTGGAAAATGTCCTGGATAGACAATATACCAACAACTTCTGGTACAAACAGTTTACCACCACACACGAAGCACTCACACACCAAATCAACAAAGCCATTTCTACAACCACATACACTTCCTCACTTTCCTTACACAAGGAATAACATACGTTAAAAAACCCACAAAGCTCTCAGACCACCACAAACCCGTCAAACTACGAGACCTATCACCTGTCTTCCAACCCTATACAAGATCATCACAGCCGCAATTTCCAAGAAAATAGAGCAAACACCTAACAGACAACAATATTATCACAGAAGAGCAGAAGGGATGCAGGAAAAATAGTCGAGGATGCAAAGAGCAGCTGATCATTGATAGCGTGATTTCATGGGACAAACCAGAAGAGAAACACCACGAGAAACCTTCACATCGGTTACATAGACTATAAAAAAGCCTTCGACTCCATACCCACAGCTGGTTAATTCAGAGCCCTAGAAATCTATAAAATCAACCAAACACCTCAGGCAGTTTCTCGCGCACAATTATGAAAACATGAAAACCAAAATACGCCTAGAAACACCAACCGAACGCATCGAAACAGAAGAGCTGTACATCAGACGGGGTAATATTTCAGGGAGACTCGCTCAGCGCTCTATGGTTTTGCCTCTGCTCAATCCACTCTCAAATATACTAAACAGAACAGAGCATGGCTTCAATATCAGACACCAAAAAGTGAATCAACATAAAATAAACCACCTCCTATATATGGACGACATAAAAACTCTACGCTGCCACACAAACACAGCTGAAAGAACTCCTCAAAATCACAGAAATATTCACCTTAGATGTCAATATGGAATTTGGTATAAGTAAATGCAAAGTGCTCCACATCAACACAGGCCAATGGAAGTGCCACCATGAGACAGAAACCATTAACAATGAAACACTCGATAACATGTTCGACAAAGAAACATACAAATATCTAGGCTTCCAACAAAGCACCAAACTCAACCACACTCACATCAAAACAGAGCTCAGAACCGAATTCAAAAACAGACTGACGAAACTTTTGCAAACAAAACTCAACTCTAAGAATCTCACTCAAGCCACCAAACACGTTCGCTATACCTGTACTCACATATTCATTTGGTATCATCAAATGGTCACAAACAACATAGAAAATATTCACATCCTTATACGATCTCATTCACCAAATACAGGAAATTACACCCCAACGCATGCAAAGAAAGACTTACCATCGAGAGGAAGGCAGGAGGAAGAGGAATTATAGACATCAGATCATTACACACAAAAACAAATACAAACACTTAGGAAATTCTTTCACAGCAAGCAAACCAGCCTCCCACACAGCGACAGTGAAAGCAGACAAAAACTACACACCTCTCGACTTAGCCCGGGCAGACCACTCAGCAGACACACACAGTCACACCCAATTACAATAGGAAAAGATGAAAACGTGGTCAGAGAAAACACTCCACGGAAAACACAGATACCACATAGAACAAGACCACGTAAATAAAAAACAATCATTACACCTGGTTACAGGATGGGCCAGCTATTCCCTGAGACTGAAGGCTTCTTACTTGCCATCCAGGATAAAGTCATATTAACCAGAAACTACCAAAAGCATATCATCAAAGACCCGACTATTGCAGAGGACAGATGTAGGAAATGCCACCACCAGCAGAAAGAAACGATCGAACACATAACGAGCGGATGTAAAATATTGGCCGGAACAGAGTACACAGCCAGGCATGATTCAGCTGCCAAAGTAGTTCACCAAGCACTGGCCACAACATACAAACTCATAGAAAACACAGATCCCTACTACAAATACACGCCAACATCCATACTTGAAAATGAAGATTGCAAGCTCTACTGGGACATCGGTATCCATACAGATAAAACAGTCTCCGCCAATAGACCCGATATTACTTTTCAGTGCAAAAAAGAAAAAAGTCACCTATCTAATTGACATAGCTGTCCCCAACGACACAAACATCCAAACGAAATACACAGAGAAAATTTCCAAATACACAGATCTTGCAACGGAAATAAAAAGGCTATGGAAACAGGAAAAAGTCATCATTGTCCCCCTCATTATATCAGCCACAGGCCTTACACCAACAACATTCACACTACACTTAGTACAATTAGGACTCAACACAAACATACACAAAAACATTCAGAAGTCAGTGATTTTGAAAACATGTAAACATTGTCAGGTCATTCCTTAATACACAATAGTAATGCGTTTGTGCTGACTTGTTTTGCGCCCGTCAGCCAAACATGGAACCACATTGACCAAATGTGAGAAAGAAAAAACGAGAAAACAATCATAATAATAATAATAAAGGAAAAGTCACCTATCTAATTGACATAGCTGTCCCCAACGACACAAACATCCAAACGAAATACACAGAAAAAATTTCCAAATACACAGACCTTGCAACGGAAATAAAAAGGCTATGGAAACAGGAAAAAGTCATCATTGTCCCCCTCATTATATCAGCCACAGGCCTTACACCAATAACATTCACACCACATTTAGTACAATTAGGACTCAACACAAACATACACAAAACATTCAGAAGTCAGTGATTTTGAAAACATGTAACATTGTCAGGTCATTCCTTAATACATAATGGTAATAGCGTTTGTGCTGACTTGGTTTTGGCCCGTCAGCCAAACATGGAACCACATTGATCAAATGTGAGAAAGAAGAACTTTTTTGAAATAAATAATAATAATAAATAGAAAACAACATGAATCACTCGCCACCCTTAACAACATCCACACAACCTTACCCCGAATCAACTCTCATACAAACACTTAAAGCAAAAATGGAGTCACATCTAGCTCGATGGTCAGGCACCGACCCCACAACAAGAAATCCCATCCCTCGTTTAATCTTCAAACAGGGCACGCAACCAATCCTCAACACACTAAACAAGCACATAATACCTCAGTATATAACAGACTTAAGCACAATCGAAGACATTCACACAATAATATACGCAGCAGCAATCACCACTCTAACACAAAATAATCAAAAACTCCCTCAACGACAAGGAAACCCCAACAGGACAAAACCAAAATTCAAATGGCAAATAAGAATAGAAAACAAAATCAACAACATCAGGAGAGATCTAGGACATCTTACCCAGTTTATAAGCGGGAACGCGTCCAAACGTGTCACACAAGGGGGCAAACAAGATCAAATCTAAGTCTCCCCAATAGAACACTGCCAGAAATCCTCGATACCTTGAAACAAAAACTATCTGTATATGCCGCAAGACTCCGTAGATACAAAGAATCAAATGAGAGGAAAGACACCAACAACCTCTTCCGAAGAAGCGAAAAACAATTCTACCGGAAAACCATATACAACAAACAGATAGCAGTGACTGAACCACCAAACAAGCAAGAACTCACAGATTATTGGAAAAGTATCTGGTCAGAACCCAAACTACACAATAATAACACCCCCTGGATCAAAGCCGAAGAGGACAAACATAAACATGTGACAGAACAAGAAAATCCACATTAAATACACAAGAAATTACAGAAACTATCAAACACACACACAACTGGAAATGTCCTGGAATAGACAATATACAAAACTTCTGGTACAAACAGTTTACCCACCACACACGAAGCACTTGCACACATCAAATCAACAAAGCCATTCTACAACCACACACATTTCCCACTTTCCTCACACAAGGAATAACATACGTTAAATCCAAAAGCTCAGACACCACAAACCCGTCAAACTACCGACCTATCACCTGTCTTCCAACCCTAACAAGATCATCACAGCCACAATTTCGAAGGAAATAGAACAACACCTAACAGACAACAATATTCTCACAGAAGAGCAGAAGGGATGCAGAAAAAATAGTCGAGGATGCAAAGAGCAGCTGATTATAGATAGCGTGATTATGGGACAAGCCAGAAAAGAACACAGAAACCTTCACATCGGTTACATAGACTATAAAAAAGCCTTCGACTCCATACCCCACAGCTGGTTAATCAGAGCCCTAGAAATCTATAAAATCAACCAACACCTCAGGCAGTTTCTCGCGCAAATTATGAAAACATGGAAAACCAAAATACGCCTAGAAACACAAACCGAACGCATCCAAACAGAAGAGCTGTACATCAGACGGGGTATATTTCAGGGAGACTCGCTCAGCGCTCTATGGTTTTGCCTCTGTCTCAATCCACTCTCAAATATACTAAACAGAACAGAGCATGGCTTCAATATCAGACACCAAAAAGTGAATCAACATAAAATAAACCACCTCCTATATATGGACGACATAAAACTCTACGCTGTCACACAAACACAGCTGAAAGAACTCCTCAAAATCACAGAAATATTCACCTTAGATGTCAATATGGAATTTGGTATAAGTAAATGCAAAGTGCTCCACATCAACAAAGGCCAATGGAAGTGCCACCATGAGACAGAAACCATCAACAATGAAACACTCGATAACATGTTCGACAAAGAAACATACAAATATCTAGGCTTCCAACAAAGCACCAAACTCAACCACACTCACATCAAAACAGAGCTCAGAACCGAATTCAAAAACAGACTGACGAAACTTTTGCAAACAAAACTCAACTCTAAGAATCTCACTAAAGCCATTAACACGTTCGCTATACCTATATTCACATATTCATTTGGTATCATCAAATGGTCACAAACAGACATAGAAAATATTCACATCCTTATACGATCTCAATTCACCAAATACAGAAAATTACACCCCAACGCATGCAAAGAAAGACTTACCATCGAGAGGAAGGCAGGAGGAAGAGGAATTATAGACATCAGATCATTACACACAAAACAGATACAAACACTTAGGAAATTCTTTCACAGCAAGCAAACCAGCCTCCACACAGCGACAGTGAAAGCAGACAAAAACTACACACCTCTCGACTTAGCCCGGGCAGACCATTCAGCAGACACACACAGTCACACCCAATTACAACAGGATAAGATGAAAACGTGGTCAGAGAAAACACTCCACGGAAAACACAGATACCACATAGAACAAGACCACGTAAATAAAAAACAATCATACACCTGGTTACGGGATGGGCAGCTATTCCCTGAGACTGAAGGCTTCTTACTTGCCATCCAGGATAAAGTCATATTAACCAGAAACTACCAAAAGCATATCATCAAAGACCCGACTATTGCAGAGGACAGATGTAGGAAATGCCACCAGCAGAAAGAAACGATCGAACACATAACGAGCGGATGTAAAATATTGGCCGGAACAGAGTACACAGCCAGGCATGATTCAGCTGCCAAAGTGGTTCACCAAGCACTAGCCACAACATACAGACTCATAGAAAACACAGATCCCTACTACAAATACACGCCAACATCCATACTTGAAAATGAAGATTACAAGCTCTACTGGGATATCGGTATCCATACAGATAAAACAGTCTCCGCCAATAGACCCGATATTACTTTTCAGTGCAAAAAAGGAAAAGTCACCTATCTGATTGACATAGCTGTCCCCAACGACACAAACATCCAAGCGAAATACACAGAAAAAATTTCCAAATACACAGACCTTGCAACGGAAATAAAAAGGCTATAGAGACAGGAAAAAGTCATCATTGTCCCCCTCATTATATCAGCCACAGGTCTTACACCAATAACATTCACACCACATTTAGTGCAATTGGGACTCAACACGGACATACACAGAAACATTCAGAAGTCAGTGATTTTGAAAACATGTAACATTGTCAGGTCATTCCTTAATACGGAATGGTAATAGCGTTTGTGCTGACTTGGTTTTGGCCCGTCAGCCAAACATGGAACCACATTGATCAAATGTGAGAAAGAAGAACTTTTTGTAATCATAAATAGAAAACAAAATCAACAACATCAGGAGAGATCTAGGACATCTTACCCAGTTTATAAGCGGGAACGCGTCCAAACGTGTCACACAGGGGGCAAACAAGATCAAATCTAAGTCTTCCAACAGAACACTGCCAGAAATCCTCGATACCTTGAAACATGTATATGCCGCAAGACTCCGTAGATACAAAGAATCAAATGAGAGGAAAGACACCAACAACCTCTTCCGAAGAAGCGAAAAACAGTTCTACCGGAAAACTATGTACAACAAACAGATAGCAGTGACTGAACCACCAAACACACAAGAACTCACAGATTATTGGAAAAGTATCTGGTCAGAACCCAAACTACACAATAATAACACCCCCTGGATCAAAGCCGAAGAAGACAAACATAAACATGTGACAGAACAAGAAAATGCCACATTAAATACACAAGAAATTACAGAAACTATCAAACACACACACAACTGGAAATGTCCTGGAATAGACAATATACAAAACTTCTGGTACAAACAGTTTACCACCACACACGAAGCACTCACACATCAAATCAACAAAGCCATTCTACAACCACATACATTTCCCACTTTCCTCACACAAGGAATAACATACGTTAAATCCAAAAGCTCAGACACCACAAACCCGTCAAACTACCGACCTATCACCTGTCTTCCAACCCTATACAAGATCATCACAGCCACAATTTCGAAGAAAATAGAACAACACCTAACAGACAACAATATTCTCACAGAAGAGCAGAAGGGATGCAGGAAAAATAGTTGAGGATGCAAAGAGCAGCTGATTATGGATAGCGTGATTATGGGACAAGCCAGAAAAGAACACAGAAACCTTCACATCGGTTACATAGACTATAAAAAAGCCTTCGACTCTATACCCCACAGCTGGTTAATCAGGGCCCTAGAAATCTATAAAATCAACCAACACCTCAGGCAGTTTCTCGCGCAAATTATGAAAACATGGAAAACCAAAATACGCCTAGAAACACAAAACCGAACGGATCCAAACAGAAGAGCTGTACATCAGACGGGGTATATTTCAGGGAGACTCGCTCAGTGCTCTATGGTTTTGCCTCTGTCTCAATCCACTCTCAAATATACTAAACAGAACAGAGCATGGCTTCAATATCAGACACCAAAAAGTGAATCAACATAAAAATAAACCACCTCCTATATATGGACGACATAAAACTCTACGCTGCCACACAAACACAGCTGAAAGAACTCCTCAAAATCACAGAAATATTCACCTTAGATGTCAATATGGAATTTGGTATAAGTAAATGCAAAGTGCTCCACATCAACAAAGGCCAATGGAAGTGCCACCATGAGACAGAAACCATCAACAATGAAACACTCGATAACATGTTCGACAAAGAAACATATACATATCTAGGCTTCCAACAAAGCACCAAACTCAACCACACTCACATCAAAACAGAGCTCAGAACCGAATTCAAAAACAGACTGACGAAACTTTTGCAAACAAAACTCAACTCTAAGAATCTCACTAAAGCCATTAACACGTTCGCTATACCTATATTCACATATTCATTTGGTATCATCAAATGGTCACAAACAGACATAGAAAATATTCACATCCTTATACGATCTCAATTCACCAAATACAGGAAATTACACCCCAACGCATGCAAAGAAAGACTTACCATCGAGAGGAAGGCAGGAGGAAGAGGAATTATAGACATCAGATCATTACACACAAAACAAATACAAACACTTAGGAAATTCTTTCACAGCAAGCAAACCAGCCTCCACACAGCGACAGTGAGAGCAGACAAAAACTACACACCTCTCGACTTAGCCCGGGCAGACCACTCAGCAGACACACACAGTCACACCCAATTACAACAGGAAAAGATGAAAACGTGGTCAGAGAAAAAACACTCCACGGAAAACACAGATACCACATAGAACAAGACCACGTAAATAAAAAACAATCATACACCTGGTTACGGGATGGGCAGCTATTCCCTGAGACTGAAGGCTTCTTACTTGCCATCCAGGATAAAGCCATATTAACCAGAAACTACCAAAAGCATATCATCAAAGACCCGACTATTGCAGAGGACAGATGTAGGAAATGCCACCAGCAGAAAGAAACGATCGAACACATAACGAGCGGATGTAAAATATTGGCCGGAACAGAGTACACAGCCAGGCATGATTCAGCTGCCAAAGTAGTTCACCAAGCTCTAGCCACAACATAAAAAACTCATAGAAAACACAGATCCCTACTACAAATACACGCCAACATCCATACTTGAAAATGAAGATTACAAGCTCTACTGGGACATCGGTATCCATACAGATAAAACAGTCTCTGCCAATAGACCCGATATTACTTTTCAGTGCAAAAAAGGAAAAGTCACATATCTAATTGACATAGCCGTCCCCAACGACACAAACATCCAAACGAAATACACAGAAAAAATTTACAAATACACAGACCTTGCAACGGAAATAAAAAGGCTATGGAGACAAGAAAAAGTCATCATTGTCCCCCTCATTATATCAGCCACAGGCCTTACACCAATAACATTCACACCACATTTAGTGCAATTAGGACTCAACACAGACATACACAGAAACATTCAGAAGTCAGTGATTTTGAAAACATGTAACATTGTCAGGTCATTCCTTAATACGGAATGGTAATAGCGTTTGTGCTGACTTGGTTTTGGCCCGTCAGCCAAACATGGAACCACATTGATCAAATGTGAGAAAGAACATTTTGTAATAATAATAATACTTTATTTGCATAATAACTTGTACAAATCATGTTAAGCAAACCTAACCTGCATATCGTCTTTGCATCGTCAAATACAGTTGAAAATAAAATATTTATATATGTAAGTGAATTAAAAAATAATATAATTATATATGTAAGTGAATTGAAAAATAATAAAATCGATAACCAAACAGACAATAATGAAAGACAATATACATACTCAAATTGCCCCAAAGTACTCACTGTAATTGTACAGGCGTATTGATATTAATAGTTTTTTTATTTCATGTTTAAATTTACGTGTGCATAGACTTTTGAAACTATCTGGAAGGTGGTTGTAAAATTTTACAGCAAAGACAATAAAACTCTTACGAGTTGCAGTCAGCCTGTGCCGAGGAATGATGATCTTATTTTTATTTTTCTTTCATAATCGTGGATATCATCATGTGTTGTTAAGGAATCCAGGATATTTTTAACAAAAAACAGGCATTGGTAAATATACAATGCTGGCACTGTCATAATCTTTAATTGCCCAAAGTATTCTCGGCAAGACTGCCTTTGTGACACATTTACGATGACTCTTATTGCCCTCTTTTGCTGCTTAAAGATAACTGGCCAATCAACCGTATTTCTCCATAATAAAATGGCATAATTTAGTCGACTTTGGAAAAGGCCCATGTAGGCAAGTTTCATAGTTTCCATTGTTGAGTAATGTTTTATTTTTCGGATGAAATAAATTACCTTTGATAGGCTTGAGCTGAGTTTTACAATATGGCATCTAAAGGAGAGCTCTAAATCAATATAAAGCCCCAAAGACTTAACAGGATTATCTTCTGAATTTTTACCTAGTGACATGTTTAGTATGGCAGTCTTACCTAGGTTGAGAGCTAGTGAGTTTGCTTGGAACCATTTTCCTGCTTTATTTAAATTAACGTTTATTGTATTTTCAGATATCTGCTTATTTTTATGAGCAGAGTATAGGGTAGTGTGCATATTGTATAATGTTAATGTCCTCCAAGTAGCGAGGCAGATCATTGACATATATCACAAACAGGATTGGTCCCAATATTGAGCCTTGTGGCACCCCCGCTAATATTGGTAAGCTTGATGACCATGCACCATCACAGTCCACTAGCTATCTCCTGTTTCCTAAGTATGATCTTAGAAAATCATAAGCATTTCCTCTCACTCCATAATACTCAGGTTTAGCCAGTAGAGTATTGTGACATACACAGTCAAAGGCCTTTGAAAGATCACAGAAAGCGGCGGTTACCATTTCGCCCGTCTCAAAGGCCCCAACTATATCCGTCACAAATTCTTATCAAAGTATTAGTTGTAGAAAGATTTTTCCTGTTTCCAAACTGCATTGGATTCAGAAGATGCTTACTATCAAGAAAGTTTATCAATCTACATGCAAAAGCCATTTCTATTAGTTTTGATAGAATTGGAACCAGCGATATGGGCCTATAATTATTCTTTTCATTGGGGTCATCTTTTTTATGTATTGGACATACTCTGGAAATTTTTAGTTTTTCTGGAAATTTTCCCAAAAGAAAACATTAGCATTCCACGTCATTATGCGCAGATTAGCCATTTTGGGTTTTTGAGCCACCTCCTTTTTCTACTTATAGAGAATTTCTCAGCTTGCAGTATGTTTAAAAAAGGTTCGACCAGCATATGTTACGAATAACCTGCCACAGAAACAAAATTAGAGGCAAGGATTACCCAGGCCAACGATGAAAAAACTTTTTTAATAATTTTACCTGATTATTAAGTTTTTTGATGTGCTGAATCTGAAAATAATAATAATAAAAAGTCGCATCACCCACCAACTTTTCACATTTTAATATTCAATTTTTTATTATTCGAATGTTATTAGGTTGGCAATAAAATCAGAATTTTATAAGGTTGGCAGTAAAAAAAATGTTATTAGGTTAGCAGTTCCGATAAATGTCACAGCTGTTTGTTTTCTTCCAGTTAATATAACCTCGCATTGCAGTGTTTAACCCATGTGCATTAATTCACACTCAAAGGATGGCTAATCGTGGTTGTAAAAACTCTCCCAACATTTTTTGTTATACTGGTATATCTGGTGAGTTTGTAGTTACAGAACGTCACAGAAACATTACTGACTTTGTAAAAAAAGTAGACTTTGCATATTTTGGTGTAGAAATCGGTAATCAAGAAAAATGTTGGGCTCCTCACAAAGTATGTCATGTTTGTGTCGAGAATCTTAGGAAATGGTATAAGAAAGAAAAGAAAGCTTTTGGATTTGCAATACCCATGGTATGGAGAGAGCAAGAAAATCATTCCAATGATTTTTATTTTTGCAGTGTTGATGTTTCTGGATATAACTCCAAAAATAAGAAAGTAATTGTCTATCCTAACTTTACTGCAGCTAATCGGCCGGTAGGATATGGACCAGGACTTCCTGTCCCTGAGCCACCTCAGTCTATTGATGACGTTTTACAATCCAGTCCCAATTTAATGAAAGTCGACTGAATGGTGATGAATTTCAATGTTCTCTAGAAAATTTAAAACCACAGTTGTTTACACAAGCTGAGTTAAATGATTAAGTGAGGGGTTTGGGTTTGACTAAGGAAAAAGCAGAATTGCTTGGTTCTAGGCTGAAAGAAAACATTTATTGAAATCTGGAACATCTATTTACCATTATAGAAAAAGAGATTAACAGTTTGCTCAGTTTTTCAAGCAGGAAGGGGATTTATTTTGAAATTTAATCGATGTCATATTGTGAGAGAACTGTGGGTGAAAGCTGATACCAGATACGGTTTCAGCATCCAAAAATACATAACACTTAGATGTATTAGTTTAAAAAGTTTTTACAAATTTTTTTTGTTGGCTTGTGTTATTGATCAATTGGATTCTCTCCTTAAACCTTAAATTACATTAAGAACTGTGCCACGTTATAATTGTTCACATTGAATATTCAAATCTATTTTTAATTTAAATTTTTTACTGGATAAATCTAAGAAAATATAAGATTTAGACATACTGTAATCTATAATATATATAAAATTCAACGTCTCTCTGTCTGTCTGTCTGTCCGTTAGTGCGCTTATCACTGGAGAACCACTTATCCGATTTACATACTTTTTTTTTAAAACATACATATGTTCTCTGGCCAGGTTATAGGCTATATTTTATTATGATAGGTAGCATAAGGAATGAGCAGTGACGATAATAGTTAATCAAGTCGGAAAAAAGTTTGCCGCTAGCGCGTTCCCTTGCAGTACACAGCCTACACCATTAAATATGGAACAATATTATGTAGCAGAGAATATCTATAATCTATAATATATATAAAATGCAATGTCTCTCTGTCTGTCTGTCCATTAGTGCGTTTATCACGCGAGAATCACTTATCCAATTTACGTGTCTTTTTTTAAATTCATATATACATTCTTCGGTCAGGTTATATAATAATCTATATCGATAATAATATATAAAATGCAACGTTTCTCTGTCTGTCTGTCTGTCTGTCCGTTAGTGCGCTTATCCCTCAAGGATGACTTATCCGATTTACGTGATTTTTTAAATTCATACATATGTTCTCTGACCAGGTTATAGATATATATTTTATTACATCTATAATATTTATAAAATGTAACGTATCTCTGTCTGTATGTCTGTCCGTTAGTGCGCTTATCATTGGAAACCACTTATCCGGTTTAGGTACTTTTTTTTTAAACATACATATGTTCTCTGGCCAGGTTATCTATAATCTTCTATCTATAATATATATAAAATGCAACGTCTCTCTACCTATGTGTCTGCCTGTCTCTCTGCCTGTCTGTCTGTCTGTCTGTCCGTTAGTGCGCTTATCACTGAAGAACCACATATCCAATTTACGTTTTTTTTTTTAAAACATACATATGTTCTCTGACCAGGTTATCTGTCTATAATATATATAAAATGCAACGTCTATCTGTCTGTCTATCTGTCTGTCTGTCCGTTAGTGCGTTACGTGCTTTTTTTTTAAAACATACATATGCTCTCTGGCCAAGTTATAGGATATATTTTACTGCGTTAGGTAACATAAAGAATAAGCAGTGACGATAATAGTGAATCAAGTCGGAAGAAAGGTTACCGTTAGCGCGTTCTCTTGCAATACACTGCCTAAACCATTAAATATGGAACATGTTGCAAAGAATATAATATATATAAAATGCAACGTCTCTCTGTCTGTCTGTCTGTCCATTAGTGCGCTTATCACTTGAGAACCACTTATCTGATTTACGTGTTTTTATAAATTTATACATATGTTCTATATAATTCGATATAAGCCTAGATAATGGGATAAGGTGAGATAAAGGGAGATAAGCATAAAAAATGGGAGATAAGGAGAAATAATGAGAGATAAGCAGAGATAAGTCTAGATAATGGGAGTTATGGTGAGATAATGGGAGATAAGGAGAAATAACGAGAGATGAGGAGAAATATTGAGAGATAAGTCGGGATAAGCCTAGATAATAGGAGATAAGGTGAGATAATGGGAGATAAAGAAAAATAATGAGAGATAAGGAGAAATAATGGGAGATGAGCAGAGATAAGCCTAGATAATGGAAATTATGTAGAGATAATGGGAGATAAGGAAAAATAATGGGAGATAAGGGGAAATAATAGCAGATATTTTATTATGTTAGGTAACATAAGGAATAAACAATGACGATAGTAGTGAATCAAATCCACGCGAGCGGAGCCGCGGGCACGGCTAGTTAGTAATAAGATAATACTACATTAAATATGGGTCTTGTGACCAAATTCATGTTCTTCTTTGCATATTCAATACTAATTAATTGTGGGTATTAGGAACGGTTATAGCTGTTCATTATTATTATAGTTCCTGATTATATAAATGTTCACAAACTTTTGAGTTAACTTACATATCTGAACACAATACCATCCATCTACAAAATACTCTTCATAATTATGTGAAAACTCTAATGTGTTTTTCATCGATCGTACATAATAGATTGCTATTGCTATTTAAATTACCTAAGCAGTATTTCTACTGCATACATTGCGGAATAAAGTAATAACATGAATTCCCGAGAATTATTTTTTATTTCAGCTTCAAAATTTTTAAATTTTATTTGTACTGTACCATATTTTGATTTTCGTAGTAACACATTAATACGGGAACAACGTTATAAAAAGCAAGTTGCAGTTTTTATTTTCATTGTAATATTTTCAGGATTTGTAATGTACGGTGACATATATCAGAAGGCACCAATTTGTAACAGTTTTTCTTAACACCGTAATCAATATTTTGTCGACATCATCTGTTCTGTGTCAATTTATATCCTCGCTTACCGCTATTATTAACTCTTGCAGAAAAAGAAGAGTGTGGTGCATAATTTTTCAAAAAATTTCATTAGTTGATGAAATTTTGTCCAGTGAAAGACTGAAATTTGAAGAAAATGTTTTTAGAAAAGCTAAATATTATTTAATTTTTGCTAATTTATCAATATTTTTAATGATAATTCATGCTTATTTGGACACATTAGAAAATAAATGGAATAAAATATTACAATTCTTTTTGTTGGTATTAGTTACCTTTGTAATAAATAGCTATTCTATATTGCAATATATCATCATGATAACTTTGTTGGTATGTATAAGAACTAGATACCAAAAAGCTGGGGAACTTGTTGTTCAGTTAAAATGTGCTGATGTTAAAGAAGAAATAGTGCAAACAACTCAAAAAGTGGAAATATTGTCCCTGTATCTTTATGAAATAGGAACCCATTTTATGAATCTGTTCGAAATTCAATTACTGATAATGGTGGCTCACAGTTTTCAATATTTTCTTTTAATAACCTTATATGCGTATAAATTTGAGGCATATATTATTTATTTTCTTTGGTTAACTTGGCATGCGGTAAGTCAGTTCCCATTATTATCACAGAAAAGTTCTTCTTTCGCACATTTGGTCAATGTGTGTATTAAGAAATAACCTGACAATGTTACACGTTTTCAAAATCACTGATTTCTGAATGTTTCTGTGTATATTTGTATTGAGTCCTAATTGTACTTGTTTCCATAGCCTTTTTATTTCTGTTGCAAGATCTGTGTATTTGGAGACTTTTCCTGTGTATTTCATTTGGATGTTTGTGTCGTTAGGGACAGCTATGTCAATTAGATTTGCGATTTTTCTTTTTTTGCACTGAAAGTAATAACGGCCCTATTGGCGGAGACTGTTTTATCTGCATGGATACTGTTGTCCCAGTAGAGCTTGTAATCTTTATTATCAAATATGGATGTTGGTGTGTATTTGTAGTGAAGATCTGTGTTTTCTATGAGTTTGTATGTTGTGGCTAGTGCTTGGTGAACTACTTTTGCAGCTGAGTTATGTCTGACTGTATATTCCGTTCCGGCTAATATTATTATTATTTTTGTTTTTCTTTCTCACATTTGGTCAATGTGGTTCCATGTTTGGCTGACGGGCGCAAACCAAGTCAGCACAAACGCATTACCATTGTGTATTAAGGAATGATCTGACAATGTTACATGTTTTCAAAATCACTGACTTCTGAATGTTTTTGTGTATGTTTGTGTTGAGTCCTAATTGTACTAAATGTGGTGTGAATGTTATTGGTCTAAGGCCTGTGGCTGGTATAATGAGGGAGACAATGATGACTTTTTCTTGTCTCCATAGCCTTTTTATTTCCGTTGCAAGGTCTGTGTATTTGGAAATTTTTTCTGTGTCTTTCGTTTGGATGTTTGTGTCGTTGGGGACAGCTATTTTTCTTCTCAGTGATTTCTTTGTCAGGTTTTGTGTTTTCATTACAGCAACGCATGGCGTGTTCGTTGATTCCTGTGGTGCAACTCATGCGCTGCTGTGATTTTCCCGCCTTGGTGGGTGTTGGCTTAGTCGCCGACACAACACTTTTGGTAGGTCCGTTTTCGGTTGCCTGGTCTTCATCGTTTTGGTCGAGCTGCCATTTCCCGCGACGTCCTTGACCGTTACGTCGCTCGCCCGATGCTTCTTTTACTGGTCTGCTGTTCTCTGGAATGTTTCCAATGTTTTGTGGTATCAGAAGCTCAAAGCGTCCCGACATTGGGTTGCCTGTTTTATTATTATTATTATTATTATTACAAGTTCTTCTTTCTCACATTTGATCAATGTGGTTCCATGTTTGGCTGACGGGCCAAAACCAAGTCAGCACAAACGCTATTACCATAAGGAATGACCTGACATGTTTTCAAAATCACTGACTTCTGAATGTTTTTGTGTATGTTTGTGTTGAGTCCTAATTGTACTAAATGTGGTGTGAATGTTATTGGTGTAAGGCATGTGGCTGATATAATGAGGGGGACAATGATGACTTTTTCTTGTTTCCATAGCCTTTTTATTTTCGTTGCAAGGTCTGTGTATTTCGAAATTTTTTTTTGTGTATTTCGTTTGGATCTTTGTGTCGTTGGGGACAGCTATGTCAATTAGATAGGTGACTTTTCCTTTTTTGCACTGAAAAGTAATATCGGGTCTATTGGCGGAGACTGTTTTATCTGTATGGATACTGATGTCCCAGTAGAGCTTGTAATCTTTATTTTCAAGTATGGATGTTGGTGTGTATTTGTAGTATGGATCTGTGTTTTCTATGAGTTTGTATGTTGTGGCTAGTGCTTGGTGAACCACTTTGGCAGCTGAATCATGCTTGGCTGTGTACTCTGTTCCGGCCAATATTTTACATCCACTCGTTATGTGTTCGATCGTTTCTTTCTGCTGGTGGCATTTCCTACATCTGTCCTCTGCAATAGTCGAGTCTTTGATGATATGCTTTTGGTAGTTTCTGGTTAATATGACTTTATCCTGGATGGCAAGTAAGAAGCCTTCTGTTTCAGGGAATAGCTGCCCATCCTGTAACCAGGTGTATGATTGTTTTTTATTTACGTGGTCTTGTTCTATGTGGTATCTGTGTTTTCCGTGGAGTGTTTTCTCTGACCACGTTTTCATCTTTTCCTGTTGTAATTGGGTGTGACTGTGTGTGTCTGCTGAGTGGTCTGCCCGGGATAAGTCGAGAGGTGTGTAGTTTTTGTCTGCTTTCACTGTCGCTGTGTGGAGGCTGGTTTGCTTGCTGTGAAAGAATTTCCTAAGTGCTTGTATTTGTTTTGTGTGTAATGATCTGATGTCTATAATTCCTCTTCCTCCTGCCTTCCTCTCGATGGTAAGTCTTTCTTTGCATGCGTTGGGGTGTAATTTCCTGTATTTGGTGAATTGAGATCGTATAAGGATGTGAATATTTTCTATGTCTGTTTGTGACCATTTGATGATACCAAATGAATATGTGAGTATAGGTATAGCGAACGTGTTCATGGCTTTAGTGAGATTCTTAGAGTTGAGTTTTGTTTGCAAGAGTTTCGCCAGTCTGTTTTTGAATTCGGTTCTGAGCTCTGTTTTGACGTGAGTGTGGTTGAGTTTGGTGCTTTGTTGGAAGCCTAGATATTTGTATGTTTCCTTGTCGAACATGTTATCGAGTGTTTCATTGTTGATGGTTTCTGTCTCATGGTGGCACTTCCATTGGCCTTTGTTGATATGGAGCACTTTGCATTTACTTATACCAAATTCCATATTGGCATCTAAGGTGAATATTTCTGTGATTTTGAGGAGTTCTTTCAGGTGTGTTTCTGTGGCAGCGTAGAGTTTTATGTCGTCCATATATAGGAGGTGGTTTATTTTATGTTGATTCACTTTTTGGTGTCTGATATTGAAGCCATGCTCTGTTCTGTTTAGTATATTTGAGAGTGGATTGAGACAGAGGCAAAACCATAGAGCGCTGAGCGAGTCTCCCTGAAATATACCCCGTCTGATGTACAGCTCTTCTGTTTGAAAGCGTTCAGTTTGTGTTTCTAGGCGTATTTTGGTTTTCCATGTTTTCATAATTTGCGCGACAAACTGCCTGAGGTATTGGTTGATTTTATAGATTTCTAAGGCTCTGATTAACCAGCTGTGGGGAATGGAGTCGAAGGCTTTTTTATAGTCTATGTAACCGATGTGAAGGTTTCTGTGTTCTTTTCTGGTTTGTCCTATAATCACGCTATCTATAATCAGCTGCTCTTTGCATCCTCGACTATTTTTCCTGCATCCCTTCTGCTCTTCTGTGCGAATATTGTTGTCTGTTAGGTGTTATTCTATTTTCTTCGAAATTGTGGCTGTGATGATCTTGTATAGAGTTGGAAGACAGGTGATAGGTCGGTAGTTTGACGGGTTTGTGGTGTCTGAGCTTTTGGGTTTAACGTATGTTATTCCTTGTGTAAGGAAAGTGGGAAATGTGTGTGGTTGTAGAATGGCTTTGTTGATTTGGTGTGCGAGTGATTCGTGTGTGGTGGTAAACTGTTTGTACCAGAAGTTTTGTATATTGTCTATTCCAGGACATTTCCAGTTGTGTGTGCGTTTGATAGTTTCTGTAATTTCTTGTGTATTTAATGTGGGATTTTCTTGTTCTGTCACATGTTTATGTTTGTCTTCTTCGGCTTTGATCCAGGGGGTGTTATTATTGTGTAGTTTGGGTTCTGACCAGATACTTTTCTAATAATCTGTGAGTTCTTGCTTGTTTGGTAGTTCAGTCCCTGCTATCTGTTTGTTGTACATAGTTTTCAGGTAGAACTGTTTTTCGCTTCTTTGGAAGAGGTTGTTGGTGTCTTTCCTCTCGTTTGATTCTTTGTATCTACGGAGTCTTGCGGCATATACAGATAGTTTTTGTTTCAAGGTATCGAAGATTTCTGGCAGTGTTCTGTTGGGAGATTTAGATTTGATCTTGTTTGCCCCCTGTGTGACACGTTTGGACGCGTTCCCGCTTATAAACTGGGTAAGATGTCCTAGATCTCTCCTGATGTTGTTGATTTTGTTTTCTATTCTTATTTGCCATTTGAATTTTGGTTTTGTCCTGTTGGGGTTTCCTTGTCGTTGAGGGAGTTTTTGATTATTTTGTCTTAGAGTGGTGATTGCTGCTGCGTATATTATTGTGTGAATGTCTTCGATCGTGTTTAAGTCTGTTATATACTGAGGTATTATGTGCTTGTTTAGTGTGTTGAGGATTGGTTGTGTGCTCTGTTTGAAGATTAAACGAGGCATGGGATTTCTTGTTGTGGGGTCGGTGCCTGACCATCAAGCTAGATGTGACTCCATTTTTGCTTTAAGTGTTTGTATGAGAGGTGATTCGGGGTGATGTTGTGTGGATGTTGTTGAGGGTGGCGAGTGATTCATGTTGTTGTCTGTGATATGGTGTTGCGCGGTACTCGCAATATTATTTTGCGTTATGCTCCTCCTGGGTGGTGGGTCTTGTTGTGTTCGACTGGGTGGTTCGTGTGTGTGAGACTGGTTCGGTATCTGCTTTATTGTTTCTATTGTTTGGTTGGTCTGTGTTCAGTTCAACAGCCACTGTGTCCTTGATGGTTTGCAATTCGAGAGGTGTGAGACGATTGTTCTTGGTAATAACTCTTTTTTGGTCTATTACTCTCTGTTCTAAAACAAGTAATTGCAGATGTGGATATTCGGTCAAGAAAAGTCTGTGCAGTTCCGGTCTATAGCCCGACGTTATTGTTTCGAGTTTGGTGGCGGTGTAGTAACAGCGCATCACCGTCCTATTCATCTCATCCGTCCACTTTAACCGCTGTCTTGGTTTGCCAGCCTTGATAGTTGCGTGTTCTCCTTGCAAAACATACGAGCCCTGGCCTGGCTTTGGTGGTTGTGTTTGTCCTGCATCTACGTCGGTTGCGCTTGGGGTTGGTGTTGGTGGGTCCAAGCGGCGAGTGATTCTCTTCTCAGTGATTTCTTTGTCAGGTTTTGTGTTTTTTTATTACAGCAACGCATGGCGTGTTCGTTGGTTCCTGTGGTGCAACTCATGCGCTGCTGTGATTTTCCCGCTTTGGTGTTGGCTTAGTCGCCGACACAACACTTTTGGCAGGTCCATTTTCGGTTGCCTGGTCTTCATCGTTTTGGTCGAGCTGCCATTTCTCGCGACGTCCTCGACCGTTACGTCGCTCGCCCGATGCTTCTTTTATTGGTCTGCTGTTCTCTGGAATGTTTTCAATGTTTTGTGGTGTCAGAAGCTCAAAGTGTCTCGACATTGGGTTGCCTGTTAGTAGAAGGTAAATGGTTTTGTTGTATTTTTCCGTTCTTATTATTGTTGGTCTGTCCGTAAAAGTTATTTTTGTATGTCTTGTTCTTCGTTGTTTTGAGAAGATTTGAAAGTTGCTATTTTGTGTTTCCGAGAGGGCAAGTATCTCTAGGCTTGTTCCATAGGTGCCATTTTTCCTCATATAATTATAATAGTTATTGAAGTCTTTTATATCGTCGACTTCAATTAATGAAAATGTGTGAAGTTCCGACCAGTTTTGTTGTAAATATCTTAAAGCTACCTCTCGGAGTTTCTCATGATGGTTTTGGTGGCCATATAAGTGTAAGCTAACTGCACGGAAAAGGCAATTTCCATCACCTACAATGTCGGATCTGGTAAAACTATCGGGAGTAGTTTCGGCTGAGGCGGTTGTTTGGTTCGTCTGTGGTTGTTGTTGTTGTGGTGTTGCTGTAGCTGTTTGTACGACAGGGGTCCGCCTCCGCAACACCCTTCCACTTTCATTATTATAACTATTATTATTTAACATTGTATTCTCAAGAGTATCCTAGGAAAGAAAGGTCGACTGCGGCAGAGCCTGGATGCCACAGCAAGGCTACTTACTCCCGGAGGGCGCCTGGTATCCGGGGGAACCGTTCGCGACTCATAAACGCTGAGCCATTCATCTTCTCGGCACGGTAAACACCTTATTATTATTATTATTATTATTATCACAGAAAAGTTATTCTTTCTCACATTTGGTCAATGTAGTTCCATGTTTGGCTGACCAGCCCAAGCCAAGTCAGCACAAACGCTATTACCATTGGGTATTAAGGAATGACCTGACATTATTACATGTTTTCAAAATCACTTCTGACTTCTGAATGTGTTGAGTCCTAATTGTGGTGTGAATGTTATTGGTGTAAGGCCTCTGGCTGATATGATGAGGGGGACAATGATAACTTTTCTGGTTTCCGTAGCCTTTTTATTTCTGTTGCAAAATCTGTGTATTTGGAGATTTTTTCAGTGTATGTCGTTTGGATGTTTGTGTCGTTGGGGACAGCTATGTCAGTTAGATAGGTGACTTTTCCTTTTTTGCAATGAAAAGTAATATCGGGTCTATTGGCGGAGACTGTTTTATCTGTATAGATACTGATGTTCCAGTAGAGCTTGTAACCTTTATTTTCAAGTATGGATGTTGGTGCGTATTTATAGTAGGGATCTATGTTTTCTATTAGTTTGTATGTTGTGGCTAGTGCTTGATGAACTACTTTTCCAACTGAGTCATGTCTAGCTGTGTATTCTGTTCCAGCTAATATATTGTTTTTTGCGGGTGACATTTTCTGACTCTGTCTTCTGTAATAGTTGGGTTTTTGATGATATGCTTCGGTAGTTTCAGTACGATTTTATCCTGGGTGGCAAGTAAGAAACCTTCTGTTTCAGGGAATAGCTGCCCATCCTGTAACCAGGTGTATGATTATTTTTTATTCACGTGGTCTTGTTCTATGTGGCATGTAGTGTTTTTTTTTTTACCACGTTTTCATCTTTTCCTGTTGTAATTGGGTGTGACTGTGTGTGTCTGATAGGTGGTCTGCACGGGATAAATCGAGAAGTGTGTAGTTTTTGTCTGCTTTCGCTGGTTCTGTGTGGAGGCTGGTTTGCTTGCTGTGAAAGAATTTCCTATGTGCTTATATTTGTTTTGTGTGTAGTGATCTGATGTCTATGATTCCTCTTCCTCCTGCCTTTCTCTTGATGGTAAGTCTTTCTTTGCATGCGTTGGGGTGTAATTTCCTGTATTTGGTGAACTGAGGACGTATAGAAATGTGAATGTTTTCTATATCTGTTTGTGACCATTCGATAATACCAAATGAATATGTGAGTATAGGTATAGCGAACGTGTTAATGACTTTAGTGAGATATTTGGAGTTGAGTTTTGTTTATAAAAGTGTCGTGAGTCTGTTTTTGAATTCGGTTGTGAGCTCTGTTTTGATGAGAGTGTGGTTAAGTTTGGAGCTTTGTTGGAAGCCTAGATATTTGTATGTTTCTTTGTCGAGCAATTTCCATTATTATTATCACTATCAATTCAATTATTCAATTATTATTATCATATATCAATTATTCAATTATTATTAATACTACCTCTCCTTCATTTCAAATTATTTATTTTTTTTTGTCATTATAATTCTCCTAGTCATTCTTTCTGTGATTAGTTTTTATGAAAAAAAATAATAAAGTCGTTCTGAAATTTTATTCACACCTGAGAGAAATTCTTAGTAGCTCAGTCTAAATCACTTTATGACTTTATGAAAATATCTTGACTTTGTCTTTTACAATTTTCGAAGATCTACGAATCCTTAAAAGCATAAAGTGATCTTGATCGATAGGAATAGTGTCGGTCGCATACCACACTGTCAAGAGTTTATTGACAAAGAAATGTAAATTAATCAACAAGAGGATCCTCTTAACTGAATCTATAATTTCATAGTTCAATGATATATTTAAGTAGCTAAAGTACAGATAATAATTCGAGGCTTAAATTACTTCTTTATTATTTAACATTTCTATTGAATGTGTCTGGCGAAATGATTAGGATAGATAGAGTAGGTGTAATATAACATAACTGTAACTATAGTATTATACCACGCCATGGTATAATAGTGTAGTTAGACTAGACTCAAATAAAGAACCTTTAACGTGACTCTTATATATATATATATATATATATATATATATATATATAT
Source organism: Pachyrhynchus sulphureomaculatus (assembly GCA_019049505.1). Classification (NCBI taxonomy): domain Eukaryota; kingdom Metazoa; phylum Arthropoda; class Insecta; order Coleoptera; family Curculionidae; genus Pachyrhynchus; species Pachyrhynchus sulphureomaculatus. Next base: position 14,383,088 of record CM032452.1, on the reverse strand, counting down.
ATATATATATATATATATATATATATATATATAGAAGAAAGGAGAGTTTTGAGGTTGCAGTCGCGGAGGATTGGCCAAAAAATTAACTACTTTTGTTTTAATATCAAGCTTTCGAATATGGATTTTATTCTTCCTCAAGATATCTGAAATCACATTGTCCCTATAAGTATAATTTTACAATCAAAAAAGTAAACAAAACTTACAAAACGATGAGTTCAATCGTGTAATACATGTCGCCCTGAACAATGGTTTCGAATCTTAAGACTAAAAACTGCACAGCATTTTGTTATTTAGTTTCTGATTAATCAACTGACTAAAGAAAAGAAAATATAAAGTTGTTTTCCATCCTTTATTTTCCCTGTTCACTAAGAGGAAAAATCCCACTGGAAAGAATAATATTTTGTTTCTGTATTATGGCGGGAAATCGATAGTATTGAACGGAAGAAAAGGGTTATATGTGAGAAATGTCAAGCGTCAGGATTGAAGAGGTTTCTTTTAATCAGTTCCTAAAACGCGTTTAACGGCAATGCGGCTGAAGGTAATGGAATCGTAAACAAGCAAGAGAGTACCAGGAAATTATGACCTACTGAATCAAGATGAGGAACTGCGAGGGTGGAAAATGTTGAAGGATGGAAATTGCAAAAACTTGAAGATTACGATCGAATATAAGCGAAATAGGGATATTCAAAGGGAGTCTAATGAGTTGTTTGGCAAGGAGTTTTTTGTCAAATTTAAAATATAACAGTAAATCGTGGAGAGATCTTCAGTGTCAGATCTTTTATTCATGTTGTTCGGATTGTTGTTGATTGCTACCATTTCAAGGAATTTTCTTTTTTGGTAATTCGGTTCAGTATACAAAATTGAAGCCCCTCCGTAATTCATTCTGTGATCCTTTTTCATTACATGCTCTGCAAGAGAGCATGAAGATATGCCTCTTCTACAATCACTTTTATGTGAAATAATACGTCCTTTGAGGCTTCTAGAGGTTTGACCGACATAGGAAAGGTCACAGTCTGAACAAGGAAGGCTGTAAACAACGTTGCATTTCTGTTCAGTTCTAACAGGAATTTTTTGCTTGGAATAAAGGAAACTAAGATTGTTGTGAGGTTTCTTTGCAAATTTTATATTGTGATCTTTGAAAACATTAACCAAACGTGGAGTAAGGTCTTTATAATACGGAAGGGTTCTAAAAATGATCTCATGATTATTGACAAGTTCGTTATTAGGTGGAGAAGGGTTATTTTCATTAAATGGAAGAGGAGTAGAAAAAAGAAGTCTGTGAACCAACTTAGGAGGGTATGAGTTTTCGATGAAGAGGGTTTTGAGTTCATTTAAACTATCTTTTAGAAAAGAGGGGTGTGTTAGTCTTCGAACTCTGGATCCCATTGCTGACAAAATATTCAGTTTCATTTTAGTTGGATGGTTTGAATTAACCTCAACCTCAACAACCTCAAAACTCTCCTTTCTTCTTAGTAGCCAGTCAAAAGAAAAGTTACATATATATATATATATATATATATATATATATATATATATATATATATATATATATATATATATATATATATATATATATATATATATATATATATATATATATATATATATATATATATATATATATATATATATATATATATATATATATATATATATATATATATATATATATATATATATATATATATATATATATATATATATATATATATATATATATATATATATATATATATATATATATATATATATATATATATATATATATATATATATATATATATATATATATACATATGTATATATATATATATATATATATATATGTATATATATATATATATATATATATATATATATATATATATATATATATATATATATATATATATATATATATATATATATATATATATATATATATATATATATATATATACTTAATTACCTAATTCCTATGCCTTTCTAATCCTTTAGGGGTGTAAAACCCGTGGAGTTGAGTTATTCTATATTTGTCTTTTCCAGGTTTCCCTCCACCTCTTTTTATCGTGTGTGGCTCGTCTTACGTGTTCCCACTCTATTCCTCTTCTGTCCACTGCCTCTCTAACATCCTCCAACCATGCCCTTCTAGGTCGATCTCTTGTTCTTTTCTTGCTCACTTTGGCTTCAAACACTTGTCTAACTATTCTTTGTTCAGGCACCCTTTCGACGTCTCCTTACCATCTTAGTTGTGCTTCCTCAACCTTTTCCATCATTGGTTTTAGGTTCAAATTCTTTCTGACTTGTACATTCCTAACCCTGTCCATCCTTGCATCCTTATGCATCTTATTTCTGTAACCGTTATCTTTCTTTTTTGTCTTTCTATTATTGTCCATGTTTTTCCTCCATACAAAAGTATTGGTGATGCAACCTTCTCGAATACTTGGGCTTTAATATTTTTTGGTATCTTTTTCTTTCCTAGGAATGTATTCTTTATACTATTAAATAATCTTCCTCCTATTATTATTCTCTCCTTGATCTTCTCTTCCATTCTTCCATCCTCCATTATTTTCAATCCTAAATATTTAAACTTCTCCACTTGGTCCAGCCTTTCCTCTCCTATCTTTATTTCATGTTGTCGTTTTTGTTTTCCTATTATCATAGTCTTTGTCTTTTCTTTATTAATTTTCATGTTTATTTTTTCCAATGCTTCTTTATATATCCATATGTTCTTTTTGAGCGTTTCCTCGTCTTTTGCTAGAATAACCATATCATCTGCATAGCATAGTTCTGATATTTTTATCTTTTTCGTTTTCCAATAACCTATCTGGTATGGTCTTACCCCTTTCTTCTTTGCTTCTTTTATTGCTTCATCCAGAACTATTGAGAAAAGTATGGGGCTCAGAATGCATTCCTGTCTAAGGCCCATAGTTGTTTGAAATATATCAGATCTGTCTTGTCTTGTTCTTACATAATTTGTGATTCTCTCTGTACGCCGTTTAATATTGTATTGTCATCCTGGGCGAATTTAATGTCCACAACATCAACTGGCTTAAATATTCAAATACTATCGATGAACAAGGTCGTGAAGCCAAATCATTTTCAATCAGTTGTGACTTAACTCAGCTTATTGATGAACCAACACGGATCCCTGATCGAGACGGAGAGTTCGCCAGTCTTCTTGATCTGTTTTTAACCACCAATCCGGAGATTTACACGGTCAGCGTAAATCCACCATTAGGTTCTTCCGACCATAAACTGCTTTTGACGTCGACATCGAGTATTCTACACCAATCAGTGACAGAGAGGCGCCCAAACCGCGCAAGATTTGGCACTACAAATCTGCTAAATGGGAAGATCTCATGGAATATTTTCGAACTTTCCCTTGGTTAGACGTTTGTTTTCGATCCGATGAACCATCTAACTACGCCAAGGAGGTTTCCGGTGTTATTTTGGCCGGTATGGAGGCTTACATCCCGTTTTCGAAGAAATGCCCTTCCAACAGCAAACCTTGGTTTGACCGAAAATGCAAAGAAGCTGTTGCTTCTAAACATCTTGCATACCGACATTGACGTGAAAATCCTAACACCATAAATCGTAACACCTTTGTTCGTGCCAGGAAGAAATGCAAAGAAATTATTGACGAAACCAAGGAGGCACAGAATCAACGGATTAGAAACAAGCTTCTCGCTTGTCCCAACAATTCCAGGTCCTTTTGGTCAGTCGCTAAGGCAGTTAGTCAAAATTTTACCAAATCCACCATACTACCACTCACACGGCCAGATAATTCTATTGAAACGACACCTGTTGAGAAAGCGAACTTGTTGGCTGAACTCTTTGCTTCACATTCTACTGTCGATTTCCAAGAAAAAACACCACCTAATATTCCCATAGTGCAGTCAAGGATGCCCGATATTGTCTTCAGGCAGCGTATCATAAAACGTATTTTGATGAGGCTAGACACCAAAAAGGCTTCTGGCGCTGACGGAATACCTGCCATAGTTCTCAAAAACTGTGCGAGGGAACTAACACCAGTTTTCTGTAGACTTTTCAACCTATCTTACAGAAAGGGGATATTTCCTTCCTGCTGGAAATGTGCCACAGTTCAGAAAATACCTAAAAAATGCAAGAAGACCTTGCCAAATAACTACCGACCAATCGCACTACTTTCAATAATATCGAAAGTCATGGAAAAGGCTATCAATCAGCATCTTCTAAAATATCTTGAAGGATTCAACATTATTAGCGATCACCAATATGGCTTTCGTAAAAATAGATCAACAGGAGATCTCCTGACGTATGTAACACATGTTTGGAACAACGCAATTGAACACTTTGGAGAACCTCGAACGGTTGCTATTGATATATCCAAGGCATTCGACCGTGTTTGGCACGATGGACTGTTGGCTAAGTTACGCTCTTATGATATGTCTGAAAAGTTCTGGTTGTGGCTCTCATGTTTCCTCAGAGACCGTTGTTTACGAGTGGCAGTCGACGGATTTCTTTCTATCACCTTCACTATCAACGCCGGTGTGCCCCAAGGCTCCATACTATCTCCTACTCTCTTTCTCATTTACATTAATGCTCTGCTGGAAAAGACCGAAAATCCAATCTACACCTTTTCAGATGACAGTATGCTTATCTCTTCATTTACTTTGAATGCTCGGACATCGGCTATTCAGACGCAGATCCGCAGACAGCGGGAAGTCGTTCAACTTAACAAAGACCTGGAAGAAATTCTATCTTGGGGTAACGCTACAAAAATCTAGGAGGCAGTTTTTCCTAAAAAAGTTAACGTTGCTGAACCCGACATAGTTATGGCGGGGCACTCCATTCTTCTAACATCGTCACTCAATTTGTTGGGCGTTAATTTGGGAGCAAATATGTCCTGGCATAAACATGTCGCAGGCATAGTAAGGAGAGCTTCTCAAAAGTTGGGAATATTACTTCCAACCAGAAGGCTTTACACTCCACAACAACTGTTAATTCTTTACAAAGCTTAAATTAGACTAACTATGGAATATTGCTCTCATGTTTGGGGCTCTGCTCTCAAACATACAATGCATTTGTTGGATTCTATTCAGAGAAAAGTTAGCTGTTCTTTTGATTGGAGACCCGGAACTGACCGGCGGCCTTGATTCGCTAGAACATCGAAGAACGGTTGGCGACTTATGCCTATTCTGCAAGGAGTTTCATGGAAAGTGTTCGAAGGATGTAACCCACTTAATTCCTCCCAGAGCGGTACAGGTTAAAAATACACGTCGCGCTAATACTTCACATCCGTAAGAGTTTCAGCTTGTTGCTCCTCGTACATCGCTTTTCAGGCAGTCTTTTATATGGAGAACATCATCCCTTTGGAATGATTTGCCCAGGACTGTGTTTCCCACCGAGTACAATTTTCAGCGATTCAAGAACAACGTGAATCGCTTTTTTCCGCACACCTGTCGCTCCCGTAGCGCTGTAGGGACTTCCCTGCAGCACGTGTGCTAGACTTATAAAAAAAAATACTTCATAAATATTATATTATATTATCTTTTTTAGATATCTTGGAGTAGACGAATTTGTATTTTTGTTTTACTGTTAGTAGTATTGATAGGTATAGTGATAAGTACCAGGTAGTTATGAATATCTTGGAAATTCTACCTCTACTCACCTTTACTTTGTAGTTAATATCTTATCATCAAACATCTATGATTTTGATGATAAGATATTGATGATGATTGATTATGATTTTTTAGGGTGAGAAACTCAATTCAGTCTTTGAACTTTCAAACATTTTAGGTACCCATAACAGTTTGCATATTTGTCTGCGACATCACTAAAAGAGAGAAGGATAAATTTACGGTCACATGTCTCAAAGTTAAGGAATATTTCGCAGAAAAATCCAAGCACTACCAAGCAATGGAGTGTATGTGTTTTAAAATCAGTTTATTAAAAATTGAGTTTACTGGTGCTGGATTTTTTGTAATTGAGAGAGCATTATTAATTGCGCTATTTAGTTCCTGTGCAACATATTTTATTACATTTGTGAATATTTCTTTCTAAAAATAATTAACTGTTACTCTAGACTTTGCTTGCAATTATATATTAAGTAGAAAGGTTTGATTAGCATATATGGTAGAAAATATATGTTTCAAAAACAGAAACAAAAATAGTAAAAAATATGAAATATTTTCTTGTGCCATTTAAGTAGTCTAAAATATTCCCCCCCCCCCCAACAGTGGTGTAACCAAATTCTAGATGGGGGCATATGAATACAAAGGTGTTATGGTCAAAATTTGCCCTCGAGAATATTTTGCCTATCTTTTGATTTTCATAAATTAAATTCTCTTAAAATTACAAATTGATGTACCTTATTTTTCATTTAGTTTTTGAGAAAACTAATCGTTGTCCTTGATATTGTTTATTTACGTCAAGGTGACATAACCTTGTAATTCTCTTAAAATATTTTCCAAATTTTACCTGCGTCATACAAGGAACTAGTATATGGTTTCCATAGTGCTTTTCCAATGGGTATAAATGGAAACACTTCATTTTCATGGATAGATTTACGATTGAATCCTGATTTGGTAAATAAACAGAATTGACATCCTGAAGGTGATACGTCACATGTCTTAAAGTTTTGAAATGCTGCGTTGCCAAAGATGGTCCAGAGCCAAGTTGTTTATTATTTTATGGCAGGGAATAATATGCTTTATTTTTTCTCGCACTCTTACAAATGTATTGATATAGAGTGGAAATACAGCCTCGAGTTTGTTGAGTTGATTTTCCTCATTTCATGTTCGACGCGAACTAGTGTTCGAATCTTTAATTTTTCGATTATTTTCAAATTGCACATTTTGTCCCCGGAAGAGGAAGTAAAAATCCGAAGTGGGACAATCTTATTTGAAGCAAAAATCATGTTGGTGATCACTCTCTCTCTGTCACGATACTTTTAGTTTAGTAATTCAGTATTTTAAAAAAGTTTTATAAAAAACGGGCGTTGTGCCGATTGTTGAAAAGCTGATAATCCCAGTTGCAGTACTGTTGAAAGTTTTTGGTTCAGATACCGTACCAGCTTTATGGGCAATATTTTTATTACTGAAAAGTGCAGAAGAGCATTTTAAAGCCTCGAGGTGAGTAGCCATTATACGTGATTGCTAATTTTTTTGTATCGCTAATGTCCTAAACAAGGATGTTTCATTGTTCCAGGGTTTTGTTTTTGGAGTTCTCGACTTTATGGTTTTTTGGATTTTAATTCTTGGATTCCTTTTGAATCTACCGTCATTCCAACTTTCATTTGGATTTTGGTCTTACCCAACCAAGTTACCACTTTGAAATTTTCTTTTACCATTGGAGTAAGAGTACTTCTGGCTTTACCAGCAGGACTTGAGACTTGAATGACTCACGTACACACAGTATCATCCATCCAACGTTTTGGAGAACCACCCAGTTCGTGTTCATTCTCCATCATTCGGAGGACCGACTAGAAAACTCCAGATAAGTCTCAACCATAATATTTTGCATATTTATTTTTTTTAATTCGCAAAGTATCGAAACGTCGAGTAAGTTTTCTGTTTTGTAAATTCACTAGTTAAGATCTCTGCGATTCGATATCTTTGCAAACACACGTACATCATTATTATTCAACTGTATTTCTTCAATTAACTATTAGTAATACTTGTAGTACGTCACCAATGCTATAACTTTCTAGTATGGTAAATCATACGCCAACATTGCAACTGTCTAGTTTTGTAAGATTTATTTTTTTGGTTTTATAGAAGTTCAAAATTCATTTCTTGATTCTAAGATAATTAAATATACTCAGATATCTTTAAAGGTAAATGTAAATGTTTTTCAGTTATTTTCTTTTATTGTTAATAAAATATTTTACTTTTCTTATGGCAAGTTTTTTTTCCTCTGGTCATTCAAGTGGGTTGTAGTAATAATAAACTTCGGTGGCGCCTATAGGGTTCTAAGGAGAGATCAAATTAACAGGGAGAGTTAAAAGACCGAACCTGTCTGAGAAAGAGCTAGCCAGTTTAGGCCGTAGATATTATCCTACCGAACCGAAAGGGGGTGCTTGGGCGTTAACCTGAACGTTAGTCTTGGATTTTGAAAAATTTTCCTTATTTGGGAGGTTGGGTAGTTTTTGGCCTCATTAAGAGTATCTGCCGGGAAGATCAAGCGCAGTGAGGGATTGATTCCTATTCTGACGCAAATGGTTATAGTTAGAACCTGTAGCGGTCTTCTGACAGGTCACTGGCGAGGGATTATTGAGTTTGACTATCCCAACAGTGGGTTTTAAGGAGAAAATTACTTAGGGATGAAGTATTCCTTATTTTGAAAAAACTATCAGGTAGCTAACAATAACGCAAAACTAAACATAACAAGGGGCATATATTTAACAGAAAAAGAATATTAAAACAAAATCTTCTTGCAGAGGGGTAGTCAATGGACAGGAGTTCGTCAAATGACAATCGGAGAGCGAAACACCACAAAAAAAATTACAATATTGCACTTAGACTGTAAAAGCTTAGACCCCATCGAAAAATTGGTTATCGGAGGAAGGAAAATTTTTACTAAAAAAAACTCCTAGTGGAACTCTAATACACTTGGATTTTTAGCAAATAAGCAATAAAAAAGAGTTTCATATATAAGGGTATATTTTCTAGATCCACACGCACTGGGAATATATGCTTCTCCCCCCCCCTCCCATCACCCCATTTGGCTACGTCACACACCCCTAAGTTAACTTTTTAAACTAAGTTTTTGTTTAAATTTTAACTGTATATACATAGTAACATATTTAAATTAAATATAACCTCTGTCACTTACAAATATACTTAAAACAAAATATATAGTCAAATATATATTCTCTTTGGTACATTTTTTGGCCATTCGATATCTTCAAAAATAATTGTAAATTATATCATTTTAGATACCATACAAATCCTGTAAAGCATATTTCTTATTTATATCCCTACTAAGTACGAGGATGGATTGAAAAGTTTGTGGCCTCACCAAAAAATTTTTATTATAGTACCCTCAATAAGTTCATACTTTCTTTGGTTATTACAGTGTAAAATTTTGTTGCTGTAGAATTTGTGGTTTTTAGGTTAGAATGAGTTTAGTGAGACCAGGTGCAGCGTTTTTGGAAAAATGGAAAAAATTGAACAAAGTTCGGTCATTAAGTACCTGTTTAAAAAAAGATTAACACCAAAGGAGATCCACCATGATATGAAAATAACACTTGGGGAATCTGCTCCGTCCTATACCACTGTGAAAAAATGGGTTGCAGAATTTAAACGTGGACGAGAGAGCATCAAAGATGACTCTCGCTCCGGCCGGCCCACGACATCTACGACTGAAGAAAATATCGGCAAAGTGTGTGATCTCATATCGAAAGACCGTAGATTAACTATCCAGGAGAATGCAGATACTATAAGTATCTCGTAAGAACGAACACAAAACATCATTGCCAACGAACTTTTCTAAGGTTTCCGCTAGGTGGGTCCCCAGATTTTTTTCAGTTGAACGAAAACGAATTCGACTCACGATTTCTCGCGACTGTTTGGAGATGTATGAGGTTGATCCGCAAGATTTTTTTAACAGGTTTGTGACAATGGACGAAACCTGGGTTCACCACTATACTCCAGAGTCAAAACCACAATCCAAGCAGTGGCAAAAAATCCGACCCCAAACAAAACGAAGGCAATTCTGTCGGCTGGAAAAGGGAAGGCGTCAATTTTTTGGGATGCTAAAGGTATGCCAAGACGAAACAATAAACTCGACTTACTATTGCACCCTTTTGTATCGTTTACGTCAAGAAATTAAAGAGAAACGCCCGGGATTACTGAGAAAGTTTTGTTCCATCAAGACAACGCTCGCGTTCACACGTCTGTTGACTCTATGGCTCAAATTCGTTATTGTGGTTTCGAATTGCTGCTCCACCCGGCTTATTTTCCTGATTTGGCACCTTCGGACTTTCTACTGTTTCCAAACCTAAAAAAACATCTCGGTGGCCAGAAATTGTCTTCAAATGAAGAAGTCGAAGCCGTAGTTCACCAGTATTTTGAAGACCTTGAGGAATCTATTTTTTAAAGCGGTGTGGAAGCTTTGGAAAGCAGGTGGCGATTACGTCGAAAAATAAAAATATTTTTGTACGTATTTTATTTTGTTTTCTTGACTAGGCCGCGAACTATTCAATCCATCCTAGTAAATAAAATACATATTATCGAGTGAACTTGTATATCAGCTACACACATACTGCTAATGTGTTTTTTTATTGATCGTATCGTATAAATATAGATCGCCCATGTTTATATACACTATTATTAGTTTAACTAATGAACTTAGTCTGAAAAAAAGTTGAACTAAAACATAAGCTCATCAGTGTATCTTTGTATTTAAGCTTCGAAATTTCTTAATTATATCTGCATTGTACCATCTCTTGATATTAATAAAATTATATTTGTAAAAAGTATGTCGTGATTTTTGTTATTGAAATATTTTAATATTTTTAGTTGTAACACTTTGACAGAAATGTCGGAGATAGTTAGTTTGTAATACTATTTTTATTACAACAAATAATACTTTATCTGTATTATCTAACAAATTCTAGACTGCATCTTTGCTTGTTGCCACGATTAACACATTAAGAAAGAGGAAACTTTGGTGCAAGCTTTTTACAAAATTTCAATCAATAATCAGGTTTTGTCCCATGAAAAACTAAAATTTGACGAAGACTTACTTACAATTGATAAATATTATTTAATTTTTGTCAGTTCCTTCTTATTATTAATAGTATTTAGTGTCTACGTGATATCTATTTGATATATTGATCAATGGCAGAGATTCCTCTAAGCCGCTAAAGATTTGACACTACAAATCTGCTACATGGCAATAACTCATGGAACTGTCCCTTATTTGGATGTCTATTATAGATCCGACTAAATGCGCTAAGGAGGTTTCCCTTATCGTTTTGGCTGGCATAGGAGCTTACTTCCCTTTTTTGAAGAAATGCACTTTCAACGGTAATGCTTAGTTGGACCGCAAAGAAGCTGTTGCTTGCCTACCAACAATGGCTAGAAAATCGTAATATCATAAATTGTAACATCTTTACTCATAAGCGGTACAGATGCAAAGTAATTATAAACGAAACTAAGGAGGCACACGATCGAAAAATAAAGAATAAATTTCTTACCTACATCCACAATTCCAGGTTCTTTTGGTCAATGACAAAGGCCATTAGTCAACTAAATCCACTATACCACCACCCATAAAGCCAAATAATACTGTTGCAACAATACTTGTTGAAAAAGTCAACTTGTTTGCTGAATTCTTTACTCCACTTCCCACTGTCGATTTCCAAGAAAAAACACTACCCACTATTCCAACAGTGCAATAAAGGACACCCTATATTGTCTTGAAACAGCATATTATAAAACGTATTTTAATGAAGCTAGACACCAAAAAGCTTCTAGCGCTGTTGGAATACCTGCCATAGTACTCAAACAATGCGCCAAAGAATTAACATCAATTTTCTGTCGAATTTTCATCCTATCCTACAGAAAGGTAATATTTTCTTTCTGGAAATAGGCTACAGTTCAGCCGATACACAGAAGAAGCAACCAGACCTTGCCAAACAACTAACGACCGGTCGAAATGCTTTCAGTAATATCGAAAATTATGTGAAAGGCTATCAGTCAGTATCTTCTAAAATATCTAGAGGAATTTAACATTATTAGGGATCATATATATATATATATATATATATATATATATATATATATATATATATATATATATATATATATATACGACGCTGGTTTGAAAAGTCCGTGCAAAGTCCGAGAGATGGCACCACCGGCGCGTATCGAGGTCATGTTTAGTTAGTAGCATCTCTTGAATGAACGCACACCAAGTTTCAGTCATATTGGTCTATTTCTTTGTGTTTGGCATTCGTGTGAATCAAGGAAGTCGAGTGATTTTCAAGAAATGGACGAAAAAGAATTTCGTGTGGTGATTAAACATTACTTTATGAAAGGCAAAACGCCTCAGGAGACTAAAGAGAAGCTTGACAAACATAATGGTGACTCTGCGCCTTCGATTAGAACAGTTTATAAGTGGTTTCAAAATTTTCGGACTGGCCATATGGGCACAAGTGACGCTGAACGTTCTGGACGGCCTGTGGAGGTTACGACTCCAGAAATCATTGATCAAATCCATGATATGGTGATGGATGACAGAAGAGTTAAGGTGCGTGAGATTGCTAGCGCTGTGGGCATCTCGACTGAATGGGTACATAATATTTTGCATAAACATTTGGACATGAGAAAGCTATCCGCAAGATGGGTGCCGCGATTGCTCACGCTTGACCAAAAATGGAATCATGTGAAGTGTTGCAAGGATGGTTTGCAGCTGTTCCAGAAGAATCCGGAGGACTTTAAGCGTCGTTTCATCACTGTGGATGAAACATGGATACATTACTATACTCCTGAGACCAAACAACAATCTAAACAATGGGTTACCAAGGGGGAATCTGCACCAAAAAAGGCGAAAACCGTTCCTTCGGCCGGAAAGGTTATGGCGACTGTCTTTTGGGATTCGCAAGGGATAATCCTCATCGACTCTCTGGAAAAGGGTAAAACTATTACAGGTGAATATTATTCATCGTTACTGGACCGTTTGAAAACCGAGCTGCAAGAAAAACGCTCGCGATTGGCCCACAAGAAAGTCCTTTTCCATCACGACAACGCACCAGCACACACCTCAGCAGTTGTGGTCGCAAAATTAATGGAAATAGGATTACAACTCGTTTCACATTCCCCCCTATTCTCCAGACTTGGCTCCCTCGGACTACTATCTGTTCCCCAATTTGAAGAAATGGCTGGCGGGACAAAGATTTTATTCAAACGAGGAGGTGATTGCAGATACTAATGGATACTTTGCAGACTTGGAGAAATCCTATTATTCGGAAGGGATCAACAAACTAGAACATCGTTGGACGAAGTGTATAAGCCTAAAAGGAGACTATGTCGAAAAATAAAAAAGGTTTACCCCAAACACATAAGTAGTTTTTATTTTTGCACGGACTTTTCAAACCAGCCTCGTATATATATATATATATATATATATATATATATATATATATATATATATATATATATATATATATATATATATATATATATATATATATATATATATATATATATATATATATATATATATATATATATATACCAGGTGTACGAGTATGAGATGCAGATTTCAGATAACAGTTGGTGCACCAATGCAGTTTGTGCTATAAAGATTTAACACTGCGCCATTTTGTTGTGTCATCAATAAGTGTCAGACGCGCACGAGTGATAAATTGGAAAAGTGTGTGCATAGTGTTGTGTTCAATATGTCGAAATTTATACCGAACAAGGAGCATTCGCGGACAGCATTAATTTTTTGTTTTCATTTGAAGAAAACTACTGTTGAATCATACCGATTACTTCGAGAAGCTTATGTTGAATGATGGTTTCGGCATTTCAAAAGTAGTGACTTCGATGTTGCAGACAAGGAACGTGGAAAACCGCCAAAAAATTACGAAGATGTGGAATTGCAAGCATTGGTGGACGAAAATGATACCACATGAGTTGAACGACAGGCAAATGGAAAAGCGCAAAAACACGTGTGACATTTTGCTCGCGCGGTACAAAAGGAAGTCATTTTTGCATCGTATAGTTACAGGGAATGAAAAGTGGATTTATTTTGAGAATCCCAAGAGCAAAAAATCATGGGTAGACCTAAGCGCACCATCCACATCGACCGCAAGACCGAATCGCTTCGGCAGAAAGACGATGCTCTGTGTTTGGTGGGACCAGAGGGGCGTGGTCTATTATGAGCTGTTAAAACCTGGGAAAACGGTTAATACTAAACGTTACCAACAACAATTGACCGATTTGAACCGTTCGCTGCTTGAAAAAAGGCCAGAATACCGAAAGAGGCAACACAAAGTCATTTTTCTTCATGACAATGCTCCATCACATACGGCAAAACCAGTTCGCGACACGTTGGAAGCACTCAGCTGGGAAGTTCTACCCCATGTGGCTTACTCATCAGACTTGGCTCCTTCCGATTACCACTTGTTTGCATCGATGTTTCACGCACTTGCTGAACAGCGCTTTGGTTTGTACGAAGATGTGAAAAAAATGGCTCATTGAATGGTTCGCAGCAAAAGGGGAAGATTTTTACTGGTGTGGTATTCATAAATTGCCCGAAAGATGTTAAAAATGTATAACAAGCGACGGAGCATTCTTTGAATAAAGTACTTCTTGTCATTCTTCCGAATTTAACATGTTTTTTTAGAAAAAAAATCCGCATTTCATACTTGTACACCTGGTATATATATATATATATATATATATATATATATATATATATATATATATATATATATATATATATATATATATATATAATATATATGAGGATTTTTTGTCGCTTAGGGATAGCCCTTAGTATTACAGGGTGAACAAAAAGGTGTTAAAGTTCTTAGTAACTGTAGTTTTATTCTAAAATCGAGCTTTCGATGCCAATTCGTACATCATCTTTAGGACCTACGAGACACAGTAAGAATCCTCATCAGGCAATTGAAAGAATATATCACATTTCAGCAAGAAAAACAGAAAAGGTCATATCATACTTTATGATATTTATAAAAATAGAGTTATTGAATTAGAAAGGTTACTTACTGAATAATCACAGTGGGGCCCTCTGTTAAAGGAGAATCTATGCAGTCGAGGGAAATGAGATGTTGCACATGATTCTTAAAAACAATAATTGCCACCGAACTTATTTTTCTTCACATAAATTCACAACAATAAACATAAGTTTGTCAATTAAAATTATATTTAAATTATATAAGTTAGGAATTAAGAGAATTTTTAAATTTTTTTTAAAATTTAAAAGTTACATTACTTTTTGTCCCAGCTGATAAGTGCTCGGCCGTTTTGAAATAATCTAGTGATTTTAATTTGTAAAGTTTCAATGCTGCCGGAAACTAAAACTTGCCTGTTGAAAAATTGTTAACAAAAGGCCAAACTAAGAACGTTCAAATGGATGAAAAATAAGGAAAATTAAAAAAATGGAAAATTTATGCATTATCAAAATTTAAAGAAACTCTGGTGTAAGCATCATGAGTTTTTATTTTTTTAGTATGTTCCTGGGAAAATAAATATGTGTAGATTAAACTTAAGCCTTCAACGTCTTTTTATGGTTTAGACTATTCTGGCAGTTTTTTAAATAGCACATTTCCACAAAATTCCTTCTGAACATGCTTCTTTCAGCGTCCAAAATGAAGGTTTCGTTATAATGGACTTTATGATCGTATTTATTGTCATGTTGACTGAGACTGGTAGAATGTAGAGCGACTTTCTTTGATAATTTTTGCGAAGTCTGGCCTCTGTAAACGGACCCACATTCACATTTAATCCCATAAACTACACCTGACTTTTGCCAAAGATCAGTTTTATCTTTTTTGTAAGAGTAATAACACACAAGCTTTTTCAAATTATGCTCAGCTATTTTAACATTGATGCATTTAAAAAGTGCAATAATTGATTGGGAAAGACCCTCAATGTGCTGTAACTTTCCAAATTTTATCTCGGTTGATACTGAGTTTTTTTTTTTTTAAGGGTCTAGCACACGTGCTACAGGGAAATCTCTAAAGCGCTACAGGAGCGACACGTGTGCGGAGAAAGCGATTCACGTTGTTCTTGAATCGCTGTAGATTCTACTCGCTGGGAAACACAGTCCTGGGCAAACTATTCCAAAGGTATGATGTTCTCCATATAAAACACTGCTTGAAAAGCGTTGTACGAGGAGTAACAAGCTGAATCTCATACGAATGTGAAGTATTAGCGCGACGTGTACTCCTAACATGCACCGCTCTGGGAGGAATTAAGCGGGCCACATCCTTCGAACACTTTCCATGAAAGTACTTGTAGAATAGGCTCAAGTCGCCAACCGTTCTTCGATGTTCCAGCGAATCAAGGCCGTCGGTCAGTTCCAGGTGTCCAATCAGAAGAACAGCTCTTCTCTGGATAGAATCCAACAAATGCAGTGTATGTTTGGGAGCGGAGCTCCAAACATGGGAGCAGTATTCCATAGTTGGTCGAATTTGAGCTTTGTAAAGAATTAACAGTTGTTGTGGAGTGTAAAGCTTTCTGGTTCGAAACAATATTCCCAACTTTTGAGAAGCTCTCCTTGCTATGCCTGCAACATGTTCATGCCAGGACATATTTGCTCCCAAATTAACGCCTAACAGATTGAGTGACGATGTTAGAGGGATGGAGTGCCCCGACATAACTATGTCGGGTTCTGCAACGCTAACTTTTTTAGAAAAAACTACCGCCTGGGTTTTTGTAGCGTTAAATTCCACTTGGTTACTGTCACCCCAAGATAGAATTTCTTCCAGGTCTTTGTTAAGTTGAATGACTTCCTGCTATCTGCGGATATTCGTCTGAGTAGTCGATGTCCGAGCATTCAAAGTGAATGAAGAGATAAGTGTACTGTCATCTGCAAAGCTGTAGATTGGATTCTCGGTCTTTTCCAGCAGATCGTTAATATAAATAAGGAAGAGAGTAGGAGATAGTATGAAACCTTGGGGCACACCGGCGTTGATAGTGAAGGTGTTAGAAAGAAATCCGTCGACTGTCACTCGTAAAGAACGCTCTCTGAGGAAACATGAGAGCCACAAACAGAACTTTTCAGACATACCATAAGAACGTAACTTAGCCAACAGCCCATCGTGCCAAACACGGTCAAATGCCTTGGATATGTCAAGAGCAACCGCTCGAGATTCTCCAGAGTGTTCAATTGCGTTGTTCCAAACATGTGTTACATAAGTCAGAAGATCTCCTGTTGATCTATTTTTACGAAAGCCATATTGGTGATCACCAATAATGTTGAATCCTTCAAGATATTTTAGAAGATGCTGATTGATAGCCTTTTCCATGACTTTCGATATTATTGAGAGTAGTGCGATTGGTCGGTAGTTATTTGGCAAGGTCTTCTTGCCTTTTTTAGGTATCGGCTGAACTGTGGCACATTTCCAGCAGGAAGGAAATATTCCCTTTCTGTAGGATAAGTTGAAAAGTCTACAGAAAACTGGTCTTAGTTCCCTTGCACAGTTCTTGAGAACTATGGCAGGTATTCCGTCAGCGCCAGAAGCCTTTTTGGTGTCTAGCTTCATCAAAATACGTTTTATGATACGCTGTCTGAAGACAATATCGGGCATCCTTGACTGCACTATGGGAATAGTAGGTGGTGTTTTTTCCTTGGAAATCGGCAGTAGAATGTGAAGCAAAGAGTTCAGCCAACAAGTTCGCTTTCTCAACAGACGTCGTTGCAATAGAATTATCTGGCCGTGTGAGTGGTGGTATGGTGGATTTGGTGAAATTTTGACTAACTGCCTTAGCGACTGACCAAAAGGACCTGGAATTGCCGGGACAAGCGAGAAGTTTGTTTCTAATCCGTTGATTGTGTACCTCCTTGGTTTCGTCGATAATTTCTTTGCATCTGTTCCTGGCACAAACCAAGATGTTACGATTTATGGTGTTAGGATCTTCACGCCACTGTCGGTATGCAAGATGTTTAGAAGCAACAGCTTCTTTGCATTTTAGGTCAAACCAAGGCTTGCCGTTGGAAGAGCATTTCTTCGAAAAAGGGATGTAAGCCTCCATACCGGCCAAAATAACATCGGAAACCTCCCTGGCGCAGTCAGATGGGTCGTCGGATCGAAAACAAATGTCCAACCAAGAGGAAGTTCGAAAATATTCCATGAGATCTTCCCATTTAGCAGATTTGTAGTGCCAAATCTTGCGCGGTTTGGGCGCCTCTCTATCACTGATTGGTAGAATACTCGATGTCGAAAGTAGTCTATGGTCGGAAGAACCTAACGGCGGATTTACGCTGACCGTGTAAATCTCCGTTTACAAAATTTCTTTGTCTAGGTCTATTAATAGGTTGAAAGATTTTTTTATAATAGATTTAGGATATTCGTTAGCAATTAGTATGTTTTCTAGTAATTCGAAATTTTTTTTCTTTAAATGTAAGATGACACTTTCTGTCAATTCTGTTCCTTAGTACATATATATATATATATATATATATATATATATATATATATATATATATATATATATATATATATATATTTAATTTTTGTTTCAAGGGATGCTAGGTGTTTAAAGGTATATGTCGTCCAGAGCTTGTTTTTTTTTTTCTATACCAGTCTAACTTTATTATGTTATTGTCAGATCGAACTACCCTTGTGTCAAGAAAGGAACCGAGTTGTCAGATTGAGTCTCTACGGTGAATGGTAGTTTTTTCGTTAAAAGAGACCCATTCTTTTGTCTATAGAATTTATTGTTGAATGAGAAAAAAGTATTATTATATAAATAAGTGATAATCTTTAGAAATTGTACTTTTTGTATTTTACAATTGGGCTCAATGAGAGTAAAGTGTTCAGTAAGAATGGAAATAACTAAATTTAGAGGGATGTTTATAAATAGGGAGATAACATCGAAAAAAGCCAACACAAAACCTCTGGGGATAACAAAGTCATTAATCTGCTCACTGAATTCAAAAGTGTTTTTTATTCCAAATTTGTTAAATGTTTTAAATGATTTGTCAAGAATTGAACCTATGAACATCGCCAAAGGCTGTGTAGAGCTCCCGTAAGGAGACAATAGGTCGTAAAGGAATGTCGGGTTTGTGGATCTTAGGTAGACCATAGTATTTAGGGTAAGTCCCATTATCCGTAGTAAGTTTTTTTTGCTGTTATCTCATCTAAGTAATTCTTACCCTTTAGAAATTTGACAAGTTTATTGCAACTAATCTCGATTTATCCTAATACTGTCAATAAAATCGAGATTAGTTGCAATAAACTTGTCAAATTTCTATAGGATAAGAATTATATAGATGAGATACCAGCAAAAAAACTTACTACGTATAATGGGACTTGCCCTAAATACTATGGTCTACCTAAGGTCCACAAACCCAACATTCCTTTAGGCATCAATATTAAAATAGTTCAGTATAATTTGAAGAAGCTTGGGTGTTATTACTCTTACAAAAAAGATAAAACTGATCTTTGGCAAAATTCAGGTGTAGTTTATGGAATTAAATGTGAATGTGGGTCCATTTACATAGACCAGACTTCGCAAAACTTATCAAAGAGAGTCGCTCTACATAAAAGCGATTGTAAGCACAAACCATATTCTACCATTCTCAGTCAATTCAAAGTCCATTATAACGAAACTTTCATATTGGACACTGAAAGAAACTTGTTCATAAGAAATTTTCTAGAAATGTGCTGTATAAAAAACTGCCAGAAGAGTCTAAACCATAAAAAAGTCGTTGAAGGCTTAAGTTTAATCTACACATATTTATTGTCCCAGGAACATACTAAAAAAATAAAAACTCATGATGCCTACACCAGAATTTTTTAAATTTTAATAATGCATAAATTTTCCATTTTTCTAATTTTCCTTGATTTTTCATCCGATTGAACAATATTCACCTTTTGTTAATAATTTTTCAACACACAAGTTTTAGCTTCCGGCAGCA
Organism: Pachyrhynchus sulphureomaculatus; assembly: GCA_019049505.1. Lineage (NCBI taxonomy): Eukaryota > Metazoa > Arthropoda > Insecta > Coleoptera > Curculionidae > Pachyrhynchus > Pachyrhynchus sulphureomaculatus. The sequence goes on along the minus strand of CM032452.1, from coordinate 14,363,504 downwards.
TTGACAACTTTACAAATTAAAATCACTAGATTATTTCAAAATGGCCTGGCATGTCTCAGCTGGGACAAAAAGTAATGTTGTAACTTTTAAATTTTAAAAAAATTTCGAAAATTCTTTTAATTGCTAACTATGAGTTTTATCTAGTTTAAAAATAATTTTAATTGACAAACTTATGTTTATTGTTGTGAATTTATATGTAGTAAAATAAGTTCGGTGGCAATTATTGTTTTTAAGAATCATGTGTCAACATTTCATTTCCCTCGACTGCATAGATTGTTTTCTCCTTTGACAGAGGGCCAACTGTGATTATTCAGTAAGTAACCTTTCTAATTCAATAACTCTATTTTTATAAATATTTTAATATATATAATTTTATAATAATTATGATAGAACCCTTTCTGTTTTTCGTGCTGAAATATGATATATTCTTTCAATTGGCTCTTTGCCTGATGAGGATTCTTTCTCTGCCTTCTAGGTCCTGAAGATGATGTACGAATTAGCATCGAAAGCTCGATTTTAGAATAAAACTACAGTTACTAAGAACTTTAAGATCTTTTTGTTTATTCGGTAATCCTAAGGGCTAACCCTAAGTGAAAAAAACCCTCTTGGTTGTTACCAGTAAGCCTTTTTACTAACCATCCTCTCCTATATATATATATATATATATATATATATATATATATATATATATATATATATAATATATATACAGTCCCTGGCCAAATTATTAGACGCACTACAAGATTTCATGTAAAATATTAATTACCGAGTAATATTGTACCGTTTTATTATTTTAAATTGATTTGTTTTTTATTTTTATATTATCCAATCAATTACCTATTTATTTGACATAAATAAAACAGCATTAATTTAGAAAAGCATAAGTTTATTAAGTTTTAAAGAATAGTGAAATTAATGTTAGTAAAAGTCAATATTTAGTTGAGCCACCTTTAGCCGCTATCAAAGCTTTAATTCTGCGCGGCATGCTATCAATGCAAGATTGTACTGTCTCCTGCATTTGAGGATGATGATTCCACACATGAATAATCTTTTCTAGGAGCTGGGTTTTGTTGGTAATCACATCTTTAGCCACTTCTCTTTTCATCAGCTCCCACGGGGTTCATACCAGGGCTATTACCCGGCCAATCCAACAGAGGGATATTTTTTTCTGCCAAAAAAGCTTTAACAGACCGAGCAGTGTGGCAGGGAGCTCCATCTTGCATGAAAGTGAATGGTTCCCCATTTGGAAACCATTCTTTGAGCTGCGGAATCAACCGATTTTGTAATACTTCTTTGTACTGATCTTGCCTCATTATTCCTTTGACGACGTACAGACGTCCAGTGCCCTTGCCGCTGATGACTGACCAAATCATCACTTTGGTAGGATGTTTAAAACCGTCGGGACGACACGATCAGGATGAAACTTTTCTCCATGACGACGACGCACATACTGAGCTTTATTCTGCAAAATTTCGAATGTGCTTTCGTCACTGAAGCAGACCTGTCAAAAATAGGAAAAATATATAAACTTCCATGTTTATTTGCTTTATTTAACTGAAAATGATAATAATGTATCAATTATTGATTAAATTGCTGTATCTTACCGATCTCCAGAAGTCCACATCTTTGTCTTGCCATTGTTTGGCCCACTTCAGGCGCTTTGCTTTCATTGCAGCTGTTAACTTGGGCTTCCTGGCGGGGCGACAGGCCTTAAAATCTAATTCTTTCAATTTTCTTCGAACAGTGCGCTCAGAAGCATTTACGCTAGCATCCTGGAGTTGTGATTTTATTAACTTTGTGGTAGCAAATCTGTTTTTCTACACAAATTTTCTTCAAACATCTCTCTGACCGTGGAGTGAAAATTGGTTTTCTACCGCATCTTTTCTTTCTTTTCGGGCTTAATTCCTTCCCTGACTCAATTTTCTTTTTTATGCGTCGTACACTAGCTTCAGAAACCTCCAATCTTCGTGATATTTCTCGGTTTGTAAATGTTTTCGCAATCACAAGGGCCTTCACTTCAGCTTTTTTACGTGGTGAAAGATCGCCTTTTCTACCCATAATGAAAATAGTCCAATTACTTTTTTAAACCACTGCATACAAAATAACTGACTAGTATAAAACTGTTAAACAAACAATCACAGTCTATAAAGCCACAGAAACACGTCCGTACCTGACTCGATTCCGATCGCGACTGATACAGGTTTGTACTTATTTACGTTCATGAGTCACTTTGTCAACACAGTGTTACCATATGTTAAAAATAAATACAAATATGTAGTCTACAACAATTCTTTTAAATAAAAATCAATAATATTGTAGTTTAAATATACCATTATTGCATAAAAACTCTTAAGAAACATAAAATTACTGAAAAAAATACAGTGCGTCTAATAATTTGGCAGGGACTTTATATATATATATATATATATCAGTGCGTTTCTTTCTAAAAATCGAATCATTTATCACTACTCTTTTCCTTATTTAAAAGAAATTTACACGCAAAAATATATTTTATACTAAACTCTTCAATATCTAAAAATCTAATCTAAAATTGCATTCAAACATAAAAAAACAATCGATAATATTTTAATTTCTTTTAAAGATAAAAATGAAACTGCAAAACTCTCAGAACTAGTATACAGCATCCCTAGCTCTCAGTGTGAAAAAGTCTACATAGGACAAACATCTAGGGTCCTAAAAGATAGAATCACTTCTCATAAAAGTGACTGTAGACTTACAAAAACTCTTGTGCACTTGCTTTACATAGTGACCAATTCTCGCATTTGATTCTGTTGAGATCAGAATTCTGTGTAAGGAGAGGAGTCTCGGCAAGAGAATTTTTAGAGAAATGGTAGAAATCCACCTTGAGCCTAATTTTGATATTAAAATAACTGACATCGAAGATTTGAGCTTAATTTTTTCCAATTTATTATATGAGTTGTCAAAATAAAAACTCACAGAACATCTCTGACACATCTTTATAACAATAATTGAACGTTGATCTCTATAAACTCCATAAACTTGGAAACTAAGTGAACGAATTGTCAACATCACTCTCTTTTCTAATATAAATTAACCACGACCTAACTAAAAGATAGAAAGACGCTGGCCTTAATAGAATGAAAGAAAAACATTTTATAAAAAATTTAAAAATAAAGTCACCTTAGAAGCACACAATAGTTTCGTACTATATCTACCAAAATAGAGTAAAACGATTTTTATAGTCCTCAAGGGTATTTTTGTCGAGGTTTTCTCGTGTTTCCCTAATAAGTATGTACAATAATTGTGTCATTGTTGAATGGAATTATCCGAAACACACCACTTAGCAGTAAGTAGTTTGATGTTAATAATTTTGAGTTGTTGTTGTCTCTGTCGCAAATTCCAAATACCGATAATCTACCATAATTGTAACCCCGAAGAATAAATAAAATATTTTCGAGAGTTTGGCATAGCTGAAAAGGTGTCACGAACTTTTTAGCCCTATCCCAATGACCGCTTACCCCAAGAACCTAAAAATTGCTATATATATATATATATATATATATATATATATATATATATATATATATATATATATATGTACATATATATATATATATACTCGTATATATATATGCAAAGCTCAAATCGTACAGAATTTAATGAGATATTGCTCCCCCGTTTGGGGCTCTGCTCCCCGACATACGGTCGTACAACTTTTTTCAAGAATTTTTTTATATGGAGAACCTCATCGGTTTTGAATGTTTGGTCCAAGAATGTGTTTCGATGTACAAGGTGTTCCAAATTGGACACTTGGACACTTTTAAAGGTAAACCCCTTTATTTGCAGGAGATACACGAAAACTGATGTCGGTGTCGGAGGCTCAATTTTAATGATAATCTCAATGGTGAAAACCGCATATCGATATCTAGTACCGTTTCAGATATACAGAGTGTTTTTCAAAAATCCGCATTTTGGAAAACTGTTTGTAATTCTTTTTCTATTGAAAATTTTTGATTTCTGTAAAAACATTCTCAAAGCACTTTTTCACATGGGTTTCAACAGTGTTAGTAACATTTTTTCCAACTAATATTTTAATAGTTATTAACACAAAAATATATTTTTTAAATGGGATAACCTGTATATTTTTTCTTATCCGAATAGAGCTTTAAATTACCATTCTAAGAATATAGCACACTTTATATTTTGCTTAAATCTACTTCAAAATATAAAGGTTTTCAGTTTTTACGCGAGTTTTAAATACATAATTTGTGAAGGAGGCTTTGGACGGAGCGGCAATATCAATTGTTTACCGATAGCAGTCAAATCGTAAAAAAAATCCCCCTAAGAGTCATAACGACAATGAAATTTACTAAATGCTATAGTACTTTAAACTATGTAGAAAATAAAACAAAACAACAATAAAACAATTTATTCCGAGTAGTGCAAACTAAAACAAAACAAATTTTCTATAAGAGATGTTCTAAATGTCCACCAGTTTCATTTACATATAGGCAGTACCTTTTCTGGACACTTCTTACCGAGTTTATTAGTTCAAGAGGAGTGAGAGCTGCAAAACTTTGTATCACTGCGACTTCTAACTCTTGCCTAGTGTTTGTCGGCCATTTAAAAATTAGGTCTTTCAATCTTCCCCCCAGAGGTAGAAGTCCATAGGTGTTAAATCCGGTGACCTTGCAGGCCAACGGTTCGGACCTTGGTAGGCTATCCAGTTATTGTCGAAATTGGCCGATAAAAAATTACTGATAACTGCAGCGCTATGAGGGGTGCCCCGTCGTGTTGAAAAAATATATTTGTAAGGTCCATTAACGGAAGTTCATCAACAAGAGGTTCTATTTGCTGCCTTAAAATTTCTAAATATCTCTGAGAGGTGTGTTCCTTTGTAAATAAATGGACCTATAACCCTGCCTCTAAAAATTCCTGCCCACACATTAAATCCAAACCTGCCTTGATTTCTTTGCTCCACAACTAAATGAGGATTTTCTTGTGCCCACATATAAGAATTGTAACGGTTAAAAATACCTGCATTGCTTACATAAACTTCGTCTGTCCAAATGCAATTTAATGAAAAATTCGGAACATGGTTACAAGTCTGCAGAAACCATTGGCAAAAATCCATACGACGTTAAAAATCTCCGTCTTTAAGGTGATGAACTTTTCTTGTCCTATATGGCCTGAATTTGTACTTCTTCAAAGTACGACTTATCAAATTCAAATTCAACAATTTCTTTATTATTCAAAATGTCCTTACAAGATTCTAAATACATTTTCTCTTATATTCTATGGATTCTACGAATACTGGGTGCTTTAACAGCATCCTCATTCATATGGAATGCCTTACGGCGGCTGGTGTTCTGCCATTGGTATTAGAACCTTGTGTGTCTGTTTATAAAATTATCATTTCCGACAATGTCTTACATGATATTTTCTTTATTTATTTTATGATTAAAGGTGTTTCTGCTATTAGTTGTTTATATTTGACTAGCCGGGCCCGCGGCTCCGCTCGCGTGGACTTAATTCGCCGCTATCGTCACTGCTTATTTCTTATGTTACCCAACGTAATAAAATATCTTCCATTATTTCCTCTTATCTCTCAATATTTCTCCTTATCTCCAATTATCTCTACATAATTTCCATTATCTAGGCTTATCTCTGCTCATCTCCCATTATTTCTCCTTATCTTCCATTATTTCTCCTTATCTCCCATTATTACACCTTATCTCCCATTATCTAGGCTTATCTCGACTTATCTCTCAATATTTCTCCTTATCCCCCATTATTTCTCCTTATCTCCCATTATCTCACCATAACTCCCATTATCTAGACTTATCTCTGCTTATCTCCCATTATTTCTCCTTATCTCCCATTATTTATATTTATCTCCCATTATCTCACCTTATCTCCCATTATCGAGGCTTATCTCGACTTATCTCTCATTATTTCTCCTTATCTCCCATTATCTCACCTGATCTCCCATTATCTAGGTTTATATCGAATTATATAGGACATATGTAAAAATTTATGAAAACACGTAAATCGGATCAGTGGTTCTCAAGTGATAAGCGCACTAACGGACGGACAGACAGACAGAGAGACGTTGCATTTTATATATATTCTAGATAGAAGATTATAGATAACCTGGCCAGAGAACAAATGTATGAATTAAAAAAAAAAACGCGTAAATCGGATAAGGGGTTCTTGAGTGATAAGCGCACTAACGGACAGACACACAGACAGAGAGACGTTGCATTTTATATATATTATATTCTTTGCTACATGATATTGTTCCATATTTAATGCTTTAGGCAGTGTATTGCAAGAGAACGCGCTAGCGGCAAACTTTTCTCCGACTTGATTCACTTTTATCGTCACTGCTTATTCCTTATGATAACATAGAACATAACACCTAACGTAATAAAATATATCCTATAACCTGGCCAGAGAACATATGTATGTTTAACAAAAAAGAACGTAAATCGGATAAGTGGTTCTCCAATGATAAGTGCACTAACGAACAGACAGACAGACAGAGAGACGTTGCATTTTATATATATTTTAGATATTCTTTGCTACTTGATATTGTTCCATATTTAATGGTTTAGCATGTTTAAAAAAAAGCACGTAAATCGGATAAGTGGTTCTCCAGTGATAAGCGCACAAACGAACAAACAGACAGAGATACGTTGCATTTTATATATATTATAGATGTAATAAAATATATATCTATAAACTGGTCAGAGAACATACATATGTATGAATTTAAAAAAGTCACGTAAATCGCAAAAGTAGATCTCGAGGGATAAGCGCACTAACGGACAGACAGATAGACTTATATATATTACAGATATAGGTTATTATTATTATTATATAACCTGGCCAAAGAATATATGTCTGAATTTAAAAAAAAAAAACACATAAATCAGATAAGTGGTTTTTGCGTGACAAACGCACTAATTGACAGACAGACAGACAGAGAGACATTGCATTTTATATATATTATAGATTATAGATATTCTCTGTTACATAATATTGGTCCATATTTAATGGTTTAGGCTGTTTATTGCAAGGAAACGCGCTAGCGGTAAACTTTTTTTCCGACTTCATTCACTATTTTACGTCACTACTCATTCCTTATGCTACCTATCGTAATAAAATATAGCCTATAACCTGGCCAGAGAACATATGTATGTTTTAAAAAAAAAGTACGTAAATCGGATAAGTGGTTTCTCCAGTGATAAGCGCACTAACGGACAGACAGACAGAGAGACGTTGCATTTTATATATATTATAGATGATTTTTAAGTTGTTGTTTACTGGGAAAAAACGACAGAAAAACCCTGCTATATATGATCAGGTATATTGTACCAAATTTATTTAGTTTTAACATTTCTATTCTAATCGCTTTCATTCTTCTTCCTTTCATTCCTTTTCTCCCATACTCTTTATCATACCAATATGTTCGATTCACCCTTTTTTTTGTTTATTTGTGATATAGCTTAGCCTATTTTATATACATATTTACATTTATAATTGATATACATACATATATATATATATATATATATATATATATATATATATATATATATATATATATACATATACATACACATACATACACATATTGGTTAAGGGGGGGGGGGGGGGTTGGGAATGTGGAATCTTTGGCACAATGATACTACTCTGTATATAGCACCACTACACCAAACACTTTATTTTTACACTCGAGGCGCGTTTCGATAACCATGTTAGCTTCATCAGGAGCGATGATTGACTAAAGCTAAACTACAAATCTACCCTATTTATACTTAGCCTAACCCTTGAATTACTCAAGCGGAACTAATGACATAGGCAAGGCCATCAGTTTCGGTCAAGTAACCAGTAGAGGGAACTATAAGGAATAGGCCCTCTGTCTTTATTTAAACTACTTTTACATTTTATGATTTCCATACTTTCGTATGCGTTCAACAATCTCCTATCAGATACATTTTTTATTAATCTTAGATTATCTAATGTCACAGTATGATCAGCTTCAAGGGCATGTTCGGCAATGCTAGACTTTTCTGTTCTACTGTATTTTAAGTGTGCTAAATGTTCTTTAAATCGTGTTTTAATTGACCTTTTAGTTTGCCCAACATACTTTTTGTCACAATCATTACAACTAATTTCATAAATTCCACTTTTCTCACAATTAGGAATCTTATCTTTGGGATTTCTTAAGATATTCCTCAGATTGTCTGATGACTTATAGACTAAGGTGAGGCCTACCTTATTAAATACCTTATTGAGTCCCTTACTATATTTCGAATTATATGGTATGGAGACATACTTGGTGTTATTTTCTTCGCGTGTAAAAAAGGTGGAATTCTGAATATTAAACCTAAACTTATGTCTATTTATTAGCTTATTTACGAAGTCATCGTCATAACCATTAAGTCTAGTTATATTTCTAATACGATTCCTTTCTTTATTAAAGTTTACTCTATTCAGAGGGAAAGTGACCAAACGATGAACTAAAAAATGTAATGAGGCTAATTTATGTTGTTTGCAATGAAATGAATCATTAGGAATATATTTATCTGTTACACTGTCCTTCCTATAGATATCAAATTCTAATCTATTATTATATTTAATAATTAAAATATCTAGAAAAGGCAATTGTCTTTTGTTCTCAACTTCGTAAGTGAATTTAATGGGATCATACCGGCTATTTAATTTAGAAACAAAATCATCAATATTTGCTTTCTTTGTATCAAAAATCGCGAAAATATCATCCACATTCCTATACCATACCCTTGGAAAATATTCGAATTCCTGACTGGCTTCGATTTCAATCTTACTCATGAATAAATTGGCTATGAAAGGTGATAAGCAATTACCCATAGCTGTTCCTTCTTTCTGAACATAAAATTGATTGTCATATTGAAAATAATTTTGTTCCATACAAAGTTTAGATAATTGTATTTCTTACCCAAAATTCACAAACCTGGAAAAGCAATGCGACCCATTGTTTCATCGGTCGGATCACCCACATGTTTAATATCCAAATGGTTATCAAAAGAACTTGAGAAATTACCATTAAATACTTTCGCAGTGAAGAATTCGTTAGAATTCATTAATAAAACAAAAAATCTAGTTCTTAATGAAGGTAAAGTCTTAATTTCTTTTGATGTTAGTTCTTTGATCCCAAGTGTTGTGTGTTTGTGTCCTAAGTTTATTTGCACTAGCACACTCTGCATTAAAGTTTTCGCATTTAAGTTGTCCGTTTTATAAACACTATTCTAAAGGTAGGCCCAGCCAACACTTTAGCACGTATTTTTATTTTTGCAAAAAAGTTCCCAGAGACAAGGCATCCGTTTGCATCTGGGTCTCGCTCGCAACTTTTCTTGTTCTATATGGCCTGAGTTTGTGCTTCTTCAAAGTACAACTTACTTTAGTTCTCTGTATTCCAGTGGAGTCTTTTAACTGTCGGGTTGAAGTGTTGGGATTATTTCCGATAGTTCCTAAAACTACTATTTCTTCTCCTTATCCCTGTTCGATGCATAATTTTTGGGTCGTTCCTTTTCAAACTGGCCACTATTAACTAGATTATGTCGCAATCGAGCGACTATATCCTTTTAGGGTTGACGCCTCTCTGGATACGTTCATGGTACAAATTATTTGCCGCTTTCGAATTTTTTCCGGTTTGTATGAATCACACTATCATATCCCATTTTTCGTAATTTTCAAACTTTATTGCAATTTATTTGAAAATTCAATATCTGATCCTGAAGTAAAATTTGACAACTACGAATAAACAATTGAATTAAACCATATGGCCGCTCCGTCCAAAGCTTACTTCACAAAATGTGCATTTAAAACTAGCGTAAAAACTGAAAACCTTTATATTTTGAAGTAGATTTAAGCAAAATATAAAGTGTGCTATATTTTTAGAATGGTAATTTAAAGCTCTATTTGGATAAGGAAAAATATACAGGGTATCCCATTTAAAAAATATATTTTTGCGTTAATAACTATTAAAATATTAGTTGTAAAAAATGTAACTTACACTATTGAAATCCAAGTGAAAAAGTGCTTTGACAATGTTTTTACAGAAATCAAAAATTTTCAATAGGGAAAGAATTACAAACATTTTTCCAAAATGCAGATTTTTGAAAAACACCCTGTATGTCTGAAACGGTACCAGATGTCGATATGCGGTTTTCACCATTGAGTTTATCATAAAAATTGAGCCCCAGACACCGATATCAGTTTTCGTCTATCTCCTTTAGATAAAGGAGTTTACCTTTAAAAGTGTCCAATTTGGACCACCCTGTACAGTAAGATTGTTGATTTGCTAAAATCGACTTTTCTCATTTGTCAGTTAAAATAAATCATAATTTTTGTTTTTATATGTTGGTTAATCAACTTGTACTCCACTATAGTGCTAATAAAGGATTAAAATATGAAAACCGTGATTTAAGAATTAAAATATATCTAAAAGCAAGCTACTATTTCCGCCTTACTAACAAAAAAAGTTATTTTATTAAATATTACTGGCCCTCAAAAAAATTCTTTCCTCAGTGTTGATGCAATAGTTCAATCGGGAAGACAAAGAAATTGATAGCCAAAAAAATACAGAAAAGCTTTCGACAGAGAAAAGTTTTGGTGAAAAAAATATAGCCCCAAGGGGAACTGGTGTTACAAATTGCTGGAAAAAAAAAAAATAAAACCCTTATTCACTCCGAAGCGTGTGGTCAACAGTAACGTAGGAATGCAGTACTTTCTAATCAAAAATAACAGAGAAAATTTTGACTTTGAGATGAAGAGTCTTAAAAAAAAATAGGTAAAAAAGTTTATGGTAAAACACCTATCACACGACGTTCTTCATCAAAAAACTGATTTACGCTGCAGCCGATCTGCTAAAATTCCGTCGTACTTCATTACCGAATACATATACGAGGATATATCCTACAGTACCGTTAAAATTCGAGTAGAAATAGAAAAACTAGAAAAGGTAAATATTGATAACCAAACAGATATACTGACTCTATATTAAATCCTTTCAAATAAATAGGGAATGTTAAGGTGCACAATTTAAAATTATTTTTAAGTATACAGGGTACTTCAAAAAAGTGTGGCCGATATAACTTATGTTTTTTTAAATGGAACATCCTATTTTCTAATTTATTTTTAAATTCTGTGTAAAATTTTATAACTTTTTTATTAATAATATTATATACCTAAACCTAGTAGTTTTTGTAATATTTCAATATTTTTAAAAAAATACTAGTTTTCAGTATTGTAAAAAATTGCCAGTAGCGCCATTGTTTCTGAAGATGGAATACTCATAATTGGTACAAGCGGTCTATAGAGATGAAAAAAAAAAGATATATGTAAAGAAATTTGATTTAGATGCTACAGGGTGTTCAAAATAAATTTATGCATTTCGACTATTTTAAATTGAAAAATCTAAATTTTTTAAAATGGTACACCCTGTGTATTATTTTTTTTTCTGAAAGATTTTACAAAATCCTCCAACTTTTAGTAAGTATGTCTTATACCTATTTCTAATAGTTTTCGATTTATTTTGAATTTTTCAATTTTTACCCTTGTTTTTAATACACTTACGCTATAACATCATAGTTGCCAAGACAAAACAAAAATGTAGGCATTGTCAAATTTTGACATATCTATTAAGAAACTAAAAATAGTTTAATTTGTTATAGAAAGTGACGTATGAAGGTAATAGTTATAGGCTTACCTAAAAATGAATTAATTGATATGGTTTATATACTGGGCGAGGCGGGAAAAAATTGTCCTTTGGCAGTAAGGCCCTACGGAACGAAGTACCCTAATAGAAGTATACCAACTAGAAAATCTTTTCAGTGCTTAATGGAGCGATTTGATGGTAGTGGTAGCGTTGAGTATACGAAAAGGAAAGTAGTAAACCAGAATGCTACCAATGAAGAAAAAGAAATGGAGATTTTACTTACCATTTCTTTCATATGAAACTGCACCAAGAACTTCAAGACCGTGATTTTGAACGACGAGTAAACTTTTGTACTACCATGAATGGAGCAATAGAGGCCGATCCAAATTTTTTATGCAAAATAATATTTTCTGAAGAAGCTACTTTTTGCGCGGTAATGTAGCTGTTAACAGCCATAACATCCATTATTATTCAATAGTTAATCCATTTTGGGTCCGTGAAGTTCAAAACCAAAACCATTGGTTTGCTTAATGTAGGTATGGTGTGGAATATTAAATTTTCGAATTATTGGTCCATATTTTTTCCGCGAACCGCTTAACGGGACTAGATATCTAAATTTTTTGCAAAACGAATTAACCAGGTTTCCTAAAGAAGTTGATAACTTTAAAAGGGAACAAATGTGGCTTCAACAAGACGGAGCTCCTGCTCATTACCGCCGGGAAGTTCAGGAATTTTTAAACGTTCATTACCCACAAAAATGGATCGGTAGGGATGGATTCACACAGTGGCCCCCTTGATCATGTTACTTAACACCTTTAGACTTCTTTTTGTGGGGCTACATTAAAGATTGTGTTTATGTGAATCCCCCTTCAACATCAGTAGATATAAAAAATGGGATACGGGATGCGTGCAGTACAATAACGCCCTTTATGCTAAGAAAAGTGAAGGAAAATATAGTAAAACTACTAAACATTCAAGTAGACGGACATATTTTTGAATATCTATTACGTTATAATAATTAATCATTAGATAAGTTAAACTATATTAAAATTAATATTAGCTATTTGTTTATGTTTTCACAATAGCGTAAGTGTATTAAAAGCAAGGGTAAAAATTGAAAAATTCAAAATAAATCGAAAACTGTTAGAAATAGGTATATGACATACTTAATGAAAATTGGAGGGTTTTGTAAAATATATTAGAAAAAATAATAATATACAGGGTGTGCCATTTAAAAAAATTGAGATTTTGCAATTTAAAATAGTCGTAGCATCTAACTCAAATTTCTTTACATATATCTTTTTTTTCATCTCTATAGAATGCTCTTACTAATTATGAGTATTTCACCTTCAGAAACAATGGCGCTACTGGCAATTTTATACAAAAATAAAGCTTACTCAGAATTTAAAAAATAAATTAGAAAATAGGATGTTCTATTTAAAAAAACATATGTTATATCGGCCACACTTTTTCGAAGTACTCTATATACTCAAAAATAATTTTAAACTGTGCACCTTAACATTCCCTAAAACTAGTGTATTCAACATTTTTTCATCATTTCCGAAACAAATGAGATAATGAACTTTACTCTATCATTGACTCACATTGGGAGTCGTGGATAGTGTTTTTCCTTGGAAATCGACGGTAGAATGTAAAGCACAGAGTGCAGCCAACAAGTTGGCAATCCCAACAAGTACTCCTTTAGTTTTATCTGCTCCTGTAAGTGATGGTATAGTAGATTTAGTAAAATTCCGGCCTAGCAATCGATCAAACTAAACTGGAATTGTTGAGGTAGGAAAGAAGTTTATTTTAATTCTTCGATTGTATGCCTCTTTGGTTTCGTCGATTATTTCTTTACATCTCTTCTGGGTACGAACCAAAATGTTCCTATTTATAACGTTAGGATTTTCACGCCATTGTAGGTAGGCAAGATGTTTAAAAGCAACAGTTCCTTTGCATTGTCGTTCGAACCGAGGCTTGCCGTTGAAAAATTAATGTAAGTTTTCACGCCAGTCAAAATGATATCGGGAATCTCCTTAGCGCAGTTAGATAGGCTGTTGGATCTAAAAAAAAACGTATAATCAAGAGAAAGCTCCAAAAAATGTTCCGTAAGTTGTTCCCATTTAGCAGATGTGTAGTGCTAAAGATTGTGTTACTGTAAAATGCTCGATGTTGTAATAAAACTCTTTTTAAAAATGCAACATATTTATTACAGTAAAGTACAAAGTTTCAAATATTAGAAATTTCTCTTATCCATTCACGGTATTCGGGATTGCTAATACGAGTATAAACTGATGGACCAGTTGTGCAGGCTCCATATGACCATGAAGTTATTCCATATTTTATTCCATTTATGACATATGGGTTACCCGAATCCCCCTAAAAAATTATGCCTTTTATTATTATTTTCCATTAAAACTCGAGTAGTAAGATAAACAAACAGGTATATTACAAAGTAACTTTATTTTGGGTATATTTAGAATTATTAAATCGAGTAACGTTGCGTCTCGTGAAAAACTTGTATGAAATTTTCACAAAAGCTTGTAAAGGTAATTCAGTTGTAGTAATTGATGAATCTCAATATATTCAAAAAACTATTATGAGAAGTTAAATAATAACCCAACAGAAAAAAATTTCAAAAGATTGTTAAATCTACTATTAGTGATTGTGTTTATTTGATGGTAAAGGTTTAAGTAAATTAACTTCAATGAACCTACAAACACCAAAACTATATTCTTTAATAAAACTGCATAAAAAGATTATCCAATAAGACCAGTAGCCTCTTTTACTTCAGCACCATCTAATAAGTTGTCAAAAAAATTAATAGAAATAATTAATGAGAATACTAATTTTGTTGCTAAGTTTCAAATAAAAAACTCGTATGATTTAGTTAACAGAATTCAAAATATACAACTTCCTAACAAAACGTAACTCATCTCTTTTGATGTAACCAATTTATTTCCGAATATACAACCTTAAGGTACTATAACACTAGTCGAGCAGCTTTTAAACTCAAACCACATTAATTATATTAAAAAACAAGAAATATTCATTACACTTAGGATCTGTTTAATACAAAACTATTTTGAATTTAATAACACTATATACACTAATAATAAAGGTCTCATAATGTTCCTTACTAGCAGAAATTTTCATGAATTTTACAGAATCCAAAATCAGTGAACATCCGTTGTTTAAAAAATTCATTTATTAGTATAGATAAATCAATGATATTTTAGCCTGCTTCACAGGAACAGATAGACAACTCAAAATATTTTGTGATTATATAAATAGTTTACATGCTAACATCGTGTCTTCGTGATAGTCAAAACTAGAATCTTTTATGTTTTTTGCAGATAATAGTAGACAAAATGGTTATTCATTTAACTTTATTTGAAAGTGCGTTAGTCTCATATTTTGTACTGCTATCAACCCACCCTTTTTTGGACAGTATCGTGGGTATCGAACCATGTTTCGTCAAGGTAAATAATTGGCCAATTCTCTGATCGATACTTTTTAATTTCTTATAAATAAGTATGTCGCAAGATTCGTAATCTTTGTGACTCCATCACTACATGCCTTTTGTTGATTTTTCGGAACTTGAGTCCCATTATTAAGAGAATTCTGTGAAGACTTGATCGGCCACAATGTATATTGGTCCCGTCCTGCACCAGTCTCAATTTTATTTTGTCTAGTGTCGGCACCAACTGCTCTTCATACATAGAATCTATTTTTCTCCTGATGACGTCTTTTTCACAATCGTCTACCTGATGCATTCGAAAATCTTTCCGTTTTTTTCTGTTTCTGAGTGATGGTTTTCCTACAATACCCTTAATCGTAGAAATCGGAATTTTTGTTAGTTCACTAATTTCTTACAAAGCACTTTATTTATTCAAATTTCTTTTTACCAAACTGTCGTAAACATTTTTCACTATTTGTTTAGCGGCAAGTGATAAATGTTTTCTCTTGTGATAGTCACTATTGCAATTTTCCCACGGACGCCACACAATTAAAATAGAACCGTTACGTTGTAAGTTGTAAGTAAAACTAAAAATAAAAATAATAAAAAGTATCTTTCGAATCTTAATGGGGACCTGTGGTCATTAGGTCTATATTATCAAATACTTAAAGGGCTCTAAACCGAGTTGCCAGGTAGTAAATATATAGGTAAAAATAGATCCAATATGATTGCAGGTGCAAGTGAGGGCGGTATACAAAGCAGGTAAAATAAAAATACATTTATCGCAATACCTGGCAACTATGCACAAAACCTTAATAGGGTCGTTTATTGCCCCATTGAAAAAGCAAAAAGGCAGGATCTTATATCTTGGGATTTACTTTACCTAATAATTTGTTACCTATAATATATATTCTTTATAACAGTATAATTAGAAATTTGTGTATTTTACCTGTAGGGATGTTATATATATAATAAATTTTCGATCTTGCTTATTTACTCTTGATGAAGCTACGGTGATAGCAAAACATGTGGAAATATTAAAATAAATGTGGATTTTACCAGTAAATGGAAAAAAAAATGTTTGTTTTACTGTTCACTTAACTTAAGCTTAATGGATCTCCACCAAGTATCGGCCAAATCAATTCACTTTTAAGAATGTTTGATGGGTAAGGAGATGCGTTTTAATTATATTTTTATCTTCTTCCAATACACGATATGGTAAATGTAAATATATAAATGTGTTTACAGTAATTATTGAAAAAGACGATTTTTCGTATACATGTGTCCACGTTAATATATAAAGATTTTTCTAACAAAAACAGAGTGACCGTTAAGTAAATATTTATATGTAACTAGCATCTTTACTTATTCGTAACTGATACGGATTTCAAATTTAATATTTTAATAATCTGCTAAGTGACAGGGAAAATTAAATGTTTTTACCGGATCTGTGGACTGTGATGTACTATTAAAACAAAATATTAACTAATCATATATTGTCTAGTTTACCATCCCTTCCTATACTTTGTGACCACCCTGATATTGCTTCTTCCAGTGTTCCGTCCCTAGATATTCTCGTTCCCAAATACTTATAACTGGCACAGTGTTTGATGGTGTGTCCTGTGGCCAGTTTCAAGTCCTGCTGTTGTCCTCCGACGCACATGTACTTGGTCTTTTTAATATTGACTTCTAGGCCCCATTTTTCATATTCCTCCATAAGTTTTCGTGTTATGTATTCCATATCATGGATGTCTTAAGCGACTACTACCTGGTCGTCTGCGAATGATAGCGTGTACAATGTAGTATCGTCATCCAGTGGTAATCCCATACTGCTGCATTTCCTTTTCCAGTTCTTCAGTGCACTCTCCAAATAGATTTTAAATAGCGTTGGGGATATACAGCAGCCCTGTTTGAGACCCTTTGTGACCTGGAACCCTGTTGTTATACCATATTTGGTTTTCACACTACTTCTTGCGTCTTGGTATAAGAATTTTACGGCTTTAATTATTTCGGTGCTTACATTACTCTGTTGTAGTGTTTCCCACAATTTCATTAGGGGCACGCTGTCGTAGGCCTTTTTTAAATCGACAAACAAGACATGGACTTCCTGATCAAATGCGATTTTCTTTTCTAGGATTTGTGTCAGTGAGAAGAGATGGTCTATTGTGGATCTTCCTGCTCTAAAGCCTGCCTGTTCTTCATCTTCTACGTCCGCGTATTCCGTTTCTATTCTATTTTTAAGTATTTTTCCGTATATTCTGCTAATAAATCCTGTAACCGTTATTCCCCTATAGTTATCGCAATTATTTTTGTCTCCTTTCTTATGAATTGTCGATATGTATGATATTTTCCATTCCTCAGGTACTTCTGATGTGTTAATGCATCTTTGGAATAAGTTCCTCAAAGCGCTAAATAGCTTTTCAGTTCCGTATTTTACTATCTCTCCTGGGATGTTTCCTGGTCCTGGAGCTCTACCATTTTTTAGCGTTTTACATACTTGTTTAACTTCTGATGTTGTTATCCTTATTGGGGATCTTCGTTTAACTATATTTGGGTTTCCATGTTGGGTACTTTTGAACTCTGGTCTATCTTCTGTTAGCATATTTGTAAAATATTGGTTCCAGTTTTCTGGTGTTATTGGTGAGAAGATTTCTCTTTTCCGTTCTGTTCTCATATTTTTAAGAAGTCTCCAGCTTTCTGTGCTTTTTCTTCCTAATATGTAAGTGTTGAGTCTTGAGCATGTCTTTTCCCATTGGTTGTTCTTCTTGTCACTAATCATTTTGCGTACTCTAGCTTGGGATTTTTTGTATTTTACTTTGTCGTTTGTGCTCTTTGAACTGAAGTATTTGTGATAGCTTTTCCGTTTTTCTTCAATTTCGTATTTAATTTCTTCATCCCACCAATATGGTTTTTGCTGTTTTTCCCTTTTCTCTTGGTACCCTAATGCTTCCAGTGCGGCTGAATGTAGGCATTCCTTTATATACTTATATTCTTCTTCTATATTAACAAATCCCGTCCGTTCTATCTTTTGGTCCAGTCTACTCTTGTATAGATTTCTGATATTTTCATTTTGTAAGCTGTCTGTATTATATCTTATTGTTGTTTCACTTGTTGTGTGCTGTGTACTTGTATCTTCCAGTTTGCTTTCCCGTGTTGTTCGTGAGGTTATCTTTCCTTTCACAAGGTAGTGGTCGCTGCCACATGAAGCCCCTCTTTGAACTCTTATATCTAGGAAGTTTAATCTAGATCTCTGTCGTATTATCATATAGTCGATAATACTTTTTAAATCTCTTGTGGTTCGTCTCCACGTATATTTATGAATATCCCTATGCTGGTAGTGTCCGTTTAATATTGTAAGGTTGTTTTGTTCACATATCTCTATAATTCTTCTTCCGTTGTCGTTAGTAACTTCTTCGCCATATTTTCCTACCACTTTATCGTGTTCTTTCCTTCCTACTCTTCCATTTAGATCACCCAGAAGTAATATCTCTCTTGATGTTCCAATGTTGCGTATTTCCTCATTTAGTTGTTCAAAAAATGAATCCTTGTTATTAGCCAGGTCGTCGTCGTTGACAGCGTATATATATATATATATATATATATATATATATATATATATATATATATATATATATATATATATATATATATATGCCGGCGGGACCGACTAAAATTGGCCATTTGTCTAAAAAATAAGATTTGCACAGTATTAGCCCAATTAGATAACGTTAACCCGTGCCTCATCGAGGTTAAAGCTGTAAAATTCGATTTTTTTGAAGAAAATCGTGGTTTTTCCCTCATAAAATGAAAACTGTTCGTCCTAGAAACCTGATTCTTATTTTATTTACAGAAAATATTGTTGTCTTAAAGTTTTATGTCTACCAATATTTTGTTAAAACTTTTATATTTGAAGATATTCATCATCCAAGACCGGACATGATTCGAATACTCAAATTCGACCTTCGACCTGTTTAGAAAACGAAAGTGAAAAATAGCAACAAAGATACCTAACTTAAATACTTTTGGACATTTTTTGTATCATAAACAATTATACAAATACATTATTATACAATATATAATAAGACATAACATTGTCATTTGTTTAACTTTATAAATAATTTTACGAATTGCAAGGTAGTGGGTACCTACCTGATATTTAGTTCTATTCTTTAAAAGCAATTGCTAAGGACCCTTTTATCAGAGAATTCTACCTGGCGTGTCACAAACCACACCCCTTCCTTTTTGTTCCTTGTTTGGGATCCACGGGGAGAAGTCAGAGAGTTTTAGTTTACCTTTGCTTTTTAAGCAATGAACATTTCAACAACGTTCGTTTAGTGACTTTTCTTTGAAGTTGGCGGGACAATGTCTTCTACAGCATTAACGAGCCATGCTTGTTCGAGTTCGAGTACAAGGCAGAAAGAAATGATGTATTTAATCGGCCACATGTCTTATCAAACCAGTGGCAGTAAATTGCCATCCAAGTTTTACGCAGTTTATTTTATAATACACGGCAAGTGAAAATAAACACCAGAGAAGCTGCAAGACTTACAATACAGAAAGTTTTAATTCTTTGGGAGAAAGCTAAGATACCAGCCAGTCACCTGAAAGATTGTGTTGCAAAATTAGAAAAACTGTGCGAGGAGTGGCAAAAACTGCAAAAAAAAAAAAAAAAAATGCTAAAAGATCTAAAAGCACAGCGCAAAATAAAAAGAGTAGAAGCTTTCAAGTCGACCCTTAATGACCTTTTTGGCGTTGTTCATCAGGATGCCTTAAAAATACTATTGAAAATGACTAGCAGTTTTTGTTACTCTAACGAAAAAAAGGACGTCCTGGCTGCATGGGAGGCGTTGACAATAATTTCATAAAAGCAAAACAACGAAGAGAAAAGAGACAAAAGCAACACAGATGGCAAGATTGGAAAAA
>CM032452.1:14283432-14340932 GCA_019049505.1 Pachyrhynchus sulphureomaculatus | reverse complement strand
AGTACCTGCCTATTTGTTATTCATACTTTTATTTTATATTGCAATAATATTATATTTGTTATGTTTGCGTGTAGTAGGTACGTAATAAAAATTAAATACTGAACAGGTCCATTATTCGATACTTCTGTAAAAGAACAGAAAGCCGTACTTTTAGTACTTTTTATTATAAAATTATTTATTTACCCGACTGTGGTGATTCACTAAAGGAGAGTTATATGATTGACCTGCATGTTTGTACATATTTCAGTGCCCTCGTAGTTGATAATGCTAAATGACTAAAAATATTTTTTATAAATTGTACGTGTCCTTATGTACCACTCGTAACGTACATCAAAGTAATAAATAAATCATTAAAACCGCGCGATTTTTGATGTCAAAATATTCTTTAAAAGTATTTTCTCTCGAAATTACAGAAATGTATCAAAATATAATTAATCAAAAAATATTTTATATTACATTAAAATAGGTTCAGCCGTTTTGTGAAAACCTCTAGATGGGTCTTAGCAGTTTATTGCTTTTAATAATTAAAATCAGTTTTGCTGCCGGCATTTTGGTTTTTTCATTGCAATAATTAATTAATCCTATTTTATTCTGTTAAAATAGCCATATCCTGTTAAAGTCGCCTTATGATTACTAAAACAAACATTTTTTTTCTTTACAGGTAGGTAACTGATACGAAACATGGCTGAATCTAAGAAGAAATGTCGACAGTACAGTGTTGATTATTTGAAATTTGGTTTTCTTCCATCAAAGGCAGACAAACGATTGCCCATATGCCTTATATGCAACAAAGTTTTGAGCAATGACTCTATGAAACCATCGAAGCTCTAAGATCATCTAAGAAGGTGTCATCCTGATAAAATAGATAAAGATTTAAAATATTTTCAAACATTGAAAGAAAAATATGAAAAGAGACCCACCGTGCACAGTATGTTCGCTTCAACGTCTCAAAGTAACGATGATGGCTTGCGGGCATCTTACAATATCTCATTGGTTATAGCGAAATCTGGAAAATCGCACACCATCGGAGAAACAGTTAATTTTACCCGCTGTTGAAGAGGTTTTGAAAACTGTTCCGCACAAACCTCCATTTGACGTACTCAAAAGAATTGCTTTGAGTAACAACACTGTACAAAGACGTATTGATGAAATGAGCTCTGATATTGAAAGTTTCTTGTGTAATTATCTGCAAACAACTCATTTTTCTATTCAACCGGACGAGTCAACTTTACCTAGTAATGAAGCATTATTATTCGTATATGTTCGATTTGTTATGGACGAAGAAATCCATGAAGAGTTGCTATTCGCGAAAACTTTGGAGACGGACACTAAAGGCGAATCAATATTTAATGGCCTGAGTGATTTTTTTAAGGAAAAATCGATTCCATTTACAAACATTATTTCGGTGGCAGCAGATGGAGCTCCTGCCATCTTCGGGCGATATCGTGGGTTTACAAGCCCTCTTAAAAGAATTATACCAGGAGTAACTGCAATTCACTGTGTCATCCACCGACAACACCTGGTAGCGAAAATTTGTGATTAAAGCAGTTAACAAAATAAGAAGCAATGCGGAATACCCGTTTATTTGCACAATTATGCGACGAAAATGATGAAGACTTCCAACGATTGCTCTTACATACTGAGGTACGCTGGTTGTCGAAAGGTGCATGTTTAACAAGATTTTACTCACTTTTTGAATCAGATTTAGAGTTTCTGGAAAGTAAAGATCCAGATTTAAAAGAAAACCTGATCAAATTGAAAGCAGACATCGCGTATTTGACAGATTTGATCAAAAAATTTAATGACATTAACTTGCAGTTACAAGGGGACAGCCTAAATTTAATAAAAACAAAGAGTGTAATTTTGGCTTTTCTTGGAAAATTGAAATTTATGTAGCAAAATATTAGTCGCGCGAATTCTCCCAGTTTCCAAACTTGTTACAGGCAGAATGTCTTGATGAGGATATTCAGACATACGTTCAACATTTAAATGCCCTGCATGATGACTTCAAAAATAGATTTGAAGATATGCTGACGATGGAAATACGACCATGGATCATAAATCCATTTGATGAAACGGAAGTGGCGAATGTGGTATAACAAGAGGAGCTATTCGAGCTTAGCACCAATGAGGAGCTGAAGGTGAAATTTAAAAAAGGCTGTCAAACATTTTGGCTGGGGGCAGAAATACCCGAAAAATATCCTGGGCTGTGGGAAATTGCGAGAAAACTTTTGATAGCGTTTCCCTCGTCATACCTTGTCGAAAAAAGTTTTAGTGTCGTTACAAACCTATTAACAAAAAAAGGAGCAGATTGAACATCACAGAACGGGGAGATTTGCGGTTATTCCTTACAAAACTGAAGCCAAATATTGATAATTTGCTGTCAATCCATCAAGTACACCCCTCCCATTAACATTATGACTATTTTTTTTTAATTGTTGATTAGCATTGTTGAAGTTACGGTACGTTATTAATGTTTAATTTTAATTCTATTAAGTCTATAATCATATTATTTTAATAAATAGAACACAAGAAAATATATTATTTTTCTTTTTATTTTTACCACTCCGAATTTAGGGTTGGAACTCAGCCACGACGCAAATTTCCATCGCTAGATCTAATCTTCATATTTTTTGGGAGAGTTTTGGGAATATAGTAGAAATGTAGCAGCAGGGGGTCCACCGAAACCAGTAAAATTTTGAAAGCGGTCTACGAGAAAAAAAAGTTTGGGAGCCTCTGCTCTAGATAAGCAACCAAAACAAAGAACAGCTACAACATACATGCCATTATTATCATGCACCTTGATGGCCTCCACATCAACCATCCCCGCCATGGTCATACAATAGCAAACAAAATGAGCCTTCTCGATATTTAATGACCATAAGCTCTTGTCAAACCAAATTTTGGCAGTACTAATGATTTTCTGAGCCTCAATAGTGGCTTTCTTCCAGGTATCTCGTGATATGGTAGTAGCTGTGCCATCAGCGTAACAGATCACACTGACCCTAGGTAGGACGGAAAATATTTCATCTATATAAATAGTAAAAAGTATTGGCCCAAGGACCGTACCCTGTGGCACACCACACCTCACTGGCCGGGATTCACTGAGTGTTTCGCCAACTTGCTGTGAACGGTTTTCCAAGTAAAACTGAAAAAGTTGTCATCCATGCCATATATTCAAGGACTTTCAAAAAAAATTAAGGCAGTCCTCAAAAAACATAATTTAACTATTTGCCACAAAACGCATAATTCATTAAAACACCTTTTTAAAATAATAATATAAAAGCACTACAGGCCATGAAGGCCTAGGGCTTAGTAGAACTTGTGTTCTTTTCCCTCCTTCCCTCTTCCATCATCCGGCGTCCAAGTATTGTTGGATCGTATGTCTCCATTCTATCCTGTTCTGAGCCCTCGTCCTCCAGTCTCTGACCCCTACGGCTCTTAAATCCTCCTCAACATGTTGCAACCATCTCCTCCTCGGTCTTCCCCTCCTTCTCGCACCCACAGGCTTCATCGCCAGCACCCTTTTCGGCAGTCTCTCCCTTGTCATACGTTGTACGTGTCCTAACCATCTCATTCTTTGCGCTCTTATAAAAGATGTGATTCTAGGTCCGTCATATAAGTCTTCCAGTTCCTGATTTGTCCTCCTAGTCCACCCTTCCGGTGTTTTTCTTCTTCCATAGATCACTCTCAACATCCTTCTTTCCCATCTCTCTAGCGTCTCTTCCTCCAATTTGTTCATCACCCATGTTTCACATCCATAGGTGACAGTAGGTCTTATGACCGATGTGTAAATCCTCAGTTTTGTCTTTCTAGAGACGTACCTTGATTTCATTAGAGTGTTCAGGCTCCCATATTTTTGGTTGCCCTTTGCTATTCGCGCCTTCAATTCGCTCCCCTCATGCCCGTTTTCTTCCAGCAGTACCCCCAAATATATAAATCTATCCACTCTCTCAAATTTATATTCCCTTCCATCATAGGTCACTACATTAAGTTCTTTTTCTTTCTTAGTTTCTGTGCTTCCTGCTATCATATACTTCGTTTTCTCAGAGTTGATTTCTAAACCATACTTACTTGCCTCTCTTATTAGTCTTTTTGTTCACTTTACCAGTTCTCTGCTAGACTTTGCTATCAACGTCAAGTCATTCACATATGCTATACATTGGTGCTCCTTATTAAAAATTATACCGTTAGCCTCTAGGCTGCTCTCTCTTAACTAAGTTAAATAACGTCGCAGACAGTGGGTCACCCTGTCGTAGTCCCCTTTCCACTATAAAATCCTTTAATTCCAGGCCGTTCCACACTATTTTATTGGTCGTTTTTTCTAGAGTCATTTTAACTAGTCTGATTAGTTTTATTGGTATTTCTAAATGGAACAAAGCTTGATACATTCTGTCTCTTCTAATTCTATCATAAGCCTGCCGGAAGTCTATAAACAGGATATGTAACGCTATTTCATGCTCGTAACACGTAGTTTGAATTTCTTTAACAGTGAGTATCTGATCTGTTGTGGATCTGTTACTTCGGAAACCCGCTTGGTATTCCCCATTCTTTCTTCTGCAAACCCGTTCAATCTCTTCCGCAATACCTTTGCCAGAATCTTATAGCATGTATCTAGCAGAGCTATTCCTCTATAATTTTTGTATAGTTTTTTATCACCTTTTTTGTGCAGTGGACTTAGAAGGGCCTTGGACCATTCTTTTGGCATTATCTCCTGTTCCCACACTTGCTCTATTAGTAGAAATAGTTTCTCATGCAGTTGTTCGCCTCCTGCTTTTAACATTTCAGCACTTATTTCGCTTTCACCTGACTTTTTGTTGTTTTTCATTTCATTAGTTGTAGCTTTCATTTCTCCTCTTGTTGGCTTGCTCACCATATTCCCATCATCGTCCATTGTTAGCTCTTCAACCTCATTTTCTGTTTCTTCCCCATTCAACAATACCTCGAAATACCCCTTCCACTCATCCATTATTTTATCTGGCTCACTTATTAGTAATCCTGTATTAGTTCTAAGGTAGCTGGTTTGGCATAGTATCCTTTGTTCATTCGTTTTACCTCCTGATAGAAGCTTCTCAATTCCTTATTAACAAATCTTTCCTCTATGTTTTTCAATTTTTCTTCATTGTATTGTCTCTTCAGCCTTCTGCATGTTTGTTTGAACATTCCTCGAAATTCTCTATATTCTTGAATATTATCTTCATTTGGGTTCATTATCATCTTCTGCCGTGCTTTTTTCTTGGCCTCTGCTAGTGCGCTGCACTCGCCGTCGAACCAGTCTTTGGTTTTTACTTGTCTCTCCATCCTTTTTAACGCTGTATCACCCGCTAGTTTCACTGCTGTTTTTGCTTGTTCCCATATTCGCTCTACTTGCGGGCTTGTTTCCTGCTGATGTAAAACTTTACTTATTTCTTCCTTGTACATTTCCTTCTTTTTTTGATATTGAAGACTGCTCACATTATACGCCCTTCTCTTTTTGTTTGTGACCTTTATGACTTCCTCTTTATATTCTCCCTTGCATGCAATTCTCACTAGGAAGTGATCAGAGTTGCAGTCCGCTCCCCTCATACTTCTTACCTCTGTAATAAAATTTCTATGTTTCCTCTCTATCAAAACGTGGTCTATCTGGTTGATTGTTCTTCCATCTGGCGAGGACCATGTTCCTTTATGTATTTCTTTCCGTTGTAACTCGGTACTTTTGATTATCATATTTTTTTCCATTGCAAGGGTTACCAGTCTCTGTCCATTATCACTAGTTTTATCGTGGTTACTGTTCTTTCCCACTATTTGTCTATACATCATTTCTTTCCCCACTTTTGCGTTACAGTCGCCTACCACCATCTTTATATCATACCTTGGTATCCTCTCGTACTCCTCCACTAATCTTTCATAGAATATATCTTTATCTGTTTCATCTTTTTCTTCCGTAGTGGCATGCACATTTATAATGCTTATGTTTCGTTTGTATCCCTTAAGTCTTAGGTAGCACATCCTCTCCGATATTGCTCTAAAATTGATGACCCTGTCTTTAGTCTTTTCCTGTACGATAAAACCGGTCCCGAGCATTCTGTCGTTTCCTCCACTTTTAAAGAAGCTAGCGCCCTCTACTTCCACTATCTCAACTCCTGACTGCTTGGATTCTTGGATTGCCACAACACTTATTTTATACTTTCTTAATTCTCTTACTAGCTCTTTCAGCGCTCCTTCTGTATAGGTTACTCTTACATTCCAAGTTGCCAGCTTAAATCTCAAATTTTCTACATTCTGCCTGCAGTTTAGTTTACTCTTGTACCTCTTCTCGCCATTTTCGTAATCTACTCGCCGATTGTCCTTTTCCGTTCTTGGTTTTTTGGCCGTTAGTTACTTTTCTGATCTGCTCATCCAGTGTACTTTGCTTGGGTGACCTGTCTTCCACCGTCCGCTTTAAAATGTTATTTCTCTCAACCTGTTGGTGCCCATCTTTGTTGACAATCAATTTATTGTATCTTATATTCGCATTATTTCCCTTTTGTCTTTCTTCCTTTAACTGTGGTATTAGCTTTTTTCTTTCCTCCCTCACGCTCCTTGGGTAATCTTCATCGATCCATACTTCTGTGCCTTTCAGGACTTTCTTTTTCTTAAAGATGTCAATTTTAGTTCCTTCTTTTACTGTTTTAATTAACACTGGTCTCCCTCGTTCCTTCCTGAACATACCTACTCTTTGTATTTCTTCTATATCCCGGTTCATGTCTATTTCGATATCTAGCCCTTGCAAAATTTGGCCAACCTTTCCTTCCAGATTTACCCCTGTCTCATTTTCTTGGTCCCTGGCTCCCCTTACTATCAGGCTTCGTCTTTTGGCTTCTCTTTCCAGATCCGTTATCCTTTCGTCCTACTTCTTCACTTGTATTTTCAGTTTTGCGTTTTCCTCTTCCAGAGCATTGACCTTCCCGAGAAGACCATCCATTTTCTTGTCCATTTGATTCAGTTAATCTCCTATCTGTTTAAACATCTCTTCCATTCTATCCATATTCGACATCGCTAGTTTTACAAGCCCTTCTATATTATTGTCTATGTTCTTATCTGCTTACTTGCCTTTTTGGTTTGCCGCGCAAGACACAGATACCCCGACTATCTCCTCGGAACTTTGTGTCTATCGGAAACACAATCCCCAAGCACTTCGTTTATCTGTCTCCTATTTTTCGGGGAATTACGTTCAGTTTGGCAACGTCGCAAAAATTTTAGCCTTGAGTTGCTCGACTTGCCTGCTTCTTTTTATCCGCGCCCCCTAACCACACTTTATTGTTTACTCACTTTGCTGCTGTTTATTGCCCTTTATGGCTAGGTCCGTTACTCACTCTTTGCTTTTCTCACAGCTTCAGTAATCTTCTGCGGCTGTGTGACGTTTGCTCGAAATATTTCGCGTTACAACACCTAAATTTTAGGGATTAATGTAGCCGAAAAATAAAACGATAGTTTGACACCGCGGGCAACGTTGCATCAAAAAACACGTTTTTACCCCCCTAAAATCCAAAACACTCCTACTGAAACAATCAAACCTGATATATTCCATTCCTTGACAAAACTGCAACGGCTGCTATATCGGCATAACTAAACAACATCTAGAAACTAGACTGAATGGCCATAAGTATGATAAGAATAACCCAACAGCTCTATCAAAACACTTTCAACAAACCAAACACTCTTTTGATTTTAAAAATGCAAGAATCTTAAAAAAAGAATCAAATTATTTTAAAAGATCAATCCATGAAATGATTTGTATTAACAAAGAGAAAAACAATATAAATGACAAAAGCGACGTTAGGGGTCTAAGTCATATTTATTTCGGACTCTTCTCATAATAACTCAACAGCAGTTAATACATAAAAACACATAAACAAACCAAAGAATGACTTTCGCTCCCTATACATGGCTAAAGTTAGTTTAAAAAATGTGACCGTCTTAGTAATACATTTTAAAGAATGTTAAGTGTGCCTTCGTTTCAACCCACACATGTAAGTTTTTATATATATTTTTGTGTGTATTTTTTTTATTTCAGCTTCTACATTGTATTATAAGTTTAAGAGTTTTGTATATTAATAATTAAAAAAATTTCTTCATCCTATTTAACATCCAAAACAATCCTGTAAAATCAAAATTTAAAAACATAAAAGAAGGGAGGAAAATGTATATTGATTGAAAATTTCAATTTTTAGATGAACTGAAGAAGCCTACAAATTAGGCGAAATGTTTTCAATAAACTTCTGACTAGAACGTGATGTAATTTCTCTATCCTTAAGACAAAAGAACCATAAAGTCCAAGAAAGAATTCAACCCAAATTATATATATATATATATATATATATATATATATATATATATATATATATATATATATATATATATATATATATATATATATATATATATATATATATATATATATATATATATATATATATATATATATATATATATATATATATATATATATATATATATATATATATATATATATATATGGTAATGATTTTTTCTTGGCTTTAAGGTTATGTGAATTAAAACTTTTAGTTTCATTAATACAACCAGTAACAATGTCCATATGTATCGAGTACCCTAAAAACTATACCATGATTACCTATGCAATAACAACGTTATAATTTGGCTTACCTTAGGATGTAGACTTTGAAGATTTTTATTTTCTTGTCAATAATTAAAACATTTCAAGAATCACATAAACAGCACACATTTTACATTTTAAAACTTTGCACACATTTAAAAGATTATTAAAACGGTGTTACTTTATCATTATACTTTAAAGAACTGAAAAATATATTCGATTCAGATTGTTAATTTCTATTTTGTCGTTTATAGCATTTTGGTTTTTGTGGATAAGGTTGGATTTTAAGATTTCTCTTTTTTTAGTATGATTTTCGGAACTTAAGATTTTTGTGCGTTTGTAATTAAATGTGTGTTTTTTTGCTTTTCATGTTTATTTAATGAAGTTACGTTATTTTTATCGTACTTGTGGCCTTTTATATGGTTTTCCAAATATTGACTGGTTTGTCCAATGTATATCCATATATATTCCATAAACTATCTCGATTTAACGTTATTTCACATAAACAAAAACATAAAAACATCTTGGTATACAAAAAAAACGTGGTCATCAAGATACTTAAATTATAATTCTAACCATCCATTAAAACATAGGAAATCTATCGTAATAGGATTGGCAAACCATGCAATCTCCTTATCAGATCCAGAATATCGAGAAGATGCAATAAACAAAACCAAAAACGCTTTAATTTTCAACAAATACCCGTTATCTCTAATCAAAAAGATTTTTAAAAAGCGCATTCACAAATTTTACAATTCTACCGAAACAGCAAACCACAAACAAAAAGACACTAAAAGATATATTATTTTACCATATCTAAATGAATTCTCACATCAAATTGAAAAACTTTTCAAAAGATACAATTTCAACATCGCCCATAAAGCCTATAACCTCCTTGGTAACAACTTTTCAAAATTAAAAGCACCAACACCAAAAAACAAGAAAAGTAACATTGTTTACGAAATCCCATGTAATGATTGTAGCGGAATATACATTGGACAAACCAGTCAATATTTGGAAAACCGTATAAAAGACCACAAGTACGATAAAAATAACGTAACTTCATTAAATAAACACGAAAAGGGAAAAAACACACATTTAATTACGAAAGCACAAAAATCTTGAGTTCCGAAAATCATACTAAAAAAAGAGAAATCTTAGAATCCATCCTTATGCACAAAAACCAAAATGCCATAAACGACAAAAAAGAAATTAACAATCTGAATCGAATATATTTTTCAGTTCTTTAAAGTATAATGATAAAGTAACACCGTTTTAATAATTTTTAAATGTGTGCAGATTTTAAAATGTAAAAAGTGTGTTGTGTATATGACTCTTGAAATGTTTTAATTATTGACAAGAAAATAAAAATCTTTCAAAGTCTACACACTAAGGTAAGCCAAATTATAACGTTGTTATTACATAGGTAATCATGGTATGGTTTTTTAGGGTACTCGATACATATGGACATTGTTACTGGTTGTATTAATGAAATTAAATATTTTGAAAAAGATCACTAGGTTGATGGAAACGTTAACATACATGTAAACGTGGCAGCCAGTACCTCCGTGGCGAAGTAACTTGCTTGCGCTGTAGGAAGTCTCGGGTTCCAATCCCGGCAGGTCTATATACTTTACATACTCCTTTTTATAAATTTATTTGCGACCACATACGAATTTATGGGAAGCTCCAAAAATTTATTATAACTATTAAAACACCAATAATCGGGTCGGTATTAATAGGGTTAAAATGCTACAAAATAGCCTCCTGTATGCTTGTGTTTCATTCGATCCATACTTTCAAGACACCCTGAATTTGAAACAGTTTTATGATATTTCTTTTATAATAAATGTTACTTACTTTATTATATTCGCGAATTCGAACAAAAGTCTGGTAAGCCCGATATCATTGTCATTTTACGTGTAAAATTTTTGTGCTACTTGTTCCACTAAAACGAGCAAAACTCCTTAAATATTCATTATTAATAAAAGACTAATTTTGTTGATCATTATTTATTTATTAATCAAATGCCTTGATGTACCGTTAGGTGTAGATCAATAAACATGATAACATATAAAATTGTCTCTCAAAACATATTTACAATTAGTGAGTTATAAGCTAAACAAGTTAATGCATGTTATTGTTAAAAATATTGTGTAGTTCAACAACAGTATGATTTCCCATGGTGAAGTGTTTTATGGTATTTCAGTGTACAAATTTCTAAATTTCTTATGTCTTGTACCATATTTTGATTTCCGTAATAATAATCTAATTAAAGAACTACATTATAAAAAGAGAACTGCAATTTTTATAGTTTTAGTATTATCTATGTTTATTCCATTATCATGGACGGTATACCAAATTATAATTTTGTATAACAATGTTATTATTAGAGTTTTTTCGATACTGACATTTGCATGGCAATACTTAATAGTACTGATTGTTATTATCAACTCCTACAGTAAAAGAAGAGCTTGGTGTAAACTTTTCCGAAAATTTGCATGTGTTGATTCAGTTCTATTTAGCAGACGTCCAGAATTTGAGGAACATCTATTTAGAAAGGGCATATATTATTTACTTTTTATTAATTTAATAGTAGTAATATTTATTTTTATTCATTGTCGAATATTCTTAAAATTTTCCTGGAATTTTATGTTGCCGCTAAGTTACTATATAGTAAATATTTATCCCACACTGGAGTGCATTATAATGATAACTTTGCTGGTCTCAATAAGAAGTAGATACCAGAAAGTTACTGAGCTTGTAAACAACGTAAAATCTTCTAACAGGAGTGATGATGTTTTACAAATAATCAAAACAGTAGAGTTGCTTTCTCTTTACCTTTACGAAATAGTAGTTTCTTTCAAAAGTCTTTTTGAAATACAGTTTTTTCTTCTACTTGTTAATAGTTTTAACTTTTTTATTTGCCTTGGCTTGTGTCTACTTAGTTTTGGAAGTAGTTTTATGCAGATTATTTGGATAATTTCCATGTGGTAAGTTATAAATAATTTATTGATGTTCTTTGATGCGTCGTCTCTGGCAATAGACCTAGTGCAATATTGATAATAATCTAACTTTTCTATTTTGGCGGTGTTGCTTTGAACGTGTATGTACAGGGTGAGTCAACGATAGAGTAAAGTTCATTATCTCATTTGTTTCGGTAATGATATTAAATGCAATAGTTTTAGGGAATGTTAAGGTGCACAGTTTAAAATTATTTTTGAGTGTACAGGGCACTTCAAAAAAGTGTAGCCGATATGACATATGTTTTTTTTTAAGTGGAACGTTTTCTAATTTATTTTAAATTCTGCGTCAAATTTTGTAACTTTCTTATTAACAATGTTATATACCTAAACTCAATTTTTTAAACAAAAAATGATAGTTTTCAGTTTTGTAAAAAATTGCCAGTAGCGCCATTGTTTCTGAAGGTGGAATACTCATAATTGGTACGAGCGTTCTATAGAGGCGAAGAAAAAGATATATGTAAAGAGATTTGAGTTAGATGCTACAGGGTGTTTAAAATAAATTTATACATTTCGACTATTTTAAATTGAAATATCTCAATTTTTTTCAATGGCACACCCTGTATATTATTAATTTTTCTGATAGATTTTATAAATATATAATAAAAAAAATAGTTCAAATTGCTGTTAAAACACTTATTTGCGGGAATAGATCTATTGATGAATGTTCTGGTAACTTACGGTTTTCCTACGGGCTTCTAGGCCTTCGATGGAACACAAAACCGATTTCACACTTTTGAGAAGAGCCTACTTTGGCTACTCCATTTAGAAAACACACAAGGCCCACTACGGCTTTACGTTAAAAAAAAAACTCGTGCTTCACTTGGCTCTCGTAAATATTGTCATGAGCCTCTACTGCGGCTTGGTCGAAGTAAGCCTCTCGGCTCGGTGGAAGTCAGCCTTCACGGCGGCTTGGTGGAAATTAGCCAAGATTCCTGTCCTCCGGACCCTTAAATAAGCCGTGGGCACGCTGTCTGTAATATGGCGACGCCGAAACCAAAACTCCGGATACAAACATTTGACCAATCCCGGCGTATCGAGAGATTCGATCGGAAACCCGCACTGCACACTAATATACCGAACGGCTTGGAATTTCTGATTAATATACCGCTCGATACAAAAATGAAAAGAAGTACATTATTAAGAGAAAAATCAGTAACATTATATGGTCTTAAAATCTAGGAAAAAATAAATGTTACATTACCCCCTTCCAAAAAGAAATAGACTACACTAGTCTATTAAACTAAGGCTACTTATGAAAAGGTACAAAGTGGTACACTATCACTTAATACTAAGGTCAGAACTTAAAACAAAATTACAAACTTCGGACCTTACTACTAGACTTAATTCAATTAAGCACTAATATTAAGTACAATGAAAACCAAATGAAAATCTTTGCATGTACACAAGAATCTTATAACTAGACTTAACTTAATTAAGCACTAAGGTTAAGTACATCAAAAAGTAAATAGAAATCCTTGCATGAACATAAGAAATACCTTTCCAAAGTAACAATCGCGGTCTTCTTATATAAAAGAATCAGCTCTGTTATTGTTACCAAAACAAAAGAAAATATAACTTTGTCTAGACTCTTGTCTAAATCAAAAAAATGAACTGAAACAAAGTATGAACACCCCCCTTAAAATATTTTAAGGATTGTCTGAAAATTTTCTATTTCAGCAAAAGAAATTTATAAAAATTCTTAAATAAAGAAAAACAAAAAACTGATTCTAGTGCAAATACTAACACTAAAAGGAAAAAGTCTTGTAAGACCATTTAGCACAAGGCTAAGAAACACCTGGATGTAAATCCAGACAAACGCTCGGGAAAAATCGCCATCAATGCTCTAGCTCACCGCTAAGAGAACATTCTAAATCTAGTATCACTACTAGTCGCACTCCGAAAATAATCGCACTCTACAGCGCAATGTCGACGTCCTAAGACATCCAGACATGCAAAAATCGCCAGGGAAAACGCTCTGGTTGATCGCCAGAAAACACGTCAGCTCATCGCCAACTAAACACTCTGGTATATCGCCAGAAAAAAACCTCGGCTCCTCGCCAAGAAAACACTCTGTAAATAGTCCTCGACTACACAAAGTCTGCGTTCTGAAAGAACAATCTCGCCATTAACATAGTGAGCAGCTATAAAAGCTAACAATATCACTATAGGCACAGTGAATAGCTATAAAAGCTAAAATTCACCCTAAACACAGTGAATAGCTATAAAAGCTAAAATTCACCAAACTGAATGATCCTGCTTCAAAAAGCAATGTTCACAAAGAACAGAATGATTAGTCCACGCGCAACTAACATTCAAGGAAACATTCCTAACATAACTATATGAGACAGCAAGTCTCGAAATAGGACCTCCCTAAAGTCATAATCCTATATATAGGAGTCCATAAGCAAAACGACTCAAAATCACACATTTTGAGCACTTGCCCTCAGGCAACCAATACACACCGAAATATATACAGAAATATATACAGAAATATATACAGAAATACATACAGGAGTTCAAATCCCAAACCCTTGGTTATGATAACTCCATACTGAGCTTGGTGAAAGCTCGTAGCAAAAGCTAATCAAATCTTCGGCACATCGCACCAAAGTGGCAAATCTGCCTAGAAACATGAGCCGAAAAAAACGCCCTCCGTCATTCTTCAGGGTGGCTACACTGAGATATAAAACTTAACCAGCATTGCGCTTCTTCAAGTTGCATGAAGAACCCTCGGGTACTGGTCTCGCCCTAGAACAACAACGAAAAGAATTTAATCCATCCCACATAACAGGAGACAAACACTTCACCACGATATACGGAAAGGTGGAGACAATAAAATACGGAAATGGTGACCCTGGTGTCCACCAACAAAAGGGAGTAGATTATAGCATCCACTAAACTAAAACGGTGTCTACCACACCACCATAAGTCAAAAAAAATTAATCAATAGAGTGTTCCGAAACACACTACTGCTAACAGCCTGTCACCACTAATAGGCTAATTGGAGCTGAGGTCGACTACAGTAGCTAGGCTCTCCTTTGGCTCAAATAGAAATAGCCATTGGGTAACAAAACCTCTAAAGGTCCCAAAGGTCAAACGTGCGCCCCCCATAGACTACCCTTCCAATCAGTCTGTTCCTCAGGAAGACTAACTCCCTGCCAAACGTCGTAACGGCATCTGTTAGCACCCGGTGCATCACAGCCTGTAAAAACAGATAACTCATGGGATACAACCTAAAAGGTTTACAAGGTTAGCTTAACCAAGCTTCTAACGGAAATTTCCAAAAAACGAAAATGAGCATAAAAAGCTACATGAAGCAAAAATTTCTCAATTTTTCGGTGGCAACGCAACAAAACTTTTGAAGACGACAAGAGCTTTTCCAGCTTAATCAGAAACAAGAAGAAAACATCGTTGACAGCTAAAATATTCGATCATGGTGTTAATCGTCTCCCTAGACAATAGCCTCTAGAAGAAACTGCTACAGGTATCAGGCATAACCGTTTTCTGTCAGCCCAAACTCCTAGATTACCTCTTGGAAATCTAAAAATTCGGTTAGGAATCTTCCTTCACTGCGCTTAGCCTCTCTTGACAAGGTTCTCATCTCGGCATCAGATTTTGATCATTTCTTTGTGAAACGACTGTCTTACTCTACTCTCATCTCTTGTAAAATGATCAGCCTTTAGTTCTCCTGCAGGACTTCAATTTCCTATCAATCTGATAGTAGACCGAAAAAACTCAACATACGCCTATGAGTCCATGCAAAAAAAATTTTAAAAAAATTAGTGACTCAAAGGTAACGTTTAAACGGCTCTGAAAAGAATAAAGTATACCCTCAGTTTGTCAATTCAGAAGAAGATCTAAATCAAAATAATCCAAGTCTTAGACTTACTGGATAAACCAAAATCAATTTACTCTTAATTGCACCCAACATATACCACTAAGGTAATAGAAATACACCCACTCGGGTAACAAACTTTGAAATTGCTCATAAAAATTTTGACTCTACATCACACTACACGAGCTACATCTTGCGCTTGTCCTAACTCAAGATCCCCTTGGATTGCCTCTAATCAAAATTTCGCTTCCAAGTGTCAAGAACTGGATATTATTTGGGGTCATAAGCAAATCAAATCCCGCGACCACCGACATACCAGTCTTATGAAATATCCTGAGTGTGACTCCTTCGCAAGCTCGCTAAAACTGAGTCGATGCTAAACATCAACCACAATCAACCTAAGTTTGGGATATGGCCAATACCCAAAACCTTAGCATTAAACAATAAAAGTAAGCTATTCTCTGCTCAACTTTTATAACAGTCAAAAAAAAAACGAGGTCGTCACCTCTACAGAGCAACATCAAAAAAAATAAAGTAAAGCAATTAAGATAATGTAAATATAAATTATTCTTCTTCTGACAAACTTTCATTAGGGTTAGGTCCAGTGAATGGTTTTAAGTCTTTAATATGCCATTGTCCTATTTTAGTCCCGTCTAAATTAACTAAACCATAAACTAAATCTGAAATCTTTTCTCTAATCACGCAATGCACATACTTAGGTACCAACTTAGATGTGAATTTATCTGCTGCACTGGAAAGAATTTTATTTTTTCGCCAAACGTGATCACCTATCTTAAAGGAAAAATCCCTTTTTCTAAGGTTGTAAGACTTACTGTTCCTTTCATAAGCCTTATGTATCCTACTACGCACGTCGGTGAAAATATCTTTTTAAACCCTTTAAATTTTCGGCGTACGCACCCCTGTTACCCGGAATTATTTCGCTGTCAACATTGACATCCAAATCTAAATTTTTATAATATGATCCGGATAGAGGTATATGTCTGCCGTAAACTAAGAAAGACGGTGTGAACCCTGTTACTTCGTGTCTTGCGGTATTTATTGCTTGTTGAATTTTGGAAATATTGCCGTCCCAAGTGTCATGTGAATCAACGTAACTTCTTAAAGCGGTCCTGACTGTTCGGTTATTACGTTCAACAAAATTACATTGTGGAGAGTACACGGGATTAAAACGGATGTTAAAACCATAAGTTTCACCTAAGCTCTTAAAACTCTTAGAGGTAAACTGAGTACCGTTATCGCATATTAAGAGCGATGGAACACCGTGGATTAGAAGGACATTATTTTCCAAAATTCTCTCTATATATCCAGCTTTAGAGCTTTTCAAAGGAAATAGCATGGTATACTTTGTAAACCAGCAAGAAACCACGAGAAGCCATTTATTTCCCTTTTTTGAACGTGGGAATGGGCCTACTAGATCAGCTGCTATGACTTGAAAAGGGTAATTAACCATTTTCTCTTTTCCCATCAGTCCCATAGGTAGTGTATTTGGAGATTTCTGCGCTCCACATACTTCACAAGTCCTCATAAACTTTAAGATATCAAAACGCATTTTTGGCCAATAATACTGTTCCTGAACCCTGTAAAGAGTTTTATAAAAACCAAAATGACCAGAAGTAGGAGGAGTGTGACACATGTCTATAATTTCCTCTCTCTGTGGTTTAGGAACTAGTATTTTCCACTCAGGTACATTAACTTTTAAAGGCAACTGGTTTGGGATAAACTTGTACACGAAATCATTTTCCACCTTCCACTGCGGAAAATTTTGAGGAAATTCTTTAATTTGCTGCCGTAAATTATCGTACCATGGATCAATGCGATCTATATCAACTGTATCAATTCTTACGCCAATTTGTGCATTAAGACTGTTTTCGTCCACTGTATGATCTGGGATTCTTGACAAAGCGTCAGGAATAACATTGTGGACTCCTTTTCTATGAATTAAATTAAACGTATGTTGTCTCAACCTAATCGCCCAACGCGCTAGTTTGCCACTAGGGTTTTTAATAGAATTAAGCCACAATAAACTATAATGATCTGTTATGACCGTGAAAGGAACACCTTCTACGTAAGGTCGAAACTTTTCGATGTTAAAGAGTACTGCTAAACATTCTTTTTCAACAACCGAATAGTTACGTTCAGCCTTTGATAAAGTTCTACTGGCATACGCTATCACTCTTTCCTCACCATTGATTTTCTGTGTTAGGACGCCCCCTAAACCGGTATTCGAAGCATCACTAGAAATATAAAACTGTTGGGAAAAATCTGGTTGGGATAAAATTGGAGCTGAAACCAATAGCTCTTTAATCTTTATAAAAGATTCTTCTGCTGCCTTGGTCCAATCTATCGATTGTCCTTTTTTTCGTCCTTTCAAAAGATCATTAATAGGCGACAACAAGGTAGAAAAATTCTCAATAAAACGTCTATACCATGAACACATTCCTACGAAACGCTTAACTTCCGTAGTATTAGTAGGTCTCGCATAATTAACCATGCTTGCTACTTTATCCGGATCGGTACGCAAGGAATTTGAGCCTACAATATAGCCTAAAAACTTTAGAGAAGTTTTGAAAAAAATCACATTTGCTCAAATTTATCGTCAGTCCGGCCTCTTTCAATTTATCTTTTACTTCTTTAAGTAAGCGAATATGCGATTCGAAGTCTTCCGATGTTACTAAAATATCATCGAGATAGGTAAAAATATGTGGCTCATATTTCGGACCAAATATAGCGTCCACTAAACGTTGCTGAGTTTGAGCAGCGTTCTTTAGACCAAACGGCATAGTGACGAACTGAAATAGACCTCGGCCTACTACTGCAAAAGCGGTCTTTTCCTTAGAGGATTTGTCCAAAGGAATTTGCCAGAATGCCTTTCTAAGATCTATCGAGGATACATACTTAGCATTCCTGAGTGACGTCAAAATTCTATCGATGTTCGGTAATGGATAGTTATCAAATTTGCTGAGCTCGTTGAGCTTTCTTCCGTCAAAGCATAGACGATACTGTCCATCGGCCTTTTTCACCAATAAGATTGGAGAACACCAGGGACTGTTTGATTCTTCAATCACTCCGAGTTTCAACATTTCGTCTAACTCTTTATTTAATACTTTTGACATATACGGAGACATGGCGAAGGGCCTTGTCTTTACAGGACTGGCATCAGCCGTATCTATAGACATGGTGATTTTTTTCGTTCGGCCTAACCTATCTTTACTACTTATTTCATTGAAAGAGCTTATTACTTTTTCTGCTTTTAAGCGTTCCGTCTGCGAGAGATCATCTAGGGTACATAGACGTGAGAAAAGGTTTTCTAAAGAACTTTCTGAATAACAATCTTTAAAACTTGTATGAGAATTGACTTCTGGGGACTGTGGATACCACGAATTATCTTTAAAATTTACTAAAATTCCGAATTTTTTGTGCAAAATCACATCCTAAAACCAAAGTATGTGATAGAGAAGGTACTACTAGAGCAGAGATTACTAAACAATGACCATTGTAGACTAGCGGCAACTCAACCGTACCTAAAACTCTTAGACGGCTGCCATCTGCAGTGGTAACACTTCTATTTTTGACATGGCATATTTTTATACTTAAACGACTTAAAATTTTAATACCATTCTGACCTACAACGGAGGCATTTGCACCAGAGTCAAGTAAAGCCGAGAAATGGGCACCTAATAGATCTATCTTTATATGCGGTCTATTATCTAAATATTTATGCACGAATAAAGGAGACATGTGACCATTTGGAGAAGCAGGAGTTTTTAACTTGAGAAGGAGAACTTTTATTAGACTTAAAAAAAATCTGAAACTTTTTGTAACTATTTAGTCCAATCTGATCTATTGGAATATTTCTTTACTTAAGATCCTCGTTAGAATCTTTCTTTTATCCGCGACCGGACGTTCTGAGAAAGTACGACAGATTTTCAGTTCATAGTCTAACTCATATTCCAGTATGTGATTGACTTTAAAATTGAAGGCTTCCATGATAAATGTATTTAGATTATAAAATTTAAAA
Organism: Pachyrhynchus sulphureomaculatus; assembly: GCA_019049505.1. Taxonomy (NCBI): domain Eukaryota; kingdom Metazoa; phylum Arthropoda; class Insecta; order Coleoptera; family Curculionidae; genus Pachyrhynchus; species Pachyrhynchus sulphureomaculatus. The sequence goes on along the minus strand of CM032452.1, from coordinate 14,321,436 downwards.
GAATTGTTTAAAAAGTCGTAAAAATATTTTTCCTGTGCTCCCAATAGTCAAAATAAAATCATGTAAAGGCAACAATTAAAGTAAACCAGCACATCTGCTAATCTGAACTATAAAGCTAGCTTTTAAGAAAAAAGTAGGAATCACTTATCTTAGAGTCGATTAACAAAATTCAAATATCTATACCACCATCAGGTAAATTGAAATAAATAATTCTACAAATTTCCTGCTTTTGTCTTATTGCTATAGTGTAGTTTCGTTTAATAAACCTTATGAAATAAAAATATCTGAAAAGTTAGAGCTTTTACTTTGTTCGAAAGCTAGTACACTGAACCCTTTAAAAAATAAAATTCCAAAAGCCCCGCGTTGACAGCGCTACTTTGTAATGTGTTAACTTGCCCGCTTTTTGAGGCGTTATTTTGTACCGTGTATATTAATTGGTCACTTTTTGCGGCGTCATTTTGTACCCTGTGCAAATTGTTTTTCCCACGCTTGGGCACAATTTTCTTGCAACCTCTTTTTAATTTCTGAGAATGAATTGAGTGAATAATGATTTTAAAAGAACTAAAGAAATTAAACAAACACTAGCTCAGTTTTCCTTGGTAGAGAAATATGGGTAAGAGATAATTGTTTTACGTCTTTTTGGAATTATTTTCTATTTTTTTTAAAAAAGCTTCAGTCGTACAAATTTTTGGGCACCATTCATTTTAAAATAGAAAGGATCTAACTTCAGTTAAAAAAATGAAAAAATACTGAAGGGTTTTACTGTTATTACTAAAAAGAATTTTCTAGTACAACTTTTCTTATCCTGAAAAGAAAAATAGGTATTCAGTGAGACACTAGCTTTAATCAACAAAAAGAAAATTTATTCATGATTTTAAAATAAAAGTTCCAACCTTTGCAGTTTTAAGGATTACAAAAAAAATTCTAGCCTAACAGGTAGTTATTATTAGAGTCCCTAAATCAGACATTTTACTTCTAAAACTTGACTACACCCGAAATCGAAGAATCGTGATTTTCACTTCACGTTTTGTCAGTTCAAATTGCTGTTAAAACACTTATTTGCGGGAATAGATCTATGGATGAATGTTCTGGTAACTTACGGTTTTTCTACGGGCTTCTAGGCCTTCGATGGAACACAAAACCGATTTCACACTTTTGAGAAGAGCCTACTTTGGCTACTCCATTTAGAAAACACACAAGGCCCACTACGGCTTTACGTTAAAAAAAAAAACTCGTGCTTCACTTGGCTCTCGTAAATATTGTCATGAGCCTCTACTGCGGCTCGGTCGAAGTAAGCCTCTCGGCTCGGTGGAAGTCAGCCTTCACGGCGGCTTGGTGGAAATTAGCCAAGATTCCTGTCCTCCGGACCCTTAAATAAGCCGTGGGCACGCTGTCTGTAATATGGCGACGCCGGAACCAAAACTCCGGATACAAACATTTAACCAATCCCGGCGTATCGAGAGATTCGATCGGAAACCCGCACTGCACACTAATATACCGAACGGCTTGGAATTTCTGATTAATATACCGCTCGATACAAAAATGAAAAGAAGTACATTATTAAGAGAAAAATCAGTAACATTATATGGTCTTAAAATCTAGGAAAAAATAAATGTTACAATATATATATATATATATATATATATATATATATATATATATATATATATATATATATATATACATATATATTCTATATATATATATATATATATATATATATATATATATATATATATATATATATACATATTCTATATATATACATATATATATATATACATATATATATATATATATATATATATATATATATATATATATATATATATATATATACATATTCTATATATATACATATATATATATATATATATATATATATATATATATATATATATATATATATATATATATATATATAGATATTCTATATATATACATATATATATATATATATATATATACATATATATATATATATATATATATATATATATATATATATATATATATATATATATAAATATATGTGCCCCTAGTTGCAAAACCGGATACATCCATCCTTAGGAAGAACAATTTTTTTTTTCAAGAAATCACAAGTTCTCGATTGAGGCTATCAACGTAAAGTTGAATGACTACCAAATTACTATTCATCTAGTGAAAAATAGTCTTAGTAAAATGGGCTCAGTTACAAAATAGGCTACATCCATAGTTTCGTATAACGAATACACGGAGATTTTTTGGGAATTTGGGACGGTTATTTCACTTAATGGAAAAGTTTTTGATTGGAAGAGTGCTACAGAGAAAGTAGTGAAACCAACAGGGAGCTGATATTTCAAGTTCAAACCTTAAAGAAAAGATTTTTAAAAAAAAAAGATAAAAAAGGGGTGGACGTTCTTGTTAATGAGGAAGTAAACTATCGATGTTATATTTAAGCAAGTAAAAGCATCTGCAAAAGAAGCAAGACTGAAAATGATATAAAAAATCCAGAACAGATTGTGGCTGGAGCTGTGGAGATTGCACCTTGAAAACTCGAAGATATTAAAAATTTATTAACGAAGCACTACGGGAAAAATTAGCCAGAACAAGAAATTTAATCTTTTATATCAATTTAATTATTTAAGTTTTAATATGAATAAATAACATTTTAAATAAAATTATTCAGTATATATCACCACTACACCAAATATTTTATTTTTACCCTCAACGTGCGTTTCGCTAGCCATGTTAGCTTCATCAGGAGCAGTGATTGATTCAAAGTCAATCTTCGCTAACATGGTTAGCCAAACGCGCGTCTAGTGCAAAAATAAAGTGTTTGGTGCAGTGGAGATATATACTAAGTAGTGTCATTGTACCAAAGGTTCCACATTCCCAACATAGTTCTTGATAAAATATTAATCAGTTGGATATACTTTCCGTTTTATGTTAACATCCTTGCGCCATTTTATTTAGGAAATAATTAGTTATTGATTCAGACTAAGCAACACCATAAATCAGGTAAACATGGTAACTAAATGGCATAATCCAATTTCACTCTCAGCACTTTTTTCGATTTTATTAGAAAATTTTTATTTTAAGAAGTATCCGGTTTTGCAACTAGGACATATATATATATATATATATATATATATATATATATATATATATATATATATATATATATATATATATATATATATACACACATATATTATTATAGCCTAATTTTTGAGAAAGGATTGAGTGGATATTAATACTGAGAAAGAACAAAATTAAGATATCAGCTAGCTCGTTTTGTTTGGAGAGGTATGGAGATCGAAGTAATTTTTGTACGCCTTTTGAAAATAGTCTCTATAGTTGTTTAAAGCTTAGTTATACTGTTTTGGGTACCATTCATTTTAGAATAAAAAGAATCTAAGTTCAGCTCAAAAAATGAAAAAATACTGAAGACTATTTAGTTGTTTTTAGAAAATTGAATAAAGTAAAACATATACATCGTATAAGATAGAACGGGAGTTCAGTGAAATACTACGCTAACACAAAGAAAAGTATATTAACAAAATAAAAAATTCTTACATTTATTACACCCTTAGAATTAAATAGACTAGATTAATAACCTTTTATGCTGTGAAAGTGCACAGATAATCTTTAACTTAGAATCATGAAGGTAGTATTGCTTCTCGTATCACTTATTATTGAGAATAAAAAAAATGGCTTTAAAAAGGCACGATATGTAAAGACAGTTCCAGCTTCACCGACTCCGGGATCACAGACGTTAAGTAGTCGTCAAGAACAGGCGTGGGAAGGAACGGAGATTTTTAACTGGTATAGTTATCGACTTACTGTCTGGCTTCTCCTCGAGGCTTTTCTATCAACTGCTTGACCTCTCCTGGTGAGTTTCTCATCAAAATATTGCCTCACACACTACCTCCTTATTTTCATTTGGGTAATTAATTAACACTCGATCCAAAATGTTTTAGGATGGGTAGAATATTTCAAGAACGGCTCGACGATAAAAAAAACACTCTATATCATGACGAAAAAAGCCCCTAAAAATTGTAAATGGCTGTTTATATACTATCGTTCTTCTTCCTTCGAAATGAAGTCTTTAAAATGTACTAGTTCAATTCAGGAACGCAAAATCATACGGGAGTGTTAAACTCGCGACTGGATAGACACCAAACGATGATGCTCGTCTTTATCATAATCCAGACACATTTATTGCAAATAAAATAAGTTAAATCAATCACATGCGTATACTACTGGTTGAGTTACACTGTTTAACAAAATATAAAGAAACTATAAAAAGATTTAAATTTAAATAAATAAATAAATAAATATGGTCTTTATTTCCAATTATGAAAGAGAAAACAAAACATCATAAACTAAATAAACAAATTTACTGCTTAACTTAAATTAACAATTAATACATGAATTAAAGAAAGAGAAACGATTTTGTAACATGATCTTTAAATTTAGGAAAAAAGAATGTGTATATTAGAGTGACCGGATCTCATAGAGGGGGAAAAAAAATGTCGGAATCTTGTTCGTCTGGACCCCACAAAACGATTCCGCTTTCCAGATATTGAGATAGCCGAAATTTGAGCTCGATTAAAGGACGTTAACCCGTGCCGCTCGTCTCAAAATTTGAAAAAAATCCAAATTTTTGGCCAAAAGGCTGACATATGGAGCCATAACTCCAGAACGGTAAATAATAGAAACACGCTTAATATCTCAAAAGGAAGCTAATGTTGTTCTTCAAAATTTATATTCTATACATAATTGTTGTTATTTTAAGTCAAACCGAGTTACAACAGCCTTTAGCCCCAAAAACGTGACCTGGTACCACTAGGAGCATACTTGGTATATTTTGTTATTAAGTGATAAGTTTTGCTTTTTTTGGTATATTTTTGAGTTTAAAGTAGAAATATAATAAAAAAACAAGTAATACTGATAAGTCTAATGACATTTTTTATTTTAAAATATAAAAATTAGGTATATAATACATACAAAACAGACACAGAAAAGATACAGACGATTGAGTTGATAATTTTACATAGTTATCTAATCTATTCTAGAGCTTTTGTTAAAGTAGTTTTTGAAACGTCAGGATATAATGCTTGGCATTTACTTACAACTTGCAGGACATATTGCTTTTGGTCTTCATCTTTTGTCAGAAGGTCGTTAAAGTCGGTTATTAATTTAACACCACGCTCAGCCATATCATTAACTACTTTTAATGTTTTGACAATTTTCAATCCTTCTTGGAAGTCATTAGTTTGAGGCCAGGTGTTTGGATGTTGTCTTAGGAAATCTGTTTTTATATTAAATTGGTCAAAGAATGTAAACGTTTCTTTGGTAAGTAAATTTACCAATCCTCCATTAACTACCTCTTTTAAGTTTTCTTTCCTAACTTTTGGATTTACAACCCTAGCGTGCTGTGATGGTTCATCTGTGCTACTGAGCAATTTATTAGCCATTAACAACTTTTCATCGTCTGTAATGGTGGGATCAAAAAACGATAATCCCACCAACTTTGCATTCAAATACCACAAATGGTTCGAAAATTTGGTCAGGGCTATTTCTGCAATGTCGTTGTCACATTCTTTATAGTCTAACAGACTATGCAAAATACCTAAATCTTGCTTTGGTGCAAGATGAGCTTTTGGAGCATTGAACCAAGCTTTACAATAAATTTTAACTAGGAAAACAGAAATGGCACGCACAGAACTTTCTTCTTCTTTAGACATCTTAAATTGACGACGAAAAATGAACATTTTTAAGCAGTAAATAGCCTTTGCCATTCACCTAGCGTGATGAATGGCTCCTGGAGTTCAAAAAACCCACAACATTGCCGTCTAAAAAAATACGAGAACCAACTGCAATAGCTCCTTGTAGTCATCTCTGGGGTGGCTCTCAGTTAATTTGGTCTCGAATTCAGCAGTAACATTTGCAATTACTTCTGGAGTTAGCTGCTTTTGTATTAGATTGTCACTGATACCTGTGTCGTATTTTCCTTTATCTATCTTGGGCCACGCAGTGAGGAATCTCTTGAAAATGTCTGGATGAGGTCCAGTGGTTGATCCCCTTTTTGTGTCGAATACGCCTCTTAACAGAATTTCCAAGATATGGTGACGGCAAGCTAGGTATAACAATTCTCTTCCTAACATTTGCTCCAATATGACACATGCTCCTTTGAGTCTTCCCGTGTTGGATGCTGTAGTGTCGAAGCACATCGCCTTGACGGTGTTGAGAAGACCCCATTCATGTAGGCATTCATATACGGCTACGGTTTGCTCCTCTCCAGAGCTGTTTGCTGTTACAGGAACTCCCAGCAGCTGTTCCTTTTCGCCATATGAAATAGCTATAGCTATTCGCTCACATTGTTCATTTTTTAAAACACCCGGTAAAAGTTTACCGTTCTAATGGACAACCACGGGCTCTTTTTCAGGAATGTTTACTTTATCAAAATTTTTTTTATTATATTGTTCTCTGAACATTTGCCTTCTATCATGTAATAAAGTTTTCGAGACTTTGTACTCAAAAGGGTCAAGGTTTAGTGCTTCTAGAGTAGCTATTAAAATTCTCGTGGCATTTCTGTCTGATACCTTACATCGATCTAATTGAATGGACAATTTCATGTTTAAAATCTGTTTAACGCCCCTTGCAAATGAAACTTTCATCCTCTTGCTTTCAGATGGTCCTGGATCTTCTGCAGCTTCTACAGGGATGTCCATTTCCTCCAAGCTCTCAAGTTCCTGGTAGATGCTGTCCTCTTCAGTGTCTTAAAATATCTTCACTAGATAATTGTTCGATCTAACCAGCTCAAAGGCACTTTAGAAACTAAACTGAATAAATAAAAGGTCGGTTGTACGCTGAAGTAAAATCACCATCCCTAAAATAGAAATTAGATTCACCCTCCTTTTTACCTGCCAAACGGGTCAGGTAATCCCCATATAATAAAAGATTAAATTTGAACAAAAGCTTTTTATGTTTGAAAATTGAGTTCCAAAATACTTTTTAACAAAAAAAAAATGTTAATTCCGAGACACATTATGTAAAAATTCGTAAAATTCTTAGAATACTCCTAAACTGGCTCCTACTGGTACCATGTCACGTTTTTGGGGCTAAAGGTTGTTGTAACTCGGTTTGACTTAAAATAACAACAATTATGTATAGAATATAAATTTTGAAGAACAACATTAGCTTTCTTTTGAGATATTAAGCGTGTTTCTATTATTTACCGTTCTGGAGTTATGGCCCATATGTCAGCTTTTTGGCCAAAAATTTGGATTTTTTCAAACTTTGAGCGACGAGCGGCACGAGTTAACGTCGTTTAATCGAGCTCAAATTTCGGCTATCTCAATATCTGGAAAGGGGAATCGTTTTGTGGGGTCCAGACGAACAAAATTCCGACATCGATTTTTTGGTCACCCTAGGTCACCCTAGTATATATATATACATATATATATATATATATATATATATATATATATATATATATATATATATATATATATATATGATTATCTGGAATCAGTCTGTTTTTTTTTAATATTTCGTTATCGTTTGATAACTTCTTCGGAAGTAACTACAAAATTACTACACCTATATTAAAACCCTATTCTTTTTCGTAAAGGTATTAAAATATTGAAATATAAAACAAACAATTATGAAACAAACGAACAATCAATTAAAACACGTTCGAAAATGCGAGTTTGTACTCGAAACCAACACTCAACATCTCCATTTACTACAAGAAACTGAGAGTAAACAGCTTCGGTACATATACACTGCCGTGAATTCCAAACGAACGAAAAAATAGCAACAGAAAAACGTCTTTAATTTACTTTATACTAAGAGGTGGCAAATCTTTATTTTTTATTAATGATGTAATTGTAAATGTTTAATAACTATTGATTATGTCGCTATAAATAATACTAAGTTGATTAGTGTCTGATTTATAGTTGATTGACTTTGGGTCCCTGTTGATATGGTACATTTCCTTAAAAAGTCTCCCTTTATAGGTGTTGTCATGAGTTAAGATTTTAACGTTGTTATAGTCAAAATTACAACCTGTTTTCAAATGATGTTGCACCACAGCACACGAATTCTTTCCCAATTGGCAGTCACTTCTGTGCTGTGTGATCAGAATCAGATGACTAGAAGCCCTGATATTCTACTCTCCAAAAAGTTCCCAGATAACTGGAAAACTGTCGATGCTGTTAAAAAACAGTGCTATAAAGGAAAGGTCGCTACGTGCCTGACTGTTTCTGAAATTAACAATTCGCTTGAATTTTACCAAACTGAACTGACCAAAGAAATAGTCAGAGATGACTATCAAGAATTGATAAAGCAGAGAGAAAATTTAAAATTAGGCCTCCAGGTGCCTTGCGCCAAGCTCGATGGATGGCGAAAGCGATTTATTCTCTAAAGGTATCATTACTAAGTGCTCAATTCAAAATTACGACCAAGGAGAAAACAGCATTGTTAGACATCTGCCTGTTCATCGTGACATCCAACGTTAAGCCATGGTTCCAATGCATTTCGGCAGTAAAAGCGCTTTACCAGGATTTGTGATTTTTAAAGTCAATGAAGGTTTACGAAGAAATTGATAAAAGCATCTCGAAAGCTACTTTACAGAAGTTAAGCCAGCATTTATGGTATTTGTCTGATGAAGTATCTGTCTTGTCACTATTTGACTATGATGTGGACTAAAAAACTGAAGTAAAAATGGTTGCAAATTTAACCAAAGATAACACTGGTCAACACAAGTCTTGTTTCCTTTATTTTTTTTTCTGTTATTGGGTATTTCTATGTCCCTGAGTATGAAAAAAATACTGGGAGATTGCTAACAGCTTTACCTTTTGAAATATATAGTTTTATTATTTTGCCAAAAAAATACAAAAAAATAATACATTATGTTAACAAAATTTCTATTGAACACTAGCAAATGATCTTTTATAAGATTGCCTTGAATGAACGACTTTAGGTAGATCTCGTTGCAAACTTCAACAGTAGTCTGCCATCATATGTGAGTCCCACCGCCCCTGGTAACGCTCTTCCATTGTCCGAAGATCCTGATGAAATCTTTCACCCTGCTCCTCACTAAAATCACCCAGATTTTGTGAAAATCGATCTAAATGCGAGTGCAGGAAGTGGATTTTTATGCTCATGTTGCACCCTAGCTCTTGCAAGTTCGATAGCATGTACTCAACAAGCTCGACATGGTCGTCAGATTTCTTTTTGCCTAGGAAGCTACTCATAACCAAAACAAATGAATTCCAAGCTTTGGATTCGACTTCAGTCATTGATTTGACAAAATTAGGATCTTTCACGAGTTGCCTAATCTATGGCCCATCAAAAATACCAGCTTTCAATTTTTCTGAACTTAATCCTGGAAACTTGCCTGAAAGAAAATTAAAACATTCGCCACTTTTGTCAAGCGCCTTCACAAACTGTTTCATTATGCCGAGTTTAATATGAAGTGTGGTGGAAGTATGATGCGGTCTCGGCTAATTAAGGGCACGTTTATAACATTTTTTGTACCAACTTTTAGCTCTTCCCGCACTGGCCAAACTTTTTGTGACCAATGGTGTTATTTGTCAGGACTATTCCAGAGACACATGAAACAAGGGAACTTTGTGTACCACCTTGTTGACCTAAAAGAAAGTTAACCATTTTCAGATCAACACAAATGACTCATTTGTGGTCTTGATACTTAATTTTTTCCATAACCTTAGAAACATTTACGTATTCTTCTTTTAAAGTCGTCGAATGTGCAATAGGTATAGATCTGTACTTGTTACCGTTATGAAGCAAGACACACTTTAAACTTCTTTTGCTGCTGTCTATGAAAAGACGCTAATCATTAAGTTGGTACTGTTTTAATCCCATCTGCTGCAAAATACCACCAACATTGTTACAAAAAACTAAATCCTTCTCTTGAGAAAAATACGGTAACAGATTTTTTTCTCGGGTACGATAAAATGTAATGTTGGTTTCCGGAGTAACCAAATTTTTTTCTTTTAAACGAGATTCTAAAATTTCAGAAGCTTCTTTGGCTTCTTCTCTTACTAAGTCATTTAGTTTTTTCTGATTAAATGGTTGAGGTTCTGAAAGGCTACATTTGTAGTCTGAATCAGAGTCTTCACTTGATGTATTTCGTTCGGGTTCACAGAGATTTGGATCAACAGAAGATTTAGATGTGCTGGGTTGTACCTCTTGTGATTTTAATTGAGGTCGTTGAGCAGAAGATAAGTTAGGATATGACCACTTACTTCGATTTGCAGGGTTAATTCCGTTTATTTTCACAACGCAGAAGTAGCAATCGTCATGATGGTTTCGAGGTTCTCGCCAAATCATGGGTCTTACGAACATTATTGCATCTCTTTTTCCACTGGACCATAACCGTAGACATACCACACATTTCTGGCATATAATATGAGGAACCCATGGCTTGTCCTGATTACACAATTTTATTTTAAAGTATTGATGATACGCAGTTTTCACAAAGTCCGATATAAGTTTTCAATATTTTGCAAATATATATTCACCACAAATATAGCAAAAACAATCGGGATTAAGCACACAACATCTTCTTGACGAAGCCATATCTAAAACAATAACAAAATATATTTTAATGTCCAATAAAAAACGAAAATCTAAGTAAAAATAGTAAATGAGGGTAGTTAGCTATAACTCAAAAACAAAAGCTGTTAGAGAAAAATTGTTGCCATATTTAAAAAATACGCGTCAATTTGAGATAGAAACAAAAAAAAATCACAGGAAACAAGTAATTTTCTTTTTTTTTGTTGACCAGTGTAATTAATCAATCCATGGTAACCGTTACATCCCATCGAAGGAAGAACTTTTTCGTATTTTTTTTATGGGTCTAGCAAACGTGGTGCAGGGAAGTCCCTACAGCGCTACAGGAGCGACGCGTGTGCGGAAAAAGCGATTCACGTTGTTCTTGAATCGCTGTAAATTGTAGTCGGTGGGAAACACAGTCCTGGGTAAGCCATTCAAAAGGGATGATGTTCTCCATATAAAAGACTGCCTTAAAAGCGTTGTACGAGGAGTAACAAGCTGAACCTCATACGGATGTGAAGTATCAGCGCGACGTGTACTTCTGTGTGTGTAAGGGTCGACTGCAGCAGAGCGTGGATGCCACAGCAAGGCTACTTATTTCCGGAAGGAGCCCGGTATCCGGGGGAACCGTTCGCGACTCATGAACGCTGAGCCATTCATCTTCTCGGCACGGTAAACACCTTAAGATTGCGTTTTTGTTACACATAATCTGGACAACACAAGACAGCACAACATGACTCAGGTACCTCGGGATCGTCAGTGCCCGTACTAGGAGTATCCTGGAATTCCCAACAACATGCATTAAACTTGGAATTGTTATTCATTGTCTTCAAGCAAGCATTTGACTCGATTAAGAGAACTGGATTAAATACAGAGCTAAAAGAACTGGGAGTACCGAGCAAGATATTATATATTATGTAAGGTCTATTGTATTGTTAGTTTAATAAATAAATATAGTGTTACCTTAGCTGCCTTTTTCTTATTTTATTTCAGAGAAAGCCATCAATGACTTCATTTCAATTAAAAGCAAGTCCCTGTTTGATCGTCTTAAAACTTATGATAGTTTTCTCCACGAATGTCCTACTTTGTGGTCAAATATTGCTTCGTTTCAAGAAGCCAAAAAGAAGGTATCAACGCTGAGGGCAGTGAACGATACAGCTGAAAGAGCGGTCAAATTGACGCAAGAATTTTATGGTTTAATCACGGTTAAAGAGGAACAAAAGCAATTTTTATTACGTTGCGTACAAGAACACCGAAAAATTTATTCTGATTGTAAAAGGCGAACTTTAAAAAGAAAATTTAAACAATAATGTTTTTTAAATGTAAAATATTAATAAGTATACAATTCAGGCATATGTTTTATTTACCAAATAAATATTAAGTTCTAGAATCCTTCCATATTTACTCAGTACAAATTTTCATGTCTTATGTTTGGGATCAAGTTGGCACATGTTATCAGTATCCAATCGCAATAATATTTATTAATTGAGGTTAAACAGAATAAAAATAGAGAGTATGCGTATGTGATTTCGCAAAAAAAAATCCCGTTTATCTTTTGGGACACCCTAATATAAGTCTACCGTCAGAAAGTATTTGCCCACCTAGAAATTTCAATGTAACTGCCAAAATTTAATACCTAATTAAACCTTTTTATTATATTAGGTAAATTTAATTGTTCTTAACAAGTGTCCATCATAAAATTGTTTAGATAAGCCTTTTTGGTGAAATCACAAATTAAAGACCAATTAGAAAAAATTTCCAAGTTTTTCATGATAATTGTTTTGAGGCGATTTCTGAGAATTCCAGTTCAAGTAAAAACTCATTTCAAGTTTCTAGGGATTATGGAAATTCCTAGTGGCATTTTATGATAAAAATTATGCTATAATACCATTACCCTTTTGGAAATTAACCATTCGCAAACAGTACCTTGTCACTGACACAGGCTCAATTGTTTTGTGAAAATGCCAAAAACGAAAGAAGTTTCTGTTGAAAATCGGGCTCTGATAATTGCGGATACATCAAAATGGTTACTCGAGTCGACAAATCATGAGTGATAGGCGGATGCCAAGGAGAACGGTGGACTACATCGTAAAAAAATTTTCTGGGGGAAATGGAATTCACAACCAAAAGTGTTCAGGAAGGCCTCGATAAACGACTCCCGCTGAAGACAGAGCTATAGCAATGTCGAGCAGACGTAATCGCCGCCTAACTGTACCAGAAATCACAGCTGAAGCGGCCCATCCCCATCAGCGTGACAACCGTGAAGAACAGATTAGCAGAAGGTAGACTACACGGGAGAGTTGCAGTAAGAAAACTACTTTTTAGGCAAGTAAAACATTAAAATGGGCCCGAGAACATGAAAATTGGACATCAGAACAATAGAAGTCCGTCCTTTGGAGCGACGAATCTAAATTCGAAATTTTCAGTTCAAATCGACGAGTTTACGTACGGTGGTCGGCTGGAGAGAGGATCTTGGAAGCCTGTCAGTTGCCTACAGTAAAATATGGTAGAGGTTCAGTAATGGTTTGGGGTTGTTTTGGCAACGGTAAATTTTAAAAAATCTGTAGGATAGAAGGAATCATGCGAAAAGAACAGTATCAAGAAATTTTGTTAACTCAAATGCTTCCTTCTGGAACAGATATTTTCCAGGGGAAATTTATTTTTCAGCATAACAATGACCCTAAACATTCTGCTTAATAAATTAGAGAACTTTTAAACCAATGGAAGTGATGACTTGGCCTCCACAATCACCCGACTTGCACCCCATCGAATTGCTATGGGAACATTTGGACAGGTGTGTTCGAAATCTCAATCCTTCAGAAAATCACTTGTGGGAACTTTTACAAGCAGAATGGGTTAAAATAACTGAAGAAACTACTGGACAGAAAGCCGAAAGTCTGTAAATCGGTAATTAAAAACAAAGGAGATCACATAGATGAGAAAAATCCTGGAAAATCATGAATATTTTTCTGAGTTTCTAGACTGTAAATAATGTGAAAATAAATAATAATTCATTAAAATTATATTCTGGGTTTATCTGGGTTTTTATTCTTTGGAGACTGAAATAACTAGGTGAGCAAATACTTTCTGACGGTAATGTATATATCTAGATATATATCTAGATATATATATATATATATATATATATATATATATATATATATATATATATATATATATATGTATGTATATATATATATATATATATATATATATATATATATATATATATATATATATATATATATATGTATGTATATATATATATATATATATATATATATATATATATATATATATATATATATATATATATATATATATATATATATATCTCTATATATATATTCATATATAAATATACATATATATATATATATATATATATATATATATATATATATATATATATATATATATGGGTCTATCGTGCTACAGGGAAGTCCCCAAAGCACTACAGGAGCGACACGTGTGCGGAGAAAGCGATTTATGTTGTTCTTGAATCGCTGTCCATTGTACTAGGTGGGAAACACAGTCCTGGGCAAATTATTCCAAAGGGATGATGTTCTATATATAAAAAACAGCTTGAAAAGCGTTGTACGAGGAGTAACAAGCTGAACCTCATACGGATGTGAAGTATTAGCGCGACGTGTACCTTTAACATGCACCGCTCTGGGAGGAATTAAGCGGGCCACATCCTTCGGACACTTTACATGAAAATACTTGTAGGATAGGCTCAAGTCGCCAGCTGTTCTTCGATGTTCCAGCGAATCAAGGCCGCCGGTCAGTTCCGGGTCTTCAGTCAAACGAACATCTCTTCTCTGAATACAATCCGACAAATGTAGTGTTTGTTTGCAAGTGAAGCTCCAAACATGAGAGCAGTATTTCATAATTGGTCGAATTTGAGCTTTGTAACAGTTGTTATGGAGTGTAAAGCTTTCTGGTTCGAAATAATATTCCCAACTTTGGAGCGACCATAGAGTATTATTGCATAGTCAAAGATTAAATAAGGAGGCTATAAAGATTACTACATTAAATGAGGCAAGAGTAAGATTATGAATGATGGTTGGAAATGAAAAGCAACATTGTTTGAAATGTAAAAATAAAATCGAAGGAGAGTACTACCAATGCGATATTTGTCATGAGAAAATTCATATGGGATGTTCAAACTTATCAGCTTCAGAGGTGAAATGTATGCCTCTACAAAGAAGGCTATTAATCTTTTCTTGTGATAGCTGTAAGGAAGTGCTGAAAAAAATTCCAACAATGTTGACACTTCTAGAGGATGTAAAACATCACTTAGTAAATATGAATAGTTCAAATTCACAATGCCCAGTACCTGTTCAAAAATACAATGAAGTTATTAAGAAAAAACAAGAAGTTATAGTAATAAAACCAAAAGATAAAAACCAAGATAGTTCATCTACTAAGAAGGCAATTGAAGAACAAATAGATCCCAAATCTATTGGTGTAGAGGTATCCAGAATCAAGTTTGTTCGAGAGGGGGGCATTGCTATAAGTTGCACGAAGAAGGACGATATAAGAAACATCTCCAGCAGTATTAAAGACAAAATGAGCAGAGACTATGAAATTAAGGTACCTGAAAAGAAAAATCCACGATTAAAGATAACAAATATTGAAAAAAAATTAGTGCAGAATTATGATACACTAACTGAAAGCATTATTTTACAAAATGGGATAACAACAGAAGAAGAAAAAAGAGTGATGAAGGTTCTGAGCACATATGAGGACAGACGACGAAAATCAAATGTAGCAATATTAGAAGTTGATGATGTAACATATGGTCAGATAAGCAGAAGAGATGTCTTGCATATAGGATGGAGAAGATGTAGGTATTTTGACCATGTTAACATCATTCAATGCTTTAAGTGTTGGAAATTTGGGCACATAGCACAAAAGTGTACAAGCAGAGAGGTAGTCTGTCCTAAATGTAGTCAGAATCATAAAAAAGAGGAATGTACAAGTGAAGTTGAAATCTGTACTAACTGCAAACATGCAAAGGAGGTACTGAAAATTGCAAATATAGATTACCACCATTCAGCTTACAATAGAAAATGTGAAGCATTCAAAAGATTATTCGAACAATTACAATTAAGAGTTAATTATCCAGATGCATTTGAGAAATCAACAAAGTAGCAATTAAAAAAACAAAATATGATGTATCTTAATATAAATAGTTTAACTGCAAATAAAACAGAACTTGAATGGACAGTTACTCAGTGGAAGCCTACAGTAATTTGTTTGGTAGAAACACATATTACCAAAGACTTAGAAGACAGCGAAATAAACATTAATGGCTATAAAGCAGTTCATGCACTTTCAACAAGTAGGCATACAGGAGGAGCTTCTATATATGTGAAAGAAGAACTTCATTACAGGTCAACTATAAATATAGTAATAGATGGGAATTTATGGTTGGTTGGTATAAACCTATGTGTTAATGGCAAAAAATACAATGTTCTTAATGTCTACCATTCTCCTAATGCCAGTGATATTGTATTCTTGGATAAATTAGAAGAAATAATAGGAGAATATGCTGTAAAACCTGACGGGTTTATTTTAACAGGGGATTTCAACATCAATGTTGCAAAAGATTCATATTATTCCAAGAAACTTAAAGATATTATAAAAAGTAATGGTATGTATCAAATCGTTCAAAACTTTACAAGAATTACACAGAATACAGCAACAATGATTGATCTTATAATAACTAATGAAAAAAGTATTGAATATCAAATTCACCACTCACCCAAAATAGCGGATCACTCCATTATAACTACAGAATTTCCTTCTTTTAAAAGAGTTAAGCAAAAAACAAGTGTCAGAGATACGAAAAACTTTAATGAACTTCAGTTTCAATTGGACATTATGAGCTGTGTATGGCCTATAACCTTGAAGTCCACAAACGAGATTGCAAACTATCTGGTACAAATTATAACTGCTCCAATAGTAGAAAGAGAGGCAATGTGCAAATGGGGAAACAAAAAATGGTGGACGCTCGGAATTAAAGATGCAATTTCTAATAGAGACAGATTGTACAGAAGAGCAATGATAACTAGACTTGAAGATGACTGGATAAGCTATAAACAGAATAGAAACAGAGTGGTTCAGCTTATTAAAGAAAAAAAGCAAGCATATTATAATAGAAAAATAGATGAAGCTAAAGGAGATTCTAAAGAAATGTGGAGGACTCTAAAGGGTCTAATCATTTCTAGTAAAAACAGTAAACGACAAGAAGGCATTTTTTTCAAGGGAAAGATGGAAAAGGATAACAAAATAATAGCAGAAAAATTTAATGACTACTTTTTGCAAAGTATTAGTGCCATAACAAAAGACATGGGGGAAATTGAAACCCAGGAAGTTCTAAACAATATCGAAACCCCAATAAATAAGTTTAATAATTTTGATACATTAGAACTAGCTGACCTTAGAAAAACTGTAAAAAATTTAAAAAATAAGACAAGTAGTGTTGATGGCATTAATGTCAGAATTTTAAAACTAGCATTTGAAGTAATAGGTGATTGCTTTCTGAAACTAATTAACACTAGCCTAGTAAGAGGAAGATTCCCCCAAGAATGGAAAATGACAACGATTATTCCTATTGAGAAAGTAACTAACACTAATAGATGTGAAGAATATCGACCAATTAATATGGTAGCTACATATGAAAAACTTCTTGAAACTATTGTAAGCAAACAAATGCGAAAATACGTAGAGGAAAACAAGTTGCTTACATATTGTCAGGCTGGTTTTAGGAAAAATCATTCTTGTGAAAGTGCACTACAGACTGTTATTTCCAAGTGGAAGTCTTCTATAGGTGAGAAAAAATTGGTTGGTGTACTTCTACTTGACTTTCAAAGGGCTTTTGAAACTATAAACAGAAAGTTGTTGGTTCAGAAATTGGAAAAATATGGTTTTGAGGGAAATGTGTTAAAATGGTTCTGTGAATATCTGGACAGCAGAACACAACAAACAAAATATAATGGAGCGTTATCTTCTATTAGGATCAATAGTCATGGTGTTCCACAGGGCACAGTGCTAGGACCTGACTTATTCATATTATATATAAATGATATAGTGAAAGTCATAAAAAAATGTGAATTACAGCTATTTGCAGATGACACAATCCTCTATTATGAAAGTGATAACATAACAGATCTAGTGCAAACAATAAATGAAGACTTAGATAGGTTACACAAGTGGCTGTGTTGTAATAGTCTTAGTGTCAATGTTAAAAAAAACCAAATTTATGATACTAAAAGGCAAAAATAATACCCTAGATAACACTACTCATAATGGCATTGTGATAGACAATGACAGAATTGAACAAGTTAAAGAATGTAAATATTTGGGTGTAGTTATTGATGAAAATCTATCATTTTCTAGTCACGCCACTTATATAACAAAAAAAGTATCAAAAAAAATTTATTTTTTATGTAGAATAGGTAAAAATTTAAGTACTTGGGCTAAATTGCTAATATATAAGTCGATAATAATGCCCCACCTCAATTATTGTTCCACAATTCTCTATATGTTCAACAAAAGAGATATAGACAATCTCCAGAAAAAGCAAAACTGGGCATTAAGATGTATAATAGGTTGTAATAGGTATTCAAGAATAAAAGATATGTTGAAAACAACAGACTTATTAAGTGTAAAACAAAATATCTATTTAAATACAATGATAGTTGTTTTTAAAATTAAAAATAGAATGTACCCTGAACATATTTTAGAAAAATTACAATATGTCAATGACATTCACGCATATAACACTAGAAATAGATTGGACTTTTATGTTCCCACTGTGAATTCATCATATGCTGAAAATTGCTTATTCCATCGAGGACTTATAGAATTTAACAATCTTCCCATAAATTTGAAAAATGCAAACTTCGTAAACTTTAAAAAATTGTTAAGAAGCTACATAATAGATAACCATAGCATTTAAGTTAGTTTGTAATTGTAATATTGTAACTGTACTTGTTTAGCTTTGCTAATAATAAAGATTATTATTATTATTATTATTACTTTTGAGAAGCTCTCCTTGCTATACCTGCAACATGTTCATACCAGGACATATTTGCTTCCAAGTTAACGCCCAACAAATTGAGTGACGATGTTAGAGGAATGGAGGGGCCGACATAACTATGTCGGGTTCAGCAACGTTAACTTTTTTAGAAAAAACTGCCGCCTGAGTTTTTGTAGCGTTAAATTCCACTTGGTTACTGTCACCCCAAGATAGAATTTCTTTCAGGTCTTTGCTAAGTTGAATGACCTCCCGCTGTCTGCGGATATTCGTCTGAGTAGCCGATGTCCGCGAGTTCAAAGTGAATGAAGAGATAAGTGTACTGTCATCTGCAAAGCTGTAGATTGGATTCTCGGTCTTTTCCAGCAGATTATTAATATAAATGAGAAAGAGAGTAAGAGACAGTATGGAGTCTTGGGGTACACCGGCGTTGATAGTGAAGATGTTAGAAAGAAATCCGTCGACTGACACTCGTAAAGAATGCTCTCTGAGGAAACATGAGAGCCACAAATAGAGTTTTTCAGACATACCACAAGAGCGTAGCTTAGCCAACAGCCCATTGTGCCAAACACGGTCGAATGCCTTGGATATGTCAAGAGCAACCGCTCGAGATACTCCAAAGTGTTCAATCGCTTTGTTCCAAACATGTGTTACATAAGTCAGGAGATCTCATGTTAATCTATTTTTATGAAAGCCATATTGGTAATCGCTAATAATGTTGAATCTTTCAAGATATTTTAGAAGATGCTGATTGATAGCCTTTGCCATGACTTTCGATATTATTGAAAGCAGTGCGATTGGTTGGTAGTTATTTGGCAAGGTCTTCTTTCCTTTTTTAGGTATCGGCTAAACTGTGGCACATTTCCAGCAGGAAGAAAACATTCCCTTACTGTAGGATAGGTTGAAAAGTCTACAGAAAACTGGTCTTAGTTCCCTCGCACAGTTTTTGAGAACTATGGCAGGTATTCCATCAGCGCCAGAAGCCTTTTTGGTATCTAGCTTCATCAGAATACGTTTTACGATACGCGGTCTGAAGACAATATTAGGCATCCTTGACTGCACTATGGGAATAGTAGGTGGTGTTTTTCCTTAAAAATCGACAGTAGAATGTGAAGCAAAGAGTTCAGCCAACAAATTCGCTTTCTCAACAGGTGTCATTGCAATAGAATTATCTAGCCGTGTGAGTGGTGGTAAGGTGGATTAGGTGAAATTTTAACTAACTGGCTTAGCGACTGACCAAAAGGACCTGGAATTATCGGGACAAGCGAGAAGTTTGTTTCTAATCCGTTGATTGTATGCCTCCTTGGTTTCATCAATAATTTCTTTGCATCTGTTCCTGGCATGAACAAAGGTGTTACGATTTATGGTGTTAGGATTTTCAGGCCATTGTCGGTAGGCTTCTTTGCATTGTCGGTCAAACCAAAGCTTGCCGTTGGAAGGGCATTTCTTCGAAAAAGGGATGTAAGCCTCCATACCGGCCAAAATAACATCGGAAACCTCCCTGGCGCAGTCAGATGGGTCGTCGGATCGAAAACAAACCTCTAACCTCTATATACATATATATATATATATATATATATATATATATATATATATATATGTATATATATATCTATATCTATATATATCTATATATATATATATATATATATATATATATATATATATATATATATATATATATATATATATATATATATACAACTTGATTATGTTTGCGATTTCGTACAAAAGTCAGGTAAACCCGATGTCATTGCCATTTTACGTGTATGGTGAAATACTAAAATTAATAAAACTCGTATTTTAACTGAAAAGCATATTGGTTTAGAATTTTGAAAACAAGCAAGTAAAAATGACATTTTTATGCTACTTGTTACACTAAGACGAGCGAAACTAGTTAAATATTCCTTATTAATAAATGACTAATTTGTTTGATCACTAAACTTGATAAAATAGAAAAATTGTGTCTCAAAGGATGTTTATAATTAGTCAGTTACCAGCTACAAAAGCTAATGCATGTTATTGTTAAAAATATATGTGTAATTCAACAACAGTATGATTTTCCATGGTGAAGTGTTTTATGTTATTTCAGTGTACAAGTTTCTAAATTTCTTTTGTATTATACCATACTTTGATTTCTGCAATAATAATCTAATTAAAGACCTACGTTATAAAAAGAAAACTGCAATTTTTATAGTTTTAGTATTATCTATGTTTATTCCATTATCATGGAGGGTATACCATATTTTACTTTTATGTGACATTGTTATTCTTAGAGTTTTTATACCACTGACAATTGCATGGCAGTACTTAATTGTACTGATTGTTATTATCAACTCCTACAGTAAAAGAAGAGCCTGGTGTAAACTTTTCCGAAAATTTGCATGTGTTGATTCAGTTCTATTTAGCAGACGACCAGAATTTGAAGAACATCTATTCAGAAAGGGCATATATTACTTAATATTTATTAATTTATTAGTAATAATACTTATTTTTTATTCAAAGTTCAACATTCTTGTTAAAATTTGACGGAAATTTTATGTTTGCAATATAGCCACTATGTTACTATATAGTAAATATTTATCCCATATTGGTATGCATTATAATGATAACATTGCTGGTCTCAATAAGAAGTAGATACCAGAAAGTTACGAAACTTCTAAACAATGTAAAATCTTCTAACAGGAGTGAGGATGTTTTTCAAGTAATCAAAACAGTAGAGTTGCTTTCTCTTTACCTTTACGAAATAGTAGTTTCTTTCAAAAGTCTTTTTGAAATTCAGTTTTTTTCTTCTACTTGCTCATAGTTTTAACTTATTTATTTGCCTTAGCTTGTCTCTACTTAGTTTTGGAACTATTTTTAAGAGTATTATTTGGATAATTTTCCATGTGGTAAGTTATAAATAATTTATTAATATTCTTTAATGCTTCGTCTGTGGCAATAGGCCTAGTGCAATATTGATAATAATCTAACTTTTCTATTTTGGCAGTGTTGTTGTGAACGTGTATGTACAGTTAAACAAAAAATCAACTTTATTTAACATTGCACCTAGCGTCATCACTGTCTATTTTATTAGCATTTTTGCACACACTTTTAATTAATTCTTAGTCAGTCATTTCATCTTCCACACTATCACTATTTAACCATTCACAAACATCGGTTTCCATAACACTTTCACATCCTGATATTCTTGTAAAAATTTTATGTATACTTTCATTATCTTCTGCCTCTGAGTAATGTCTCTCCTCTTGTGGAATCAATTTTGACCAAGATTTTTCCAGAGTACTACTCTTTACTTGATTCCAGGCTGAAGCTATCCAATATATAACATTTTTCAAATTTATCTTTTGTAGACAATCAGTAAGATTGACACCTTCATCTACTTCTTCTAAAATATGCTCCAATAACAAACGCCTGTAATTGCTTTTTAAATTTTCCAGTACACCCTGATTTATAGGCTGAATGAGAGAAGTTACAGCAGGGGGCAAAAACGTTGCTTTTATTTACCCACTTTCAAGTTGCTCCTCACTTGGGTGAGTGGGGGCGTTATCTAGTAACAGAATCTAGGATATCCATGTTCTTTTAAAAAAACCGGTCAAGTGCAAGTTGAACTTGCACAATTAGTGATCCGTACGTTGATTGTTTTTAAAATAAAAATTTTTGTTAGAGTGGTATAAAATGATCAGTGACTTCACAAAACACACCCCAAATGAGTTTTCAACAAAGTTTGTTCTCAATCTTTATTGAAAACTGGTGACCTTGAAATTTTGGTTTTTTTCTATACCAGATAAATTATTAAAGGTAATGATAATTTTCGTTCAATCTACACTCCGTGGAGAATATTCCAGGGTTTTTTCCAAATTTTTTGATCAGTACTTTTCGAGATAAGGTAGGGGACAGCGATTTTTTACGATTTTTTAAAAGTAATACGAAAAAAAGTGTGCTCAAGTATTACATTATATGTATATTTTTTACTCGTGTTTTCACAAGCTTTCATCACACTCGATGACCTAGTAAAAAAATTTTTTTTTTCACTTCCGATTTCACCCCTCAAAACGAATCCCTTAAGTCAAAATTTATGTTATGGTGATATAAAATGATCAGTGAGTTCACAAAACACACCCCAAATAAGTTTTCAACAAAGTTTATTTCCAATCTTTACTGAAAATTGATGACCTTGAAATTTCTGTTTTTTTATATACCAGATAAATTATTACAGGTAATGAACTCGTGATAATTTTCGTCCAATCTACACCCCGTGGAGAATATTCCAGAATTTTTTCAAAATTTTTTGATAAATACTTTCCGAGATAAGGCGGGTGGACAGCGATTTTTCGCGATTTTTTGAAAATAATACAAAGAAAAGGGCGCGCAAATATTACATTATATATATATTTTTTTACTCGTGTTTTCATAAGCTTTCATTTGACACCACACTCGATTACCTAGTAAAAAATTTTTTTTTTTACTTCCGATTTCACCCCCCCCAAAACTAAACCCTTAAGTCAAAATTTAACTTTCAAAACTACATGGCTCTGATAAGGCCATCAATTCCTATATTACTACCAAATTTCAACTTTCTATGGCAAATAGTTTCGGAGAAAATCGGGTGTGACAGACGGACAGACGGACAGACGGACAGACGGACAGACGGACAGACGGACAGACGGACAGACGGACAGACGGACAGACGGACAGACGGACAGACGGACAGACGGACAGACGGACAGACGGACAGACGGACAGACGGACAGACGGACAGACGGACAGACGGACAGACGGACAGACGGACAGACGGACAGACGGACAGACGGACAGACGGACAGACGGACAGACGGACAGACGGACAGACGGACAAACGGACAGACGGACAGACGGACAGACGGACAGGCGGACAGACAGACGGACAGACACCGAACTGATCTTATAAGTGTTCCATACGGAACACTAAAAAGTTCCACTTTGGGAACAAAATCTCCAAAAAAATCAGTCTTTAAATAGAGTCGCGTTTATTCAGGCATTGTTTTGATTTTTATACAAAACATGAAAAGCATTGCGATGAATATTCTTAAAGGTTCGTGGATTTGCTGACTTACCAATACATAATAATGGAAGTTTGTGTCTTCCAGAAGCATTACTGCATGCAAGAACAGTAACACATTCTTTGCTACGTTTGTAACTAGGTGCTCCAGCTTCCGTTTTTGAAGCTAAGATATTTGACGACAACATTTTGTAGTTCAAGCCTATTTCATCATAATTATAGATTTGGTCTGGTTGTAAACCATGTTCTTTCATAAGCTGCTCAAAATTCTCTGCAATTTTTTTTGCAGCAGATACATCAGCCGACAATCTTTCTCAACAAACTTTCAGTTGATGTACACCATGTCTTTTTTCCACCTACCTAGCCATCCATCACTTGCAGAAAAATTTATAGGCGCTTCAATAAACGGCAACTCTTGGCTTAAACTCACTGCTTTATGTTTTAAAATTGTTCCTGAAATTGGTATTCCACGTTCTCGATTCTGTGTAAACCATAAAAATAAAGAATCACCCACTTTTTGGTATTCACCGCTTTTCATACTTTTTAGTGCCTGTTAGGGCGATGACAAAACACTACACCATTTTTCAAGTTTTTCGCGATTTTTTCTCCACTCTGAAACAGTACTCACGGCTACACCTAAATCCTTCGCTGTATTTTTAAGAAGTTCACCATTATCTAAACGTTGAATTGCTTAAATTTTTTCTGTTAGGATAATAACAACACGTTTACGCTTATTATTATGACGCTCCATTTTGTAAAATATCTATTAAAATGAAACTATTACCTCTGCGATAATAATAGACGTAATGAGTAACTTATAACACTCGTCGACTAACCAAAATATATTGGTAGATATATATATATATATATATATATATATATATATATATATATATAGGTATATATGTATAGATATATATATATATATATATATATATATATATATATATATATATATATATATATATATAGGTATATATATATGTATATATATATATATATATATATATATATATATATATATATATATATATATATATATATATATATTATATATATATATTGTTGCTATTTTCTTGGTTTTTGATCTATTAATGAATGAAGATTGGTTAAGTATTTGTTAATTTACTGACGTTTCGACCTTCTTAATGGGTCTTCATTTAGATGTTAAATATTTAAAATTACAGCACGTTTATAATATGAACTTACCACAAACGTAAACTCTTAAACTTCCACACAACATACACACACATGTATTAAAATTATAATTTGATTTTATTTTACTTATCACATTTTTATATCAAGTCTACGGTGTTCACAAGACTGACTGGTATATTTTTAGGACGGTTTTTGTGTCTCTTTTATCATTTATTGCATTCCTATTTTTTTTGGATTTCAATAGATTCCAGTATTTCTCTTTTTAGTGTTCCGTACGGAACACTTATAAGATCACTTCGGTGTCTGTCTGTCTGTCTGTCTGTCTGTCTGTCTGTCTGTCTGTCTGTCTGTCTGTCTGTCACACCCGATTTTCTCCGAAACTATTTGACATAGAAAGGTGAAATTTGGTAATAATATAGGAATTGACGGCCTCATCAGAGCCATGTAGTTTTGAGAATTAAATTTTGACTTAAGGGGTTAGTTTTGGGGGGTGAAGTCGGAAGTGAAAAAAAAAATTTTTTTACTAGGTCATCGAGTGTGGTGTCAAATGAAAGCTTGTGAAAACACGAGTAAAAAAATATATATATAATATTATACTTCCGAGCACTTATCTTTGTATTATTTTTAAAAATTCGCGAAAAATCGCTGTCCCGGGCCTTATTTCGAAAAGTACTTATCAAAAAATTTCGAAAAAATTCTGGAATTTTCTCCACGGGGTGTAGATTGAACGAAAATTATCACGAGTGCATTACCTTTAATAATTTATATGGTATATAAAAAAAAACAAAAATTTCAAGGTCATCAGATTTCAGTAAAGATTGGAAAGAAACTTTGTTGAAAACTCATTTGGGGTGTATTTTGTGAAGTCACTAATCATTTTATACCACCGTAACATAAATTTTGACTTAAGGGGTTTGTTTTGAGGGGTGAAATCGGAAGTGAAAAAAATTTTTTTTTACTAGGTCATCGAGTGTGGTGTCAAATGAAAGTTTGTGAAAACACGAGTAAAATATATATATATATATATATATATATATATATATATATATATATATATAAAATGTAATACTTGCGCACACTTTTCTTCGTATTACTTTTAAAAAATCGCTGTCCCCTACCTTATCTAGAAAAGTACTGATCAAAAAATTTGGAAAAAATTCTGGAATATTCTCCACGGGGTATAGATTGAACGAAAATTATCACGAGTGCATTACCTTTAATAATTTATTTGGTATACAAAAAAAAAAAAAACAAAATTTCAAGGTCACCAGTTTTCAGTAAAGATTAGAAACAAACTGTGTTGAAAACTCATTTGGGGTGTGTTTTGTGAAGTCACTGATCATTTAATACCACCCTAACAAAAATTTTTATTTTAAAAACAATCAGCGTACGGAACACTAATTGTGCAAGTTCAACTTGCACTTGACCGGTTTTTTTATATTGTTTTCGATACCAATCATTTTTGTTTGTTCGTAATTAAACGTGTGTTCTTTTGTTTACATGACTACTGAGTGCAGTAACATTTGTCTTATCTTACTTGTGTCCCTTAAATCTATTTTCTAAATACTGGGATGTTTGAACGATATACACTCCCTCGCAATCACTATACGGAATTTCATAAACTATATTATTTTTTTTTGTTTGTTGGCGTTTCTGCTTTTAATTTTGAAAAATGATTGGCCATTAATTTATATGCTTTATAACATATATTTGCGTTCTATTATTTAAATAATTTGTTTGTCAGTTGGGAAAAACCCTTAATGAAAGGAATAGATATACATATATTGTATATTGCTTTTAGATATTGATCTTTCAAATTGTATATAGCTATTAACGGTTTTTCCCAACAGATAAACAAATTATTCAAAAAATATAACGCAATTATATGTTACGAAGCATATAAATTAATGGCCAATCATTTTTCAAAATCGAAAGCAGAAACTCCAAAAAACAAAAAAAAACAATATAGTTTATGAAATTATTGATTAAATAATTAATTATATATATATACATATATATATATATATATATATATATATATATATATATATATATATATATATATATATATATGCATATATATACCAGGTGTACAAGTATGAAATGCGGATTTTTTTCTAAAAAAACATGTTAAATTCGGAAGAATGGTAAAAAGTGCCTTATTCAAATCCCATCTTTCGGGCAGTTTGTGAATACCACACCAGTAAAAATCTTCCCCTTTTGCTGCGAACCATTCATCGAGCCATTTCTTCACATCTTCGTACGAACCAAAGCGCTGCTCAGCAAGTGCGTGACCCATCGATGCAAACAAGTGGTAATCGGAAGGAGCTAAGTCTGGTGAGTAAGCCGTATGGGGTAGAACTTCCCAGCTGAGTGCTTCCAACGTGTCGCGAACTGGTTTTGCCTTATGTGATGGAGCATTGTCATGAAGAAAAATGACTTTGTGTTGCCTCTTTCGGTATTCTTGCCTTTTTTTAAGCAGCGAACGGTTCAAATCGGTCAATTGTTGTTGGTAACGTTTAGTATTAACTGTTTTCCCGGGTTTTAACATCTCATAATAGACCACGCCCCTCTGGTCCCACTAAACACAGAGTATCGTCTTTCTGCCAAAGCGATTCGGTCTTGCGGTCAATGTGCATGGTGCGCCTAGGTATACCCATGATTTTTTGCGCTTGGAATTCTCAAAATAAATCCACTTTTCATCCCCTGTAATTATACGATGCAAGAATGACTTCCTTTTGCACCTAGCGAGCAAAATGTCACACGTGTTTTTGCGCTTTTCCATTTGCCTGTCATTCAACTCATGTGGTAGCCATCTACCGGTCTTCTGACTCTTTCCCATCTCTCGTAGCCGATTGGAAACAGCTTGCTGACTAATGCCTAATTGCTCGGCGAGTTGTTTTTGTGTTTGTAAACCATCTTCGTCCAACAATGCTTGCAATTCCACATCTTCGTATTTTTTTGGCGGTTTTCCACGTTCCTTGTCTGCAACATCGAAGTCACCACTTTTGAAACGCAGAAACCATCGTTCACATGTATCTTGCGATGGAGCATGTTCACCATAAGCTTCTCGAAGTAATCGGTATAATTCAACAGCTGATTTCTTCAAATAAAAACAAAAAATTAATGCTATCCGCGAATGCTCTTTGTTCGGTATAAATTTCGACATATTGAACACAACAACACAACACCATGCACATACTTTTCCAATTTATTACTCGTGCGCGTCTGACACTTGTTGATGACACAACAAAATGGTGCAGAGTCAAATCTTTATAGCAAAAATTGCATTGGGGCACCATCTGTTGTCTTAAATCCGCATTTCATACTTGTACACCTGGTATATATATATATATATATATATATATATATATATATATATATATATATATATAAATATATATATATATATATATATATATATATATATATATATATATATATATATATATATATATATATATATATATATATATGTATATATATATATATATATATATATATATATATATATATATATATATATATAGATATATATATATATATATATATATATATATATATATATATATATATATATATATATATATAACAAGGATTTTCTACAGCTGACGCTGTCTTCCTTCTCTCAGCCTTGATTGATTCCATCCGTTTCTATCTTCCCAGTCTCCATCTGTTAGACCCCTGTCCTCCATAGCCTCGCCCACATCGTCTCTCCACGATCGTCTGGATCTTCCTCTTTTTCTTCTCCCTATAAGGCTCCACTCCGTTATTTTCTTTATCCACCTATTATCTTCGCTTCGTCTTATGTGACCATACCATTTTAATCGTTTTTCTTCAATGGTGTTTATTGCGTTCTCTTTGATGTTCATTCTGCTTCTTATTTCTTCATTTGTTATTTTCTCGATACGTGTCACTCCACAACATCTTCTCCAATACTCCATCTCTACCGCATTAATTTTAGATTTATTTCTTTTGTTGATCGTCCATGTTTCTGATCCGTATGTCATTGTGCTTTGTATTATTGATTTTTATATGTGTGTTTTGTTTCTCTTTTTAATGTGCTTGTCCCACAGGATCAAATTTAATTGTCTTATGCATGTTCGCGTTTGTCCTAATCTAGCTTTAATCTCTTCTTCTGATGTTTTTTGAAATGATGGTTCCTAGATATTTAAATCTATCGGTTCCTTTGATTATTGTTTCGTTATCTACTTCTAGATTCTCCACGATTCCCTCCTTTGTTGTCAGATATTCCGTTTTATCAAAGTTTATTGCTAATCCTGCTTTAGTGTATTCTTCTTTCAGTTTTCTTACCATATAACTGAGGTCTTCCTCATCTTGCGCTATGATTACTTGGTCGTCTGCGAAACTTAGAGTATATAAGTAATCTTCTCGTATTGGGACTCCCATTCCACTACATTTTTGCTTCCATTTTTTTAATGTTTGTTCGAGGTATATTTTGAATAGTGTTGGCGATGTAGAGCATCCTTATAATAGGCCTTTTGATGTTTGGAGTCTCTTCCCTCTTTTATGTCCTATTTTTATGTTCACTGTGTTGTTTTCGTAGAGGGCTTTTACTGCGTATATTGGTTCTTAGTCAATGCCTATTTCTTTCATTGCGTTCCATAATCTTTGTCTTGGTACTGAGTCATAGGCCTTTTTTATGTCTATGAAGGCTAGATGAACTTCTCTATTCTTTGCCAGTTTTTTTCCATTGTTTGTTTTATAGTGTATATGTGGTCTATACATGATTTTCCGGCCGTAAAGCCTGCTTGGTCTTCTCCAATTTTTCCTTTTATATTTTCCTCCATGATATTTTTAATAATTTTTCCATACAAACGTCCCATACTCGATAATTCACAAGTCTGCAAAAAAAAAAAATTGAGAGCTGTTTTGGTTTTTTTTGCGTAATTCTTATATTTTTGGGTGTACTGAATCCAAAAATGACTTTTATTTTGTCATAGAACGTCACGTTTTCTGCCAATGCAGGTATCTATGTTAAACAAGTTATTATCTTAAAATAAAAGATAAAAGACTAAAAAAATTCTTTTAAATTTATAATTGCGTAACAAAGCTTATTTTTTTATCTAAAATACATTCATTAGTAAGCATTAAAGACATTTCTTTTTCCCAGTGAGACTCCTTTTTGTACATTTTCGCTTGTAGGGAGCATCTGGAAGGTCTCTCTGAAGCGTCCAATAGTAGTCTGCCATCACTGAGATGCTCCATCTTCCCTGGTATCTTTTTTCCATCTCCTTAATGTCTTGGTGAAATCGTTCACCTTGCTCTTCACTCAGATCTCCTAAATTTTCTGGAAAGTAGTCGAGGTGGGAATGAAGAAAATGTACTTTTAAACTCATTAGGCAACCTAAAGCTTGAAATGCTTTTAACATTCTTTTGACGATTTGTTTTTAGTTAGGGTCTTTGTTATTGCCTAAAAATTTCTCTGTGACCTCTTTAAAGGCAATCCACCCTTCTCTTTGAGGATCCGTCATGGTTGTGATGAATTGTGGATCAGCCATAAGCTGTCTAATATCTGGTCCAACGAAAACACCTTCCTTCAACTTTGCCTCCGAGAGGCCTGGAAACTTTGATATTAAGTATTTGAAGCAATTTCCATCTCTTGGAAGTGGCTTTACAAATTGCTTCATCAATCCCAGCTTTATGTGAAGCGGTGGTAGAAGAACTTTATGAGGAGGCACCAAAGTTTCATGCAGGACGTTCTTTTCGTCAACTTTAAGCTTCCTCGGAGGCCAACACTTTTTGGTCCAGTGATTTGCTCGGTCTCTACTATCCCATAGACACAAAAAGCAAGGGAATTTGGTAGACCCAGATTGTTGTCCGAGCAACATGCCCAAGATTTTTAAATCACCACACACTTGCCAACCGTGATCTTTATATTTTAATTTGCAAAGAACCAATTCCAAGTTCTTGTAGGTTTCCTTGAGGTGTACGGAATGACCGACAGGAATGGAAGCATAGAAACTGCCATTGTGAAGCAGAACTGCTTTAAGGCTTCTTTTTGAAGAATCTATGAAAATACGCCACTGTGCTGGGTCGTATGAGATCTTAAATGTATCTATCAAACCTTCAATATTGGTACAATAAACCAACTCGTCCTCCTGGGCAAAGTAGGAAGTGAACTGCTTCTCACGATATCTAAACCAACAGGAAGACACTCCCGGCAAAAGTAAGTTCCTGCTTTTGAGCCTTGATCCAAGCAACTCAGCAGTGTTTTTGGGAAGATTCAAGTCTCTTACCAAATCATTTAGCTCGCCCTGGGAAAACAATTTCGGACTGCCGTCATCTTTAAATTGAAAACTTGACTTGTCATCGGGTTCAGGTACAGCACCATCTTCGTCAGAACTTGGAATCTCTTCCAAGGTAGCAGGGGCCTTGGGCACTGGCATTTCGGTCCCATGAGGGATGGGACGAATAGCTGATTGCAGATTGGGGTATGAAATGGACTGCTTCCATTTTGAATTATACCCTTTCACATTACACGAACAAGAGTAACAATCATCACTATGGTTCTTTTGTTCGCGCCATACCATAGGAATCGCATATCAGAAAGCTTTTTTCTTGCCCTTAAACCAATTTCGAAGATCTTCTTCAACACATCGTTTGCAGACTTTATGAGGTGCCCAAACTTTATCCTGATCTCCAAGTTTTAAGCCAAAATACGTGAAGTATACTTTTTTTACAAAGTCCGTAATATTAAGTTGTTGCTTTAATACCATATATTCGCCACAAATATAACAGAAACTGTCAGACGAATTGACACACTTCCGCACAGATGACATTGCACTATATTTAACCAAGATCTATAAAACAATGACGAGTTAACACGTAATTGTACCGCGCCACTTTCTACACTATCGGAGCGCGCACGTTCTGGTTACAACGTTTATGTTTGTTAATTTAGCTCACACAGGGCGTTCTTTATTTAGAAAGTAATGATAGTTATGGCCTGTTTACATTTAAAAACAGTAATCAAAATAAAATTGTACCTATTTATTTATGACTTCAAGTTAGCCCAAAAAAACCCTTTTTTTAATAATAAAATTTTGCGTTTTGCAAAATAACCTGACGTTCTGGTATTTTTTGAGTATTTTTTTAGTTTTCGGAACACCTAAATACATAGAAATCAGTTGAAAACACCCAGGCAGCATTTTTGTTGCAGACCTGTGATAATATACTTAGGCCTCTATAGTTTGTGCATTTTCTACGGTCTCCCTTTTTAAATATAGATACTATATAAGCTTTTGACCATTCCTCTGGTATATATATATATATATATATATATATATATATATATATATATATATATATATATATAAATTATATATATATATATATATATATATATATATATATATATATATATAATATATATATATACATATATATATATATATATATATATATATATATATATATATATATATATATATATATATATATATATATATATATATATATATATATATATATATATATATATTATATATATATATATATACATATTGTAACATTTGAACTTGCCCGCACGTTGTGGTGTCATTTTGTACCCTGTGAGAAGTTGTTTGTCCCACGCTTGAGCGCAATTTTGTACCGTTTGAATATTGGATGCCCCAAGCTTGAGCACAATTTTCTTGCAGCCCCGCTTTAATTTCTGATAATGAATCGAGTGAATCCTGATTTTAAAATAACTAAAGAAATTAAACACACACTAGCTCAGTTTTCCTTGGTAGAGAGATATGGGTAAGAGATAATTTTTGTACGTCTTTTTGGAATTTTTTTTCTATTTTTAAAAAGCTTCAGTTGTACAAATTTTTTTGGGCACCATTCATTTTAAAATAGAAAGGATCTAACTTCAGTTAAAAAAATGAAAAAATACTGAAGGGTTTTATGGGTATTACTAAAAAGAATTAGTCTAGTACAACTTATCCTGAAAAGAAAAATAGGTATTCAGTGAGACACTAGCTTTAATCAACTAAAAGAAAATTTATTCATGTTTTTAAAAATAAAAAGTTCTAACCTTTGCAGTTCTACAAAAAAATTCTAGCCTAACTAGTAGTTATTACATTTAAATTCTGAACTATGACTACCCCCCGAAGACGAAAAATAGTGCTTTTTCACTTCACTTTTTAGTCAGTTTTTAAATTGCTGTTAAGGCACTACTCCGAGATAGGTCTATTGAAGGATGCTTTGGTAACTTACTGTTCTTATTCCGGCTTTGATGGAATACGACCGATTTCACACTTTTCTAGCAAACACTTATAGAGCCCACTACGGCTTTTCGTTAAGAAACTGGTGCTTTACTTAGCTCGCATGATGGTTGTTATGAGCTTTTACTGTAGCTCAGTCGAAGGAAGCCTACTTGGCGGCTCCGATGAAATTAGCCTCGCCTACTCGGCGGCTGGATGGAAATTCGCCTAGACAGTCGTTTCTCGGACCCTTAAATAAACCATGCAAACTCTGCCGGTAATATGGCGACGCCGGAACCAAAACTGCGGATACACACATTTCACCAATCGCGGCGTAGCGGTAGATTCGGTCAGGAACCCGCACTGCACAGTATATACCGAACGTCTTGGAATCTCTGTTTAATATACCGTTCGATACAAAAATGAAAATAAGTACAATTTGAAGTGAAAAATCAGTAACATTACATGGTCTTAAAATCTAGGAAAAAATGAATGTTACATTTACCCCCTTCCAAAAAGAAATAGACTACACTAGTCTATTAAACTTAGGCTACTTATGAAAAGGTACAAAGTGGTACACTATCACTTAATACTAAGGTCAGAACTTAAAACAAAAGTACAAACTTCGGACCTTACTACTAGACTTAACTTAATTAAGCACTAATATTAAGTACAATGAAAACCAAATGAAAATCTTTGCAAGTACACAAGAATCTTATAACTAGACTTAACTTAATTAAGCACTAAGTTAAGTACATCAAAAAGTAAATAAAAATCCTTGCATGAACATAAGAAATACCTTTCTAAAGTAACAATCGCGGTCTTCTTATATAAAAGAATCAGCTCTGTTATTGTTACCAAAACAAAAAATATAACTTTGTCTAGACTCTTGTCTAAATCAAAAAAGTGAACTGAAATAAAATATGAACACCCCCCTTAAAACATTTTAAGGATTGTCTGAAAATTTTCTATTTCAGCAAAAGAAATTTATAAAAATTCTTAAATAAAGAAAAAAAATAAAAAAAAAAATGATTCTAGTGCAAACACTTACACTAAAAAGAAAAAGTCTTGTCAGACCATTTATCACTAGGCCAAAAAAGGAATATCTGGATAAATATCCAGACAAACGCTCGGGAAAAATCGCCATCCATGCTCTAGCTCATCGCTAAGAGAACATTCTAAATCTAGTATCACTACTAGTCGCACTTGGAAAATAATCGCACTCTATCGCGCAATGTCGACGTCCTAAGACATCTAGACATGCTAAAATCGCTAAGGAAAACGCTCTGGTTGATCGCCAGAAAAAACACGTCAGCTTATCGCCAACAAAACACTCTGGTATATCGCCAGAAAAAACTCGGCTCCTCGCCAAGAAAAACATTCTGGTATATCGCCAGAAAAAAAAACCTCGGCTCCTCGCCAGAAAACATTCTGGTACATCGCCAGAAAAAACCTCGGCTCCTCGCCAAGAAAACATTCTGGCACATCGCCAGAAAAAAGCCTCGGCTCCTCGCCAAGAAAACACTCTGTAAATAGTCCTCGACTACACAAAGTCTGCGTTCTAAAAGAACAATCTCGCCATGAACATAGTGAGCAGCTATAAAAGCTAACAATATCACTATAGGCACAGTGAATAGCTATAAAAGCTAAAATTCACCCTAAACACAGTGAATAGCTATAAAAGCTAAAATTCACCAAACTGAATGATCCTGCTTCAAAAAGCAATGTTCACAAAGAACAGAATGATTAGTCCACGCGCAACTAACATTCAAGGAAACATTCCTGGCACAACTATGTGAGACAGCTAGTCTCTAAATAGGACCTCCCTAAAGTCATAATCCTATATATAGGAGTCCTTAAACAAAACGACTCAAAATCACGCATTTTGAGCACATGCCCTCAGGCAACCAACATACACTGAAATATATACAGAAATATATACAGAAATATATACAGAAATATATACAGAAATATATACAGAAATATATACAGAAATACATACAGGAGTTCAAATCCCAAACTCTTGGTTATGATAACTCCATACTGAGCTTGGTGAAAGCTCTTAGCAAAAGCTAATCAAATCTTCGGCACATCGCACCAAAGTGACAAAATCTGCCTAGAAACATGAGCCAGAAGAAATGCCCTCCGTCATTCTTCAGGGTGGCTACACAGAAATATAAAACTTAACCAGCATTGCGCTTCTCCAAGTTGCATGAAGAACCCTCGTGTACTGGTCTCGCCCTAGAACAACAACGAAAAACATTCAATCCATCCCACATAACAGGAGACAAACACCTCACCACGATATACTGAATGGTGGGAGACAATAAAATACAGAATTGGTGACCCTGGTGTCCACCAACAAAAGGGAGTAGATTATAGCATCCACTAAACTGAAACAGTGTCTACCACACCACCATAAGTCAAAAAAAAATTAATCAATAGGGTGTTCCGAAACACACTACTGCCAAAACCTGTCACCACTAGTAGGCTAATTGGAGCTGAGGTCGACTACAGTAGCTAGGCTCTCCTTTGGCTCAAATAGAAATAACCATTGAGTAACAAAACCTCTAAAGGTCCCAAAGGTCAAACGTGCGCCCCCCATAGACTACCCTTCCAATCATCTGTTCCTCAGGAAGACTAACTCCCTGCCAAACGTCGTAACGGCATCTGTTAGCACCCGGTGCATCACAGCCTGTAAAAACAAATAATAACTCATGGATACAACCTAAAAGGTTTACAAGGTTGACTTAACCAAGCTTCTAACGGAAATTTCCAAAAAACGAAAAAGAGCTTAAAAAGCTACATGAAGCAAAAATTTCTCAAATTTTTCGGTGGCAACGCAACAAAACTTTTGAAGACGACAAGAGCTTTTCCAGCTTAATCAGAAACAAGAAGAAAACATCGTCGACAGCTAAAAATATTCGATCATGGTGTTAATCGTCTTCCTAGACAATAGCCTCTAGAAGAAACTGCTACAGGTATCAGGCATAACCGTTTTCTGTCAGCCCAAACTTCTAGATTATCTGGTGAAAATCTAAAAATTCGGTTAGGAATCTTCCTTCACTGCGCTTAGCCTCTCTTGACAAGGTTCTCATCTCGGTATCAGATTTTGATCATTTCTTTGTGAAACAACTGTCTTACTCTGCTCTCATCTCCTGTAAATGATCAGCCTTTAGTTCTCCTGCAGAACTTCAATTTTCTATCAATCTGATAGTAGACCGAAAAAACTCAATATACGCCTATGAGTCCATGCAAAAAAATTTTTTTAAAAAAAATTAGTGACTCAAAGGTAACGTTAAAACGGCTCTGAAAAGAAAATAGAAAATACCCTCAGTTTGTCAATTCAGAAGAAGATCTAAATCAAAATAATCCAAGTCTTAGACTTACTGGATAAACCAAAATCAATTTACTCTTAATTGCACCCAACATATACCACTAAGGTAATAGAAATACACCCACTCGGGTAACAAACTTTGAAATTGCTCATAAAAATTTTGACTCTACATCACACTACACGAGCTACATCTTGCGCTTGTCCTAACTCAAGATCACCTTGGATTGCCTCTAATCAAAATTTCGCTTCCAAGTGTCAAGAACTGGATATTATTTGGGGTCATAAGCAAATCAAATCCCGCGACCACCGACATACCAGTCTTATGATATATCCTGAGTGTGACTCTTTCGCAAGCTCGCAACAGCTGAGTCGATGCTAAACATCAACTACAATCAACCTAAGTTTGGATATGATCAGTACCCAAAATCTTAGCATTAAACAATAAAAGTAAGCTATTCTCTGCTCAACTTTTATAACAGTCAAAAAAAAACGAGGTCGTCACCTCTACAGAGCAACATCAAAAAAAATAAAGTAAAGCAATTAAGATAATGTAAATATAAATTATTCTTCTTCTGACAAACTTTCACTAGGGTTAGGTTCATTGAATGGTTTTAAGTCTTTAATATGCCATCGTCCTATTTTAGTCCCATCTAAATTAACTAAACCATAAACTAAATCTGAAATCTTTTCTCTAATCACGCAATGCACATACTTAGGTACCAACTTAGATGTGAATTTATCTGCTGCACTGGAAAGAATTTTATTTTTTCGCCAAACGTGATCACCTATATTAAAGGCAAAATCCCTTTTCCTAAGGTTGTAAGACTTACTGTTCCGTTCATAAGCCTTATGTATCCTACTACGCACGTCGGTGAAAATATCTTTTAAACCCTTTTAAATTTTCGGCGTACTCACCCCTGTTACCGGAATTATTTCGCTGTCAACATTGACATCCAAAATCTAAGTTTTTATAATATGATCCAGATAGAGGTATATGTCTGCCGTAAACTAAGAAAGACGGTGTGAACCCGGTTACTTCGTGTCTTGCGGTATTTATCGCTTGTTGGATTTTGGAAATATTGCCATCCCAAGTGTCATGTGAATCCACGTAACTTCTTAAAGCGGTCCCGACTGTTCGGTTATTACGTTCCACAAAATTACATTGGGGAGAGTACACGGGATTAAAAACGGATGTTAAAACCATAAGTTTCACTTAAGCTCTTAAAACTTTTAGAGGTAAACTGGAGTACCGTTATCGCATATTAAGAGCGATGGGACCCCGTGGATTAGAAAGACATTATTTTCCAAAATTCTCTCTATATATCCAGCTTTAGAGCTTTTCAAAGGAAATAGCATGGTATACTTTGTAAACCAGCAAGAAACCACGAGAAGCCATTTATTTCCCTTTTTTGAACGGGGAATAGGCCTACTAGATCAGCTGCTATGACTTGAAAAGGGTAATTAACCGTTTTCTCTCTTTTCCATCAGTCCCATAGGTAGTGCATTTGGAGATTTCTGCGCTCCACATACTTCACAAGTCCTCACAAACTTTACGATGTCAAAAACGCATTTTTGGCCAATAATACTGTTCCTGAACCCTGTGAAGAGTTTTATAAAAGCCAAAATGACCAAAGAAGTA
>CM032452.1:14234876-14283332 GCA_019049505.1 Pachyrhynchus sulphureomaculatus | reverse complement strand
GCACCGACAAAACAGGGAGCGGCCTAAGAAATAGCTTGCATTTGACGTTTTTGCTCTCAGCTGTTAATCAAGTTTGTTTGTTTACCATATACTAACTTTTCAAAATATAGTCCTGAGGACCTAAATAATTATGTAAAGAAGAAAACTACAACAAAATAGCAAATCAGGAGAGCTAAAAGTAAGGTATTTCAATTTATGCCTTATTTAAAAACATTCTAATATTTTATTTTTTTATCGAGGGCCAACTTTGACCATAACAATTGGCAGACTGCTGTAGTACAAGTAAATGAAATAGTAACAAATAAAATACCGATTCAGCAAGAAGTCAGGCAATTTCGCGTACTATCAAATGTATTGTTTAACTTATATTCACAAGTTATCTTTAAGAAAGCATTATGGGAACGAAGTGTTTTCTCAATTTTTATATGGAGTCCAGACAAGGACGTTAAAACAATACACTACTAAGAAGCTAAAAGCATTTGGAATTTGGCTCTATTGAAAGAATGAATATTAAAAATCCCATGGACAGCCAGGATCACTAATGAGGAAGTTCTACGAAGGATAGGCCAATGCACAAAACTCTTGACAATTATAAAAGTACGAAAAACATCCTACTTAGGTCATGTACGCAGAAATGACAAATATTCACTATTGCAAACTATCGTGCAGGGAAGAGTTGTTTCATATTGCGAGGGACAGAGAAATATTTAGAGAAGTGGTCGCCAACCTCCATTAGGAAAAGGCATGGGAAGAAGAAGAAGCTATTGTATTAAACAAAGCATAAAGGAATTAAATTTTAGTGCATTAGATGTGTTAAAATTTTTATGTTTTAAGTGATGGTTCAATAAAATTCGATTTTTGACAGTGTTCCTTCAAAACTTGTATAATTAATTTGTTGGTGTTATGAAGGCATTATTTTAAAAGGTAAAAAATTTTATATTTTTATTAAATTTGTTTTTTTTAAGTTTCTTAAATAATTGGAAGTTATCTTACAGGAAATTTTAGAGCATCACATTCTCCTATGGCATGTTTTTAAATAGATTATAGTTTTGTTGTAATAGTTAAAAATTTTAGTTGATCATCTTCGGATAAGAATAAGAAACCATTTTGGAATCCCCAGAATGGGTTCAAAATTTCTTTTTTTTATTGAGTAAGTGAATCATCTTCGCCAGTTCCGATACATGCATGAATTCTATTACACCCACTATATATATATATATATATATATATATTATATATAT
Source organism: Pachyrhynchus sulphureomaculatus (assembly GCA_019049505.1). NCBI lineage: Eukaryota > Metazoa > Arthropoda > Insecta > Coleoptera > Curculionidae > Pachyrhynchus > Pachyrhynchus sulphureomaculatus. The sequence continues at coordinate 14,282,091 of CM032452.1, read as the reverse complement.
ATATATATATATATATAACACATGGGCTTTTTAGACAGTGCTTCAGTTAATTTCAAAAAAATAAAATTTCATGATATATTTTAATATTGTTTAGTATATGGATCAAAAACAATTTCTTATACACTGCTTTTTGGGAAAAAATTTATGGCTTGAAAAGTGTTATGGGGACTCCGCTCCATCAGAAACAACAATAAAACGTTGGTTTGCTGACTTCAAACGTGGTCGTAGAGACACCCGATGATGCAGAACGCAGTGGACGTCCAAATAGCAATCGTTTTGTTTGAAGCGTATATCTGATACAGAACGTGTTGGCTTTATACTGCATTTAGATGATGGGTGCCCCCAGAGATCAAAAACGTGTTGATGTGAAAAAAACGTATGCGTCGAATGTCACAATTTGTTCATCACTTCACTTCTCGTCATTAGGGACAGCAACGAACCTTTTTTTGGCCCTTTGTTATTGTAAGATCCGACTATTTGAGAAAGGTCAACAGTGAAATTATTTTCGTTTGCAATCGGCATATGGCAAAGAAAAAAATTTGCTATAAGAACGCACCGTCCAGTTCCGATACATGCAGTGAATTGCTCCCACATCTATTATGCTCACCCACGAATGAAGAGGTTATCGCTATATATAGGCAAAAGATAAATCGTTCTACAAAAGTGGTATTGAAATGTTAGTGCGGCTCTGGAATGATTGCGTTGCTCTTGATGGAGATTACGTTGATGAATAAATATATATATATATATATATATATATATATATATATATATATATATATATATATATATATATATATATATATATATATATATATATATATATATATATATATATACATATTTTCATACTAAGAAGAGATCCGCATAAACTATAGACTACCCGAGATCCACTTAAAGCAAAAAACTTAGAAAAAAAAAAAACGCTATAATACACATATTAAGACATGATTTCGCATTACGTAGCCAGAGGGGTAAGTATTTCTCCCTTTTTTTATACATTTAAACATTAAACAAGGAGAGATCATTGAAAGATTTCGTAATGTTGAGATCCGACCTTGTATATAAATACAATAATACGCTTAGCCGGGATCCAGCAAGGTTGCCAAATATTTTATATATTGCTCTTAAGAGCCAAAAAGAATATTTTGTGTCAAGTCAGCAGTTTGGTGTTCTTTATGAATAATTGTTAACTTGAAATGGCCATTTGAATTATCAAGTTTTTTAATCTATGCTTATGAAACTAATTCGCTATCAAGGTTTTGTTTTGACTAACAAAAACGTAACTTGTGAGAAAATAAAATGATCTCGTTTTCTATTTGCATTTAATCGAAAATGCGCGGGTTGATTATACATACATTGTAATATCTATAATATATATAAAATGCAACGTCTCTCTGTCTGTCTGTCTGTCCGTTAGTGCACTTATCACTCGAGAACCACTTATTCGATTTACGTGTTTTTTTAGTGTTCCCTACGGAACACTTATAAGATGACTTCGGTGTCTGTCTGTCCGTCTGTCTGTCACACCCGATTTTCTCTCCGAAACTATTTGTCATAGAAAGTTGAAATTAGGCAATAATACAGGAATTGATGGCTTCATCAGAGCCATGTAGTTTTGAAAAATAAATTTTAACTTGGGGGTGAAATCGAAAGTGACAAAAAAAAATTCTAGGTCATCGAGTGTGGTGTCAAATGAAAGCTTCTCAAAACACGAGTAGAAAATATATTATATATAATGTAAATCCATTACCTTTAATAATTTATCTAGTATAAAAAAAACAAAAATTTCAAGGTCATCAGTTTTCAGCAAAGATTGGAAACAAATTTTATTGAAAACTCATTTGGGGTGTGTTTTTGTGAAGTCACTGATCATTTTATACCTACGTAACAAAATTTTTTATTTTAAAACCAATCAACGTACGGAACACTAATTGTGCAAGATCAACTTCCACTTGACCGGTTATTTTAATTCATACATTTGTTCTCTGGCCAGGTTATCTTGCAACGTCTCTCTGGCTGTCTGTCTGTCTGTCCGTTAGCTTATCACTGGAGAACCACGTATCCGTTTTACGTGCTTTTTCTTTTAATACACATATGTTTTATGGCCAGGTTATAGGATATATTTTATTACGTTAGGTAACATAAGGAATAAGAGGTGACGATAATAGTGAATCAAGTCGGAAAAAAGGTTGCAATAACGGACAGACAGAGAGATAGAGAGACGTTGCGTTTTATATATATTACATACATCACAAGAAAGTTCTCCTTTCTCACATTTGGTCAATGTGGTTCCATGTTCGGCTGATGGGCCCAAGCCAAGTCAGCACAAACGCTATTACCATTGTGTACCAAGGAATGACCTGACAATGTTACATGTTTTCAAAATCACTGACTTCTGAATGTTTGTGTGTATGTTTGTGTTGAGTCCTAATTACACTAAGTGTGGTGTGAATGTTATTGGTGTAAGACCTGTGGCTAATATGATGAGGGGGACAATGATGACTTTTTCTTTTTTTCATAGCCTTTTTATTTCTGTTGCAAGGTCTGTGTATTTGGAAATTTTTTCTGTGTATTTCGTTTGGATGTTTGTGTCGTTGGGGACAGCTATGTCAATTAGATAGATGACTTTTCCTTTTTTGCACTGAAAAGTAATATCGGTTCTATTGGCGGAGACTGTTTTATCTGTATGGATACTGATGTCTCAGTAGAGCTTGTGAGCTTGTAATCTTTATTTTCAAGTATGGATGTTGGTGTGTATTTGTAGTAGGGATCTGTGTTTTCTATGAGTTTGTGTGTTGTGGCTGCTTGGTGAACTACTTTTGCAGCTGAGTCATGCCTGGCTTTGTATTCCGTTCCGACTAATATTTTACATCTGCTTGTTATGTGTTCATTTCTTTCTGCTGGTGGCAGTTCCTGCATCTGTCTTCTGTAATAGTTGGGTATTTGATGATATGTTTTTTGGTAGTTTCTGGTTAATATGACTTTATTCTGGATAGCAAGTAAGAAGCCTTCTGTTTCAGGGAATAGCTGCCCATCCTGTAACCAAGTGTATGATTGTTTTTTTATTTACGTGGTCTTGTTCTATGTGGTATCTGTGTTTTCCGTGGAGCGTTTTTTCTGACCACGTTTTCATCTTTTCCTGTGCGTGACTGTGTGTGTCTGCTGGGTGGTCTGCCCGGGATAAGCCAAGAGGTGTGTAGTTTTTGTCTGCTTTCATTGTTGTGAAAGAAGTTGTTAAGTGCTTGTATTTGTTCTGTGTGTAGTGATCTGATGTCTATGATTCCTCTTCCTCCTGCCTTCCTCTCGATGGTAAGTCTTTCTTTGCATGCGTTGGGGTGTAATTTCCTGTATTTGGTTAATTGAGAACGCATAAGGATGTGAATGTTTTCTATGTTTGTGTGTGACCACTTGATGATACCAAATGAATATGTGAGTATAGGTATAGCTAACGTGTTGATGGCTTTAGTGAGATTCTTGGAATTGAGTTTTGTTTGTAAAAGTTTCGTGAGTCTGTTTTTGAATTCGGTTATGAGCTTTGTTTTGATGTGAGTGTGGTTGAGTTTGCTTTGTTGGAAGCCTAGATATTTGTATGTTTCTTTGTCGAGCATATTATCGAGTGTTTCGTTGTTGATGGTTTCTGTCTCATGGTGGCCTTTCCATTGGCCTTTGTTGATGTGAAGCACTTTACATTTACTTATACCAAATTCCATATTAATATCTAAGGTGAATGTTTCTGTGATTTTGAGGAATTCTTTCAGTTGTGTTTTTGTGGCAGCGTAGAGTTTTATGTCATACATATATAGGAGGTGGTTTATTTTATGTTGGTTCACTTTTTGGTGTCTGATGTTGAACCCATGGTCTGTTCTGTTTAGTGTATTTGAGAGTGGATTGAGACAGAGGCAAAATCGTAGAGCGCTGAGCCAGTCTCCCTGAAATATACCCCGTCTGATGTACAGCTCTTCTGTTTAGATGCGTTCGGTTTGTGTTTTTAGGTGGATTTTGGTTTTCCCTGTTTTCATGATATGTGCGAGAAATTGCCTGAGGTTTTGGTTGATTTTGTAGATTTCTAGGGCTGACTAACCAACTGTGGGGTATCGAGTCGAGGGCTTTTTTTATAGTCTATCTAACACGCTATCTATGATCAGCTGCTCTTTACATTCTCTTCTATTTTTCCTGCACCCCTTCTGCTTTTCTGTCAGAATATTGTTGTCTATTAGGTGTTGTTCTATTTTCTTGGAAATTGTGGCTGTGAGGATCTTGTATAGGGTTGGAAGACAGATGATAGGTCGGTAGTTTGACGGGTTTGTGGTGTCTGAGCTTTTAGGTTTGACGTATGTTATTCCTTTTATAAGGAAATTGGGGAATATGTGTGGTTATTGAATGTCTTTGTTGATTTGGTGTGTGAATGCTTCGTGTGTGGTGGTAAACTGTTTGTACCAGAAGTTTTGTATATTGTCTATTCTAGGGCATTTCCAGTTGTGTGTGTGTGTTTGATTGTTTCTGTAATTTCTTGTGTAGTTAATGTGGAATTTTCTTGTTCTGTCACATGTTTATATTTGTCTTCTTCGGCTTTGATCCAGGGGGAGTTATTATTGTGTAGTTTAGGTTCTGACCAGATACCTTTCCAATAATTTGTGAGTTCTTGTTTGTTTAGTGGTTCAGTCACTGCTATCTGTTCGTTGTACATAGTTTTTCGGTAGAACTGTTTTTCGCTTCTCCGGAAGAGGTTGTTGGTGCCTTTCCTCTCGTTTCATTCTTTGTACAGATAGTTTTTGTTTCAAAGTATCAAGAATTTCTGGCAGTGTTCTTTTGGGAGACTTGGATTTGATCTTGTCTACACCCTATGTGACACGTTTGGGCGCGGTCCCGTTTATAAACTGGGCGAGGTCTCCTATATCTCTCCTGATGTTGTTGATTTTGTTTTCTATTCTTATTTGCCATTTGGATTTTGGTTTTGTGCTGTTGGGGTTTCTTTGTCGTTGCGGGAGTGTTTGATTATTTTGTGTTAGAGTGGTGACTGCTGCTGCATATATTATTGTGTGAATGTCTACGATTTTGCTTAAGTCTGTTATGTACTGGGGTATTATGTGCTTGTTTTATTGTGTTGAGGATTGGTTGCGTGCTCTGTTTGAAGATTAAACGAGGGATGGGATTTCTTGTTGTGGAGTCGGTGCCAGGCGAGTGATTCTCTTCTCAGTGATTTCTTTGTTAGGTTTTGTGATTTTATTATAGCAACGCATGACGTGTTCGTTGATTCCTGTGGTGCAACTCATGCTTTACTTTGATTTTCCCCCCTTGTTGGGTGTCGGCTTACTCGCCGGCACAACACTTTTGGCAGGTCCATTTTCGGTTGCCCGGTCTTCATCGTTTTGGTCGAGCTGCCATTTCCCACGACGTCCTCGACCGTTAAGTCGCTCGCTCGATGCTTCCTTTATTAGTCTACTGTTGTTTGAGATGTTTTCAATGCTTTTTCTGGTATCAGAAGCTCCAAAGTGTCCCGACATTGGGTTGCCTGGTAGTAGAAGGTGTGTTTTCCTGTGCTTAATATTGTCGGTCTATCCCTAAAAGTTATTTTTATCTCCTGTTGTTCGTTGTTTTGAGAAGATATGAAAGTTGCTATTTTGAGTTTTCGAGAGGGAAAGTATCTCTAGGCTCGTTCCATAGGTGCCGGTTTTCCTCATATAATTATAGTAGTTATGAAGTCTTTCATATTCTCGTGTTCAATTAATGAAAATGTGTGGAGTTCCGACCAATTTTATTGTTTATATACATTATTATTATTATTATATAACCGGACCAGGGTATGAATTAAAAAAAAAAACACGTAAATCGGATAAGTGGTTCTCGAGTGATAAGCGCACTAACGGACAGACAGACAGTATTCTTTGTTACATGATATTGTTCTATATTTGTCGGTTTAGACAGCGTATTGCAAGAGAGTTCGCTAGCGGCAAACTTTTTTCCGACTTGATTCACTGTTATCGTCACTGCTTATTTCTATTTCCTAACGTAATAAAATATATCCTATAACCTGGCCAGAGAACGTTTGTATAAATCTAAAAAAAAACACGTAAATCGGATAAGTGGTTCTCGAGTGATAAGCACACTACCGGACAGGGAGACAGGGAGACGTGGCATTTTATATATATAAAATATATTATATTCTTTGCTACATGATTCTTTTAAAACATACATATGTTCTCTTACATATCTATAGGATATATTTTATTACGTTAGGTTACATAAGGAATAAGCAGTGACGATAATAGTGAATCAAGTAAGAAAAAAGTTTGCCAATATCATGTAGCAAAGAAGATAATATATACAAAAAGCAACGTCTCTCTGTCTGTCCGTTAGTGCACTTCGAGAACCACTTATCTGATTTACGTTTTTTTTTTTAATTCATACATTTATTTTCTGGCCAGGTTATCTATAATCTTCTATAATATATATAAAATGCAACATCTCCATGTCTTTCTGTCTGTCTGCCTGTCCGTTAGTGGTTATCTATAACCTTCTATAATATATATATATAAAATACAACGTCTTCCTGTCTATCTGTCTGTCTACCTGTCCGTTATTGCACTTATCACTCCAGAACCACTTATCCGATTTACGTGCTTTTTTTAAACATACATATGTTCTTTGGCCAGGTTATAGGATATATTTTATTACATTAGGTAATATAAGGAATGAGCAGTGACGATAATAGTGAATAAAGACCACGTGAGCAGCACAGCTAGTTTGATGAGATTATTTATTACTTTAATTATTAGATTTCTAGTAGCAGCCTGAAAAAAAAAACAACTGGAAAAAATTCGCGAGGTTCCTGGAATTAAAATATTTTAGAAATAATGTTAAAAATAAAATTTCCCTAAAAAAGATGATTGTCTTAAATTCCAAGAAAAGTTATATAAACTGTTTCAAGAGAAGACATGAGTGCAAATCAAAGTCTTCATTTCCAATACACACAGAAAATAAATTCAGTGTACCAACACCTGCAATCAAATAAACCTCATGTACTGGCTCTCTGTGAAACCAAGGTCAGTTCATCGACCAGCATAGTCAATTATCTTTTTCCTGGGTACGACTTCTATTCCCGATTTAGGCGTAACTTTGGAATCTGTCTTTTTGTCAGAAGCGAGCTCTCTTGCCAACGAGAAGAGACTCTGGAGCCCCCAAACTGTGATGTTATGTAGTTAAAAATAACGACTCAACCAAGCGTATCCTCTATCGACCACCAAGTGATACTAACTTTAGAACACTTTTTGCTTCTCTTACAGACACCATCGATCATTTACAAATTAACTATCCAAATGCCGAAATTGCCATCCTGGGTGACTTTAATGTACACAACATCAACTGGCTTAAATATTCAAATACTACCGACGAACAAGGTTGTGAAGCCGAATCATTTTCAATCAGTTGTGGTTTAACTCAGCTTATTGACGAACCAACACGGATCCCGGATCGCGAAGGGCAGTTCGCCAGTCTTCTTGATCTGTTTTTAACCACCAGAGATGTACACGGTCAGCGTAAATTCGCCGTTAGGTTCTTCTGACCATAAACTACTTTCGACATCGAGTATCCTACCAATCAGAGACAGAGAGGCGCTAAATGGGAAGATCTCATGGAATATTTTCGAACTTTCCCTTGGTTAGACGTTTTGTTTTCGATCCGAAGAACCATCTGACTGCGCCAGGGAGGTTTCCGATGTTATTTTGGCCGGTATGGAGGCTTACATCCCTTTTTCGAAGAAATGCCCTTCCAATGATAAGCCTTGGTTTGACCCAAAATGCAAAGAAGCTGTTGCTTCTAAACATCTTGCCTACTGACAATGGCGTGAAAATCCTAACACCATAAACCGCAACATCTTTGTTCGTGCCAGGAACAGATGCAAAGAAATTATCGACGAAACCAAGGAGGCACACAATCAGCGAATTAGAAACAAACTTCTCGCTTGTCCCAACAATTCCAGGTCCTTTTGGTCAATCGCTAAGGCAGTCAGTCAAAATTTCACCAAATCCACCATACCACCACTCACACGGCCAGATAATTCTATTGCAACGACACCTGTTGAGAAAGCGAACTTGTTGGCTGAACTCTTTGCTTCACATTCTACTGTCGATTTCCAAGGAAAAACACCACCTACTACTCCCATAGTGCAGTCAAGGATGCCCGATATTGTCTTCAGACAGCGTATCATAAACCGTATTTTAATGAAGCTAGACACCAAAAAATCTTCTGGCGCTGACGGAATACCTGCCACAGTTCTCAAAAACTGTGCGAGGGAACTAACACCAGTTTTCTGTAGACTTTTCAACCTATCCTACAGAAAGGGAATATTTCCTTCCTGCTGGAAATGTGCCACAGTTCAGCCGATACCTAAAAAAGGCAAGAAGACCTTGCCAAATAACTACCGATCAGTCGCACTGTTTTCAATAATATCGAAAGTCATGGAAAAGGCTATCAATCAGCATCTTCTAAAATATCTTGAAGGATTCAACATTATTAGCGATCATCAATATGGCTTTTGTAAAAATAGATCAACAGGAGATCTTCCGACTTATGTAACACACGTTTGGAACAACGCAATTGAACACTTTGGAGAATCTCGAGCGGTTGGTCTTGACATATCCAAGGCATTCGACCGTGTTTGGCACGATGGGCTGTTGGCTAAGCTACGCTCTTATGGTATGTCTGAAAAGTTCTGTTTGTGGCTCTCATGTTTCCTCAAAGAGCGTTCTTTACGAGTGAAAGTCGACGGATTTCTTTCTAACACCTTCACTATCAACGCCCGTGTACCTCAAGGCTCCATACTGTCTCGTACTCTTTTTCTCATTTACATTAACGATCTGCTGGAAAATACCGAGAATCCAATTTACCCCTTTGCAGATGACAGTACGCTTATCTCTTCATTCACTTTGAACGCTCGGACATCGGTTACTCAGACGAATATCCGCAGATAGCAGGAAGTCATTCAACTTAACAAAGACCTGGAAGAAATTTTATCTAGGGGTGACAGTAACCAAGTGGAATTTAACGCTACAAAAACCCAAGCGGCAGTTTTTTCTAAAAAAGTTAACGTTGCAGAACCCGACATAGTTATGTCGGGGCACTCCATTCCTCTAACATCGTCACTCAATTTGTTGGGCGTTAATTTGGGAGCAAATATGTCCTGGCATGAACATGTTGCAGGCATAGCAAAGAGAGCTTCTCAAAAGTTGGGAATATTATTTCGAACCAGAAAGCTTTACACTCCACAGCAACTGTTAATTCTTTACAAAGCTCAAATTCGACTAACTATGGAATACTGCTCCCATGTTTGGGGCTCCGCTCCCAAACATACACTGCATTTGTTGGATTCTGTTCAGTCTGATTGGAGACCCTGAACTAACCGGCGGCCTTGATTCGCTGGAACATCGAAGAGCGGTTGGCGACTTGAGCCTATTCTGCAAGTATTTTCATGGAAAGTGTTCGAAGGATGTGGCCCGCTTAATTCCTCCTAGAGCGGTGCATGTTAGAAGTACACGTCACGCTAATACTTCACATCCGTATGAGGTTCAGCTTGCTACTCCTCGTATAACGCTTTTCAAGCAGTCTTTTATATGGAGAACATCATCCCTTTGGAATAATTTGCCCAGGACTGTGTTTCCCACCGAGTACAATTTACAGCTATTCAAGAACAACGTGAATCACTTTTTCCGCATACGTGTTGCTCCTGTAGTGCTTTAGGGACTTCTTCCCTGCAGCACGTGTGCTAGACCCATAAAAAAAAATACTTACGGAAATGCCAAATAAGTACAGTAGGTATATTGAAGCTAACTTGTATTTTTTTGATATAATATAGTTGATTAAGTTGTAAATTACTTTGTGATTTTGATTAATTTTAACAAAATTATCAATGAAAAAATGTTGCATTATCACACTGTTTTGTGATATTACAAAATAAGTAACGTATCTCACAAAATTAATAATGAACTAGGTAAAACCGTTATTTATTTTGATACTTATATTTCAAATATTCAATTTATACGAAATAGTATTTGTAAACATCTTTGATTGTGTTAGCCGATACTTGGAAATTCATATTAAAATTATATAAAAACAACACTATGTTTTAATTTCCAATATATTTAAAGTCACTTGACGATTGTTTCACCATACAATGGCTTCTTCAGAAGAAGCGATGAAACAATCGTCAAGTGACTTTAAATATATTGGAAATTAAAACATAGTGTTGTTTTTATATAATTTGTAAACATTTTGGATTGACTCAAGGACTGTCAAGTCATGTTTTTTAAGTTTCTTTATGTATTTGTAAATGTACCAAAAATCTTGAATACCACCATTTTATATACTCGTAACTCGTAATAAATTTTCAAAACAGAATCATGTGTGTTCTTTTCATGTTATACCTATTATTAATTTATTTCTTGTTACAAAATAAGATTAGTTTAATATAAGGCTTTGATAGGCGACTTTAATCAAATATACAATTGATTTGGATTTTCTCATTGGTTCCTTAGATAACGTCTCGCTGCTCATCCTGGCAGCTTCATCAGAGCACCTTCTAATAATATCACTAGAACGTTGAAAGTGCTCTGATAAAGCTTACCAATGAGAGTAACAAAATGTTAGTCAATCAACTAACCACGGCGCACAAGCAATTCAGAAAAAATTTTCTTATAAAGTAAGATTTTTTCTGACAAAGGTAAAAATGTTAAAATAGAATCGAAAACAATTTTTAATTTTCATCAGACATTATATATAAATAGCATGGCTTGTAAAATATCGAAATATTAAGTCATTATTTGCATTTTGTTTGTTATTTTCGTATCAGTAGGACCAAATGGCCGATTGTACAATCTTAGATAAAGTTTATTGGAAATGAAATGAACTTAAGCTAATATTGTACAATCTGCCCTTATCAAATTGGATTGAGGCTGAAATCAAAAAAGAAGTTACTCTTAAGCATCTATTGATAAGTAGGTTGATGAGTCTGTATGTTACATTAAGAGGACATGGGCAAACTTCTAACCAGTTATATCAATTATCAAGTTCACATAATTAAAATTTAAGTAAATAATACAAAAATTTTAAGGTATTACAATATTTCGTATACCGGCCGTAGCTCATTCTAGAAAATTCAGAAATCTAATAAATTGTAAGATACAAAGTTGGTTAAATTGGGGCAAAGTTGCAAAATTTTATGCCCAGTATAAAGTGATGATTGATAGTTGAGACATTTTGATAAGTTCCAGAAAACAAAAAAAAATCTGAAACTAATTGAAATTTCTCAACTTCCAAAACGGCGCTATATTGGGCATTAAATTGCGCAATTTTGCCACAATCTCTTAAGATTAATTATACATGAACAGACTGCCCGTAAAATTAGAAAGAGCAATAAAAAATTAAGGATACATAATAAAATAAAGTAAATTTTAAGAAATAATGAAATATAGTTACATTATATAATACAATTACAAAATTGGAGTCCGAGGAAGGTCTTCTATAGACTGGGCGCTGTTTTGATGAAACCATATTAACTCTGAAAATGAAGACATATTTCAAATTTTATTCTAACAGCTTCACATGCAGTTTTGTTTTATTTTTCTTTCTTCAACAAAATTCAAATTATTTCTAATTTGAACAGCTGTCCTATTATAAATAATTTCATTTTTAGTGTTCCGTACGGAACACTTATAAGATGACTTCGGTGTCTGTATGTCTGTCTGTCTGTCACACCCGATTTGTCATAGAAGGTTGAAATTTGGTAATAATATAGGAATTGATGTCCTCATCAGAGCCGTGTAGTGTTGACTTAAGGTGTTAGTTTTGGGGGCTCAAATCGGAAGTGAAAAAAAAAAAATTTTTTACTAGGTCATCAAGTGTGGTGTCAAATGAAAACTTGTGAAAACACGAGTAAAAAAATATATATACATAATGTAATACTTAGGCTCACTTTTCTTTGTATTATTTTTAAAAAAAACCGCTGTCCCCCCGTCTTATCTCGAAAAGTACTGATCAAAAAATTTTGAAAAAATTCTGGAATATTCGCCACGGCTCAAGGTCGCCAGTTTTCAGTAAAAATTGGAAACAAACTTTGTTGAAAACTTCTCTGGGGTGCGTTTTGTGAAGACACTGATCATTTTACACCACCGTAACAAAAATTTTTATTTTAAAAGCAATCAACGTACGGAACACTAATTAGGCAAGGTCAACTTGCACTTGACGGGTTATTTTTTTACCTTATTATGGGCAAAATGACCTCTCCTTCTCAAATCTAAAATTGTTACCAGCTCTGTAATTTCGGCTTTTTTTCATCATAATTATCTCTTCTTCGGCGAGGAATCTTTTTGCACCGGCAATTGACCAGTATCTGCACTTGAATAAATCTGCCGTTGGGGCTTTCTGATAGTTGAACTTGTGATATTTCACAACCCAGTGGACAAAGTTGACGAAAGGTATTCCGCACATCTTGTAAATAATCGCAGTCCTGTCTATAAACGTTGTCTAATCGTTCATACCGACCTATCCATCGATGAGGGTTTCTACCCGTTTCAGTAATAGGGTAATAGTCAATGAGTCTGTATCCTGGTGGTAGGGACGCTTCTAATATTCGATTTGCTCTCAGCGGCTTGAACATTTTCAGTACAAGGCATAAAATCAATGGATGTCACGGAACTAATTAAGAGTAACAAATGAGTAATCATCAAAAATAACATCATGATAATAGGTAAATTCACTAATAATCTAAACTGTTTTAGAGGAATGCCACAGCTAATCCTCTTAAAGTAACACACAGACTACTGCGGGAGGGGCTATTTTGCGGAATGTCTTTGAAGATTTCGCATTTGCCGCTGTGACCTCGTCCCTTCAAATGGGAAGTGTGCAACGTTGCCAAATAGTATAATTTTTCCACTCAAACAATGTTGACTTTTCCCCGTTTTTATAGAAAAAATGTGAAAAAATAATAAATGTAAAGGCGATGTCAGTAAAACGACGAAAGAAGTTTATGAACTCGCGTTCAATTTAAAACTTTCATTTAGCTACGTTAAAATACGAATCAAGAATGTACCCTTTTTTTTTATTCATCAGGTTGCAGGCTTTACGTTCTTATTTTTTTTGTTTATGTGGATGGTATCCGATACCTCTGGTCGACGCAATGCCGAACCTGGGTGTTATTATCCGATTGGTTTTGCTTATATAAAAATGCTCTAAAATACTCAATGCAACCATTTCTGAAACACGCCATTTGGCCCTCTTTCCCTTATGTTGTCAATGTCAATATAAAAATATATTAATTTTTAAAAGTTTGAGTTATATTCATAAACAAACTTTGGACATAAACAAACTCTATCCAGAAATATAAATCAACTTGCTTTCAATGGCATTTTTTTCTATCGTCATCTGAGATAGGCTAAAAACTTTAGAACTCTAGACTAACGAAAATAAAATCTCCCCTTACCAAAAATAAGATAAACAAATAAAAAATAAAATGTGTGTAATATGTATGACATCCTTAAAAAATAAATAAATAAACTTATTGAGCGTCATAAATTAGGGTAAAATAGAAACTCTGTAGTTGAATAAAAAAAAAAAGTTTTATCGATATTTCCTTTGCCAACATCTATTATTTTTACTTTGGTTCTTCTTTCTCACATTTGGTCAATGTGGTTCCATGTTTGGCTGACGGGCACAAGCCAAGTCAGCACAAACGCTATTACCATTGTGTATTAAGGGATGACCTGACAATGTTACATGTTTTCAAAATCACTGACTTCTGAATGTTTCTGTACATGTTGTGTTGAGTCCTATCTGTACTAAGTGTGATGTGAATGTTATTGGTGTAACGCCCGTGGCTGATATGATGAGGGGGACAGTGATAACGTTTTGTTGTTTCCATAGCCTTTTTATTTCTGATGCAAGATCTGTATATTTGAAGATTCCTTCTGTGTATTTCGTTTGGATGTTAGTAGTAGGGACTGGGGGCTTAAGCCTCACCCCCCCACCACTTTTCTGATTGGTCGACCTTGACCCAAGCCACGCCTCCTAAGCCACACCTCCTTGTCTGGGCTCAGTGTCGCTGCAAATTTCGTGCAGTTCATTTCGATCCTAAAACATTAGCATTGATCGTCCCCACTTCCTAATCGCGCGCATGAGCCCTCCCACTTAACTCTGATTGGTCGGGGCTACTTTTGGCCCCACATACTTTAATGCTTCGGCTCCCCACCCCTTTTCTGATTGGTCAGACTTGGCTCCGCATACTACCTCTCACCACTTTCTTCTCATCACCCCTTCCACACAGCTTACAGTAACATACAACTACTTAAGAGCAAGCGCCTCATTTGCAAACCAAGTTGCAAGAAGCAAAGTATAAAACTATTAAAAACTTAAATAAAATGGCAGCTTACGAAGTTTTATATTGCGAAAATGATAAGCGTCATGTCTTCATGAATGACGCAAATAATGAACACATGGTCTCTATTTATGGCGATGAATTTATACATTTTGACGGAAAGGAAAAAGATTTAGTTCATGAAAGACAAACTTGTCTTATAATAACTGATAAAAATAATTTTGAAGAAGAGGAAGACAGTGAAAACGATTTGGTCGATGAGGGGATCAATGACATTGGAGATGAAAATATCTGTGGAGAAGAAGGATTGGTTAGAATAAAAACAGCAAGTGCAGCAGAAACATTGCAACCGGATTATTTATCAAGACAAGTTTGTGTTTTCCAAAGTTATGCCGTCATAATGTCTAGTTCTGGTGGTGTTTATAGTGTATGCCACAAATGCTATTATCAGCACGCATTGGAGGTGCCAGTGGGGAAACATAACTTTGTTTCAAACCATTACAAACGTTTAATGGGGTGTTGTGGGAACGATTTACATTGCACGATATGTGAAGTTCCACTTTTTGTTATCTGCCACCCCCAGGCATGTATTGTTTGTAATGGAGGTGAAATTAAAAAAATGGAGAACCATGTGTTTAATAGAGAAGACCTTAATAAATAAAACTCTTTAAATCTATTTATAATTGTTTTATTTACCTTTTACTTATATGGCTTTATAAAACAAATAGGTAATTTTCAACCCCAACAATTTCTGTAATTATGTAGTAATTTTACATTACCTTACGCACAATGGCATGGATTGTTAAAATTCATATGGAAATAACATTCTGGAATCCTTTTATGTGGGAACGATTTACATTGCACGATATGTGAAGTTCCACTTTTTATTATCTGCCTTCCCCACGCATGTATTGTTTGTAATGGGGGTGAAATATAAAAAAAATGGAGAACCATGTTTTTAATAGAGACGACCTTAATAAATAAAACTCTTTAAATCTATTTATAATTGTTTTATTTACCTTTTACTTATATGGCTTTATAAAACAAATAGGTAATTTTTAATCCCAACAATTTCTGTAATTATGCAGCAATTTTACATTACCTTACGCACAATGGCTCGGATTGTTAACATTCATATGGAAATAACATTCTGGAATCCTTTTAAACTATTTAGCTTTCAACAAATAATATTAAAAGAAGAAAAAATAAAACATTCGTTAAAAATGATATTTATTTTAATCTACAAACTTAAACACCCTAAATATAATTTTAAAAAGAAAAAACTGAAATTTTTCTAAAAATTTTATTTATAAAAATTTCTAAAAAATCTAATTTTAAAAATTATATTTATAATTGAAAGGCCTTTTACAATGCCTGCTAGGCTGTCGTCTGCTAGGTATTGGTGGCTGTTCCTCAATAACGTCTGGGACAGCATCTTCCAGCGGTATTTCCAATGGGGCTTCTAATATTGATTCCAGATATTTATTTAGGGACCATTGATTGCCTGATGTTGAGGGCTCCATTGAAAATACCATTTCTGCCAATGTTGATTGCTCTATTTGCGGCTCCATCGGCGACGTCATTCCTGTTGATTGCCCCACTGCTGAGATTAAGGGGTTGTTAGTGAGCGGTGCGGAATTGTAGATTTGTAACCCACCTCTTAGAAGATTCGGCACATTTTCATCTTGCGCTTGAAATTCGTAAATTTCCGTGCCATCATGCAGGAGAGCGAAAAGCACTGTTGAGTCAATTTGTTCACAAACTTTTACACCTTCTTTGGGAATACCCCATAAACGTTCTAAACTGTTCAAAAAATTAATAGGTGGCCAAATAATTGTCTCGCCCGAGTACATCGAAGAACACTCATGATAACTTTCCATTTTAGATTAAGTATTTTTTCTTTCTAAAATCAGTTAAGATGTTTAAGTTTGTAGATACTGAAGAATTGAAGCATTACCTGGCAATATAAAGAGATACGAAGTACCAACCCAAAGCCCTACCTTGAAATCCGATGCCAATGGGTGTCCTCCTTCGATCTGACCCAACTGCGCATGTCTACATGTGCCGCGCATGGGTAAAAATGGGTGAAAAAAAAAAAACCTCATAAATCAAAAAATATAAAAATTAAAAAAAAAAAAAAAAAAAAAAAAAAAAATCGAAGGAAAAAAAAAAAAAAAATCGAAGGGAAAAAAAAAAAAAAAAAAAAATCGAAAAAAAAAAAAAAAAAAAAAATCGAAAAAAAAAAAAAGAAATATATTTGGACTGCTCATGTTCACCTTGACTTGACCTCTAGACGAGGGGACTTTAACCCGTTCGCCGTAGCAGCGCATCATGGTACCAAGCGGTACCAGGCGTACCATGCGGTACCAGGCGTACCTGTTTATATAAAACCGCGTCGTATGCATTCGTTCGTTTAGTCTGAGTTTGTGCATACATTCATAAAATATACTTTGCGCCTTTCTGTGTGGCTGTTTCAGTGTATATAAACCATACTTTGTGCCTTTGTGTGTGGTTGTGCATATTGGGTTTTTGGTTTGTAATTTCTTTTTAAATTTGAACTTAAATTTTTATTTCTATATTTCTATATTTCTATTTTATAATGAGTTCTTTAATCGACTTAACTAAATTTAATTTAAAATATGCTTGCAAGGTTCACGATCTTATGGACTGTCCTTTTTGTGGGTTAACGGGGGAACAGCTTGAGGAAAAAATGACAGAAATAGATTTAAATGTAAATAATTCGGGGGGAGATGGCTTTCAAAATTATATTAATTTAATGGGGCAAGAGGATTTCTTATATTCAGGGGGAACTAATGATTTTAAAATGGATGTGAATGAATCAGAAATGGGTGAAGTTAAGCAGACAAATAATAACTTGTTAGAAATTAGCGAGAATCATACAGATGTCTTAAATCAACTCATTAGAATTTTTAATGACGCCGAGGAGTTTGAAACTCCTCATGAGTCAACAATAAATATTGCCGATTTGTGTGACAATAGTTCAGATGATTTTCAAATTTATTTTAATTCAATAGAACAAGGGGATCAAAAACGTGAAGATGCTTTTCAAAATTGTTTTAATTCAATGGAGCAAGGGGTTTGTGAACAAGATTATCAACAACGCGATAAATATGTCTGCTTAGCTTCACCCATTTCTGAGGCTTCAAATGTAGTTGGAACAAATTTTGGGGAAGCGATTCAAGAAGTTTCTGAGTGGGGGGCGAATTACGTTACATTCTTCTATTTCTGTCTATGTAAAAGAAAATTCGGCAGAGAAAGTTTCTGTAATTAAAATTTCCCATGAGGAGTGTACACCAACACCTAATTTACATTTCTCTGCTAAATCTGTAAATGTTTTTAATAAAACGGTTTCTGAAATTGTAGGGGATATTGAGGTGTATTCTGTGGTTGAAAATTGCAATCACAGTAAACTTCAGTATCCACTACAATTTCAGAAAAGAAAAATTAAACCCAAAATTAATTTTGACGAAATTTTGGTAGTTGAAATTGGAGAGGATATTCAAACGCATTCTGAGGCTGAAAATTGCATTAAAGTTCAGTACCCCCTACAATTTCAGCAACCCAAATTTAAGCCTGAATTTAACCCTAACGGAATTTTGGAAGCTCAAATTCAGAATAAAACTTCCGAAAATTTATTTGAAACAAGTTCTCAGAGCTTGAATCAAATAAAGTTAGGTACTAAACGTCCTGCGTCTGAGCCTTTAGAAAGTTGCGGGGTTAAAAGTGTTAAAACTAATTCTGTTTTAAAAAATCCGTTAAACCAAAAAAAGAACGGCTTCTTAGATCCTATTAGAAGTGAATTGGATAAATTTTTACATGCTAAATCTAAAGCTTCATTATCTGAGGATGAAGCAAGACGTGGTTCTGCAACATTGAAATCGATGGTGTATAATCACTTCAATTTTGATAATGTGTGCAATAATTTATGTAATTCAAGTCTAAGGGATGTGAAAAATGTAATAAAAAGGCAGGGGGAACTTCTTCTAAATTTAGGAAATATATTTTTTAGCCCCTGCTTTGGTCAAAATTTAAAACAGTATTAACTTTTGCGGGGAGGGGGGGATAAGTTTTCTTATTTAAAAATACGCAAAAGTGTTTCATATTCAGTTTAAAATGGCTTTCCTATGCACACTATGCCTCAAAGAATTTAAACTGAGACAGCATGCCGTAAGACACCTCAAGGAAATATGTTTGAGCACAGACACATCTTTAAACCTAGATGAGCATTTAATTGATAGTAAGTATCCCTCTAAATACATTCTTAAATAATTCGATAAATAATAAAAAAAAATATATATATTTTAATGAAAGCTTATTGTTTCAGTTGATGCTCAGTTTGGCGAGATTAATGCGAAACGGCAGTGTAAAGACTGTAATGTCGCAGTCGACCTTAATAATTGGAAATTTCATCTGAGAACCAACAACCACAAAAGCAACAGCAGTATTAAGTATGGAGATGGAATTGACCTTATTAGGAGCGCTTTCAAGTGCCGAATCGCCGCATACAAAGTTTATTCTCCGAATTTCTATGTCGACATTAAGAAATTTCAACAAGAAGTTTATAGAAAATTTATATCGTTGATTCGGCAGACACAACAGGAGCATACATCCACTAAGGTCAATGTAGAACTATTTGGCGTCTACTACTCTCCCACTTTAAAGTCTACAGTAGTAAAATCATTCAACACTCCCTTCCATATCGTGACTGAGACGACTAATTTAGACGAATTGTATGACGATTTATTCAATACGTTGTCGACCAAAGCTGATGAACTACCGGAACGCGACTCAGGTAAATTGGGTATTTCTATTTTATCGTTAATGCTTTATTTCAAGTAGGGAAAGTGTTACATTTTTAATACTAAATATTTATTTTTTCTTTTAGGTTGGATATTACAACAAATTCTACATTTGGAAGTGAATATAAACAAGCACAATCCCTTATGTGCAGCTTCCTACATTCCAATTCCAGAGTTTCGGGGCAGCTTAGTCAACGTCATGAATGAAGATGACTGCTGTTTCGCATGGGCTGTTGTTTCGGCCGTATGTAAACCCATAGGGAACCCTAGAAAAAACCTCCTCTTATCCGGACTTCCGAACTATCTTCGATTTCACAGGTATACATTTTCCGGTCGAATTAAAGCAAATTAGCACATTTGAAAGGAATAATAATTTGTCCATAAACGTTTATGGAATTGAAAAATTTTTTAGAGATGGTGCATATGCATATGAAATTGTTGGGCCTTTACACTACAACATTAACAAAAAAGATTTACACATAAATCTACTTATAATTATTTCTCACGATGGTGATAGCCATTATTGTTGGATAAAAGATTTATCTAAATTGTTATTTAAGCAATTATCAAAAAAGAAAATAAGAAAACATTTATGCGACGGATGCTTGCAATATTTTGGTACAGAAAAAAAATTAAAAAGACACTTAGAACATGATTGCAATTTTGTTCGAATAGAATTTCCTTCAGATAATATGACTTTAGATAAGTTTGGAAATCAAATCCAAGCAAACGTTTTAAAATTTGAAAATATTCAAAAGCAATATAAATGTCCTTTCGTAATTTATGCCGATTTTGAGTGCTACCTAAAAAATATTGAAAATAAACAATCAGCACTTAATAATTCAGCATCATATACCATTAAAACTGCTGAACATATACCATATTCATTCGCTTACTACATTAAATCTTCATTTGATGAAAATCTTGTATCGTTGAAACTTTATCGCGGGGCCGATTGTGCAAAAAAGTTTATTGAATTTATTGAACAAGATGTAAAAAACCTTTATAATAATTATTTAAAAAATCAAAAGCCGATGAATAAATTAAACCCTTCGCAGCAGGATGAATATCATAATGCAATTGTCTGCTATTTATGCGAAAAACCATTTTCAGCGGGAAACTTTGTAAAATGTATGGATCATTGTCATATAACTGGAAATTATCGTGGAGCAGCTCATTCTATTTGCAATTTACATTTCAAAACTCCAAATTACATTCCAATAATTCTTCATAATTTAAAAAATTACGATTCCCATTTATTTATAAAATCGCTGTGTAACAACAAAGAAAATATTAGTGTTATTGCTCAAAACAAAGAAAAATATATTTCATTTAATAAACAAATTATTGTAGGTAAATATGACAGCCAAAACAAAAAAAAGGAAAGTGTTAAATTAAATTTACGGTTCATAGATTCCTTTCAATTTCTACCAGAATCTCTAGAATCGTTGTCAAATACTCTAGAAGACGCTCTTGAAATAAAGAAACATTTTTCAGACGAAAGACAATTTTACTATATCAGACAAAAAGGAGTATTTCCATATTCTTACGTTGATTCTCTTGACAAATTAGGTGACAAATGTTTGCCGTCTATTGATAAGTTTTATAATAATTTAATTGACGAGAATATTTCTGCTGAAGATTATCAAAGAGCTCAAGAGGTTTGGGCAGTATTTAATTGTTCAATGTTAGGTGAATATTCTGATATTTATTTAAAATCCGATGTTTTACTTTTAGCTGATATATTCCAAAACTATAGAAATACTTGTTATAAAACTTATAAACTAGATCCGGCCAATTATGTTACTAGTCCTTCTATGTGTTGGGACGCCATGATGAAATTTACAAAAGTAGAACTAGACTTGTTGACAGATCCTGATATGCTTCATTTCTTCAAAAAAGGAGTTCGTGGTGGAGTTAGTACTTGCACATCTCGCAAATCTGAAGCCAATAATCCTTTTCTTGATAATTTTGATCCAAAAAGGGCAACAAAATATATTGCATATTTAGATGCAACAAACTTGTATGGTTTTGCAATGAAGCAGTTCTTACCAGAAAAGAATTTTATTTGGCTTTCTGAGGATGAAATTAAAGAAATTAATATTTTAGAACTTTCAGATACATCATCTATCGGGTATGTTTTTGAAGTTGACTTAGAATATCCTCATTATTTACATGACAATCATAACGACTTTCCGTTCTGTCCCGAACAGTTTACACCACCAATTTCAAAATACTCCAAATTAATTCCAAATTTAAATAATAAGAGTAACTATATTATTCATTATCGCTCCTTAAAACAATGTTTAAAATTCGGACTTAAACTTTTAAAAATACATCGAGGAATTAAATTTACCCAATCTCCCTGGCTAGCTAAATACATTGACTTAAACACTAATTTAAGAAATGCTTCAAAAAATAAGTTTGAAAAAAATTCATACAAATCAGCAAATAACAGCGTTTTTGGGAAAACTATGGAGAATGTCGATACGCGCGTAGATATTAAGCTAGTTTCGCAATGGGAGAGAGAAGGTACTAAGATGTGTGCTGAAAAATTAATTGCAAAGCCACAGTTTAAAGATTTAAAGATTTTTTCTGAAAATTTAGTAGCAATTCAACTTCAAAAGGTATGCATAGAATATAATAAACCCATTTATGTTGGAATGAGTATCTTGGATATTGCAAAAACTGTAATGTATGAATTTTATTACGGATATTTGAAATTAAAGTATGGAGATAATGTAAGTTTATTGTACACGGATACTGACTCGTTGATATTAGAAATTGAGACCGAAAATTTTTATGAAGACATGAAGCAAAATCTGGAAAAATTTGACACCTCTAACTTTCCCCATCCAAATATTCATGATATGCCCATATCTTTATCGGTAGTTGGCAAATTTAAAGATGAATATAAAGGAGTTCCTATAGAAAGTTTTTATGGCACTGGTGCTAAAGCTTATTGTGTAAAATCAAAAGATAGTTTAGACAAAAAAGCGAAAGGCATCCGTAAAGTATGTGTAAGAAAGCAGTTAAATTTATCAGATTATAAAGATGTTGTTGAAAAAGATAAGAAGGTTTTCTGCACAATGTATGTGTTTAAGTCAAGTATGCACAATATTTATACAAATTTAATAAATAAACTAGCCTTGACGAGCCACGATGATAAAAGATATTCTCTTCCACATACCACAAAAACTTTTACATGGGGGCATCGGGATATTGTCGACATGGATGAAATGTTGGAATATTTAACAAGTTTACAATCTAATTCTACTTTTGAGCATGTAGCCAAAAAGCGGCGCACAGACACTGATGACTAATCCCTATATAATATGTAATATGAAACATTAGCATTTAGTTAGAACAATGAGCTCCTCTTTGTTAATAGTGCTGTTCTCCTTGGTTGGAAATACAATATATGTTAATCATATGCCTAATTCAATTAGAGCTGAAATTTGCATTAGTAAGATTCAGAATGACACTGATTGCTACAAACCGATGAGAATGGTTTACATTTCTGGTAATACATTTATGTATACATATAATGTTACTAAGGATGATATATGTGGCATTAACTACCTAAAAATAAATTATGTGTTTGATAAACAACCAGCAAAATTTTCAAATTGGATACAGTTTGTGCATAAGTTAGAGTGTAACTGTACTACTTTATATATTTATAACACTACTTGGATTGTTGTCCATTATCACCATTTTTATAACATTTGTAATTTATTACAAAAACATTTATTAAAAAAACTCTAAATAAATATTTTTTCATATCTTTGTTTTCACATCCCCACCCCTCCCCTCCATAGCTCTTAACAGATAGGGAATATATAAGTTGCCGTTTAGGCGAAGGTTTAGTTAGTTTTTCATCAAGATGAATAACAAAAACATCGCCAATGTGTTTAAGCAGACAGCACCTGCAGTAATAAGTCGAATAGTTATAAATTCTACAGAATATCCTTTAAATAAATCAAACTCCAAATTTGTAAAAATTGGTTTATGTGTCGAAAATGATTTTGAGCCCTGCATAGAATTGTGTGGAAAGAAAAATCAATCTGTGGTGTTAAGCTGGGAGGACTGGCGAGACTTCCTACAGTATCAGGGAGTTATTGTAAACTACATGGTCTCAGCAAACCTGCCTCAAGAATCTATATACTTGAAAAATATGACACTACATTTTGAAAACTTTGCTCAGCTACCCATTTTGAAGATAATGACAGATGGAGGATTGGTGTATTTGGGAAATGAAACAGTTTGCAGGTTATGGGAACAAATTCCTCTGATTGACTACAGGTTAATTATTTTACAAAAGCAAAAGTTTAAGAACTACTTCTATATTTTTAAAAAACACATTATTCTACCAAGCAGATTGTTTAGAGAAAATATATAGCACTCTTTCACCAAAGGACAACCCAAATAGTGAGAACGTGTGCACTATGTTAGAGCTCCTATTGCTTTATCCCGAAAAACTGGAACAAAACTTAAGGGAGAGAAATTTCTATGAAAAAAGTAACTTTTGATGAAACGAAAAATCAACTTCACACGATGCATGTTTGGACGTTTGCCTACCGAAAATCCAGAATGTTGCCACATGACTTTATAAATCAACAACATTTCAAAAGAAGAATTGCATTGTGTGAAATAATTTTAACTCCCGTATTACAAGATATGTATATAAAAAAAAATTGTTGTAGAATTTCTTTTATAATAAATTTAGATAAGTTGTAACACTAACAAATAATAAAATAATTGACAATGTATGTATGTGTTTTATTTTACAATTACCATACATAAAATGTAAAAATCATTATTTTATTTAATAGCGAACTTATTTTAACTGTAAAACTATATTTTAGAAATAAAACCAATATAAATATATAAGAAAATTTAATTATTCATAAAAAAATTATCATACATAAAAAATACATTTGTTAAAGCACATATGCATGGCGACTTCGTGTGAAATGCACATTTTGGTGTTGATGCTTGCAAAGCAGGTTGATCATCTAATTCAATTACTGGCTTGGAAGAATATTTTTTAATATATTCTGCTTTTTCTGTTCCTTTAACGTAGACATAAAGAGTATCTTCAGTAAGTTTCTTAACAATATCGGCAAAATAATGTAGAGGGGTATATCCTTGATTCCAGTAAATACAATGATGATATTTCATTAACCAAGTTGCCTGTTTATTTGATTCGGGAGAAAGTAAATTGAAAGCAAAAGGTTGTTTGAACACAAAATGACTAATTCTATAACCATCAAAAGCAGCTAATTCTTTGGGGATAAATTTGTTCTTTTCATCTTTGAAGCCTTGTACATCAATAATAAGTCTATTATTCATGGTTATGAAGGTCCTAGTTAATTTTTAAATCGTTAAATTTCTTGAATAAAATAGTTTTCTTGGAATAATCTTCTATTATTCTTTTAAGCTCTTCTAATTTTTTAACAAAACTTTCCAACTGTTGATAAAACTGTAAGTTGTTTACCATACTTCCAGAATTAACATATGTGATCTTGTTATACTGAACACATAAACATAAATGATATTTTCTTCGTGGATCTTTATATATTATGAACATCAGAAAGAGTGGGGGTTGGTTTCAAAGTTGTTTTACTATTTTCGTCAATGGATTATAACTAAAAATTTTATCATGGATTATGAGACAATATGCTGCTGTTTTGGCTTGAATTTTCTCTTTTGTTTCGAATTCAATCCTCATCGTTACCGGACCAGTTTGGAGTAAATCCCTTTGATGTGAGCAGTTAATATAGACAATAGGGGCATTAGTCTTAAATTCGACTGGATTAAATATTGGCTCTATTGGTAAATTATAATATATTTGGCGGAAATCAGAAAACATTTCATATAATGTAGCAAATTTATTAGTTTTAAAATCAAGCTGAAGATCATTGTAAGGATATCTTTCTGAATTTAAAAACACGTTTATATTTCTTAGCTCACAATGATCAAATTTACTCATATCTGCTTTTAAGTTACCGCGCCTATTGTTTTGAAAAGCCATTAAAACATGACGGGGTGTTTCAACTTTTGTGGAAGTTTTTACAGGCCAGTTATGTCTTGTAGTTTCTAATAACTCTGGGTACTCCACTAATTCCCAGCTACGAAAAGTAATAAGAATGTCATTATTCTTATCAACAAGTTTAGTAAGTGCTAGTTCCTGAGGGATGGCTACCGTAAGATGGGGAACCCGCCAGCAGAGTTTCGTTATTTTAATTTTAGGTTTTTCATCAGTTGTAGATACTAGAGCATTAGTATCATCATTACTTCTAATTAGAATTAATTCTTGTTGTGAATTTAAAATTATTTTATTATAATCTTCAAAAAATCCTGAGTACATTCTTAATGGGACACATAAAGAAACATTTCCTTTATCATCAGTCATAATTTTATCTCCAGACTTTGCTTTGGGATACCATCCAGCATTTTCTAATTTTGCACTTTCATTCTGATTATAAGAGATATAACCTTTCAGTGTTGAAGTTATACCAATATCTCGAACAGAATCAATAGTAACACCATTTAAAACATATCTCAGCTCTTTAAATAAAAATGCAGGCGCATTATTTATTAATGTAGTGTTTGCTAGCGGAGTCGTTCCATCCTCCTTAGTAACTTGTAGTTCTAAGTATAGCTCACTTTTACATGGTAAAGGATATTTTCCTGTTTGTTGTAAAGCAATCCTGATTTCATCATTATTATCAAGTTTTGAAGGATTAAAAGGATCAAAAGAAAGGACTTCCCAACTCAAAATAGATTCATCCATAAGAATATTTTCTTTAACATTTAAATATTCCATTTTATCTCAGTTTAAATCCTAAACTTAGGAGGAATTGACGATTAGATGATGTTAACCTTTGTGAGTTTGCTTTCTTACTAAACAAAAAGCGTTTGTTTCCCTTCTTATTAATGCTTTTCTTGGTTAATTTCTGTGTGAAATTAGGATATGGTAAATTTCTATTATACAAAATTACCATCGTTCATCTACTTTTTTCAGGTGTAGTCTTAACGTAACGGTTTCTCCTCTCAAATTGACCACATCATCATCTTGATCCAGTATTTTAATGGTTATTTTATCAATCACCTTTACAGTGACAGGAAAATAAATGAACGTTTTGTGGTGACTCAATTATTTTGAATCCAGGTGCCACACTAGGAAAGAATTGATGTATTATATGAACAGGATTTCCATTTAAATATGACCCTTCAGCAATACTACAATCAATATTTATCGAATTTATTTTAATAATTTCTGCAGGATAGTCAGATATATGTTCTTTCAAAGGCGCCAATATTTGATTTTTGAATCCTAATAATTTACCAATAGTGCCATCACGGAAAACTATTGGTTTTTCACTTTTTATATGCGTCTTTAAGGTATTATTGTTCGCATAAACATGAAAAGCAAAAGCTTCCTTAAGATATTGATCTTGTAAATATTTATTTATATCTGCTAATTCATAACTACCAGTCGGTATAACAGTTGCACTATCTTCATCATGAATCATTAAATTATGACCTTCATCAATATTAGGGATAGCATTAAATGTTTCAAAATTTACAAGTCCAACAACATACTCTGAATTTTCTTCTAGGTATATTGGTGGATTAAAGTCTGTTGTTAAAACAGATGAATTACCACTAATAACAAAACTATATGACATGTTAATGTGAAGTGGTCGAAGAAAATGAATCTAAATAACTTTTACGAATTATTATAAAGAAATTTTAAACATAATTGCCCACAATTAGATCTCTTATAATTTTGAAAATTTTTGTAATTATATTTTACCATATTTTGATTCCCGTCGCTGTTAAAATATGAAATTAACTCGAATGGGGGTCGTAAATTACCATAACTATCAAAATAAATTATATATTTTTTCCTTTTTTGATGTAAGCAGTCCAATGCGTTCCTTTACCTTGATCGTCGTCTAGATTTACAATAGCACTTTCAATATGTTTAATTTTCTTTGGTAGTTTGTCCCTCATAAATATTCCTCGAAAATTCTTAATTTCCAATAGTTTAACATACTTAATTAAATCGTAATTTGTAAGAGATTTACGAGGTATAGACTTTAACAGTTTTTTGAATATGGCTTTAAATATAATCCACAACCTGTTCTATATGGCTTTAAATGAAGTCCGCTACCTTTTTTCCCAATTGCAATAGATTCCATTGCTTGATTATGTCTTTTGTCTTCTTCAAGCTTTTGTTTAGCAGCTTTCGCATCGTTTACAGCTTTAGCTATTCCCGCTGCACCCCCACCTAGAGCCCCTAGTGCCGATAATCCTGCAAATAGTGGTATAAGTGGGAGAAAACCGCCTGTCTTTGGAATCGGTATTACTCTATTTTTTGGAGGTAATATTTTACCACTTTTGTTAATAGCATTTAGTGCTGTGTTTATACTTTGGTGTAAACTTTTAAATCGTTTTCCTTTAAGAGCTTTTCTAGCTTTTGAAATAGCTTGAGATAATGAAACGCCTCGCCCCATACGAGCTCTTCGTGATCTCTTTCTTCTACTTTTTCTTAGACCCATACCTAACTTTCTTTTTAACAGTCATTGCGCCACTAATTGCAAGAGCAGCTGTTTTTTCACCAAAACTGGAATCGCTCGCTTTTAACCTCGATGACGCCTTCACACCTAATAACTTATCAGCAGCGTGTCTTTCTTTTATATCCTTCGATTTTGAGTATGCAATATCATGTTCTTTACACGCTTCATCTAATAAATTTATACCTTTATCACCCCGTGCTAGTCGTTTTTCCAGTTTTGTCCCCGGGCCACAAAAATTGTAGCCTGGTAAATGTAATTCGAATGGTAACTTATTTATTAAGGTGTTTATTATACCACTTCCCCTTTTGTTCTTTTTTTTGTAAATAGATCTTTTGTTTGCCATTATATAATTGAAATCCTAAGACAAACTGATTAGTTTAACGTCAGAATTCAACTTAAATACTCTCATACGGCATGAAAATTGAGAAGCAACCATATTCTTTAAAAATTAGAGACCATGACACTTCGGTAAACAACTTTAGAAAACATGGAAAATTATTTGAAGGAAATAGCAAAAGAGGTTTAATTGTTGGCCCATCAGGCTGTGGCAAGACCAATGTAATAATCAGTTTAATTGAGGATCCAAATGGGTTACGATTTGAAAATTTATATATTTATTCAAAGTCTTTATATCAACCTAAATATGAATATTTAAGGACACTTTTTAAACCTTTGAAAGAAATTGGTTTTTATGAATCTGATAAAGAAGAAAATATAATTACACCGCAAGAAATACAGAAAAATTCTATAATAATATTTTGATGATATTGTGTGTTGCAATCAGAATATAATGAAGGATTATTTCTGCTTCGGAAGACACAAAAACACTGATTGTTTTTATTTATGCCAAACATATTCTTCTATTCCAAAACAAGTGATTCGTGATAATGCAAATTTAATTGTAATATTTCAGCAAGATAATACGAACTTAAGACATATTTATGACGATCATGTTAATGTTGATATGACATTTAATCAGTTTAAAGATTTATGTTTACTATGTTGGAAAGACAAATTTGGATTTTTAGTGATTGACAAAGATTCAAATATTAATTCAGGGAGGTATAGGAAAGGATTCGATTCATTTATTTACTTATAAAAGCAGAAAAATCGTGTTTATATAACAATCATGGATGAACGATTGGCAAGAGAACTTGTTAAGTCAAGAAAAGCCGTTAAACAAAAAATCCAAAGTTTGAAAAATGCGGAATTTGAGGCTCAGTCTAAATTGGAGGAAACTTATAAACCAATCACACAGCCCTTACAAGAACTAGTTTCAACATTGGGTAAATTTGAAGCACCATATATTAAAGAAGAGCAATATACTCCAATTAAAAAAATTCATGAAAGTTCAACACCGCGAAAAAAATTTATTTGCTGATATATCATCCCCAGGGAAGGATATTTTTGCAAATATATCAACTCCAAAAGGAAGGACAGGCAAAACACCAAATCTTCCATATGAAACACCATCATTTTTTAATATGAGCCAAATACCACCTTTTTTACAAACCACCGTTATAGAGGAAACAACAAGTTCTTCAAAATCTTCCGATTCTACAACTCAAAACCTTTCTGATATTTTGGAACAAACCAGAAATGTGGTAAGAGCCTATACAGATTCAGAAGCATATAAAAATTGGTTGGAGCAATTTGATAAAATACCTCGCCAGTATATCGATGAGGGTGTTAAGGATGTTGAGCATAAATTTGATCATCAATATGGAATAGTTCACGATTATGAAACAGAAAAATTTTATTTAGGATTAACACAACAGCCTGTTGAAATTATTGGTAAACAAATAAAAGTTTCTGGTGTAAGTTATCCTGGTACACCTGGTTTATATGAGTTGTTATTTAAAAAAGAACCTGTTGGCTATAAAAAAGACGATCTTGAAAATTATATGGATATTTTAAAAAGAACTAATGCATATCGTAGGAACCACGATCCCAACGAACAGGTTCAAGGAAATGCATCACACAAGTACATTACAATAATAGGACCATATTTGCAAAAGAATGGTATCACTAAAACCAAAACTATTAATGCTATGGAGAATTTGATCAGAGGAGTACAGAGTTTGAGGCAAACTAGAGCTAGTAAACCAACCACAAAAGGAGGTAGTTTAACTTTAAAAACAAATAAAGATAATACCGACTATGTGTATTGGGATGATGTAAATGAGTTAGTTAATAGGCTTCGTTTATTATTTGCATCCACCTCTGCAGGTCATACTGGACATGACAATGAAATTATTTCTATAATTGAAGAGCTTAAAGAAGCTAAAATTATAATATAAAAGGACACAACGCAGATTTTATTACAATATTAAGATGACTATTGACAAGTTTGGTCAACATATTTCTAAACGTTATCAAGTAGATACGTCTACATTGGAAAATAGAATATTTTCAAATATTGAACACAGAATTTTGAACAAATTTAAAGGAGATCAGAAATATGTTGAAAACAAAATAATTGAAAACTTTGAATCTAATTTGAAAGACGATATTAACAATTTAAATAAAAGACTTAACGAAAACATTGATGATGTTGAAAACACTAAGAAAAAGATAAAGATATTTGAAGATAAAACTATCCCCGAATATGATACCAAAATTTTCAAACATGGGGATAATTTGAATATGTTAGGAGCAGATATGAAAAATGAAATATCAGAAATAAAAACAATAATTAAGATCAGCAATCAATCAACAATTGATAAAGTGAAAGATGATATTTCAAAGGAGCTTGTGTCAAAGTTTCAAAATTTTACAAATATTCTTAATGACAGAGTGGCTTTGGAAGTGAAAAATTTTGGAAAAGTTTATGATGATATGAATAAAAATATCAATAATATCGATAGATCGGTAAAATTACAGGCTTTAGTTAACAAAAATCACAATGCAAAAGTTGTAGAGTTGGAAGAAAAAGTTATGGAAGCTTCTAATAAAGCCGATGTTGTGGTCTCTAAAGACATAGTTGCATTAACAGAAAGAATAAAAACTTTAGAGGATAGTTCAAATAATATCACAAGAAATAGTAATAAAATTGAAGAGGTTCTTACACAACTACACAATCTAGAATTAAAAAACCAAACTAATGTAGATCCCAAATTGTTATCAGAGATAAAGTCTTTAAGTGAAAGAGTACAAACTATAGTGAAAGAGCGTGAGAAAGAAGACACGTTGAATAAAATAGCCAAAAATAAAGAGAAAATTGACGAGATAACAACAAAGTTACAAAATTTTGAAATTATAGAGGAAAGATTACTCACGGAACTTAATAAATCGTTTGAAATTATTAAAACTATGGTGGGAGATCTTGAAAACAAACTAACAGATAAAATTAAGTTAGGTGAAACTAGTATTAAAGATAATAAGGAAGAAATAGAATCGTTTAAAACAATTTATGATGAATCCCGAGTAAACGTTATAAGAACCACAACTGGATTAAAAACCTTGAAAGAACAGTTTGAAAAACAGAAAAAAGAAATAGAAGCTTTTGTTCGAAACGCAAGTGCTGAATCCATAAACAAAGTTATTGAGGTGCGAGAAGAATTTAATTCTGCAATAAAGGAATTGAAGAAAGAAATTTTTATAAATAAGGCTGTCATGGAAACTGAAATTAACGTGAAATGTAATGAACAAAAAAATAAAATACAAGAAATTGATGATAAAATTAACAAACGCAATCACATCTATTAATGATATTAAAGATAAAGCGGATAAAGTGGTCAAGTAAACATTATTTAAGGAAGATCTTCTATAAAAAATCACTAGTAAGAAAATGCCATTATGAAGGAAAATATTAAAGAAACCATTGTTAAAGAATTACATAAACCAGCTAGAAAAAATTATCGGAGACGTAGAACGATAGTAAAAGGATTAAATGACTTATGGCAAGCTGATTTAGTCGAAATGCAGCCTTATGCTAAATTTAATAAATCGAGCAGATATATTTTAGTAGTAATAAATGCTTTTACAAAATATGTTTGGGCTGAACCTCTTAAAAATAAAAGCGGAAAAGAAGTAACATCAGCAATGAAAAAAATTTTAGATAAAACTACAAAACCTGTTAATTTGCAAACAGATCTGGGAAAAGAATTTTACAACAAAGAATTTGAAAAACTAATGCGCGATTATAAAATAAATCACTACAGTAGTTTTTCTAATTTAAAAGCAAGTATAGTGGAACGTGTTAATCGTACTTTAAAAAATATAATGTGGAAGTATTTCAGTAATCAAGGAAACTATAAATGGTTAAATATTTTGCCAAGTATTGTGGAAAAATACAATAATACTGTTCATAGAACGACGGGATACAAACCTATTAATATTAACCGGAAAAATGAAGAACACGTACTATTAAATTCTTTTACTTTCCAGAAAATTTTCGATGTAAAGCATGTCAAGTTTAAAGTAAACGATTTTGTGAGAATTTCGAAGCGAAGAGAGGCATTTGACAAGGGATATACTCCCAACTGGTCAACTGAAATATTTCAAATTAGAAAAATACAATTCACAAACCCTACTACTTATCTTTTAAAAGATGCCAATAATGAAAATATTGAAGGTAGCTTTTATAAAGAGGAATTGCAAAAAGTGAAACATCCTGACGCGTATTTGGTGGAAAAAGTTATAAGAAAAAAAGGAAATAAAGTTTTTGTTAAATGGCTAGGATTTGATAAATCTCACAATTCTTGGATTTTAAAAAAAGGTGTATTGTAAAAAATAAAACTATAATAAAATTAAAAAGTGTGTTTATTACAAATTATTATTTTACAGTAATCATTTATTGTATTCCATTAATGTTAATACATGTTCAATTAGCCCTAACTCAAGAAATTCCTTAATAAGTTTATCTTCATTTTTACTACTAAGAAACTCACGACATGCTTGAGCTGCTAATTTACATTTAAATGCATGCTCCATATACTCCAGGAATATCGTAATACTCTGCGCTTCAGTCTCCTGACCATCCTTCGCATAATACTCCGAACATGCCTCCGACATTATAAATTCCTCACACATTTCTCTCACTAATTCTTCCATCACTTAAACTTCTACTCTCTTCAGTTTGCAATACTTTAATAGAATCGTCAGAGTATGAAATATTGCAAACCTTCTTATTCACTTTCCTGATTTCGCTTTTCGTTACGTTGCCACAGCATTTTCTTATTGATGGCGGCGGCCCATCGAGGTGTGCACTTACGCCTGGTTGATTATAATGCTTGTAACACGGTAAATTTAACTGTAGTTCCTTATCTCTTCGATATCGTTCTGGCAACTTGCTCCAAACTTTCTGCAATTCAATTGAGCTGATATATTCTTTCATATAACTAAGGGGTAGAAATTTGAGATCCCCTTCTTTCAACTCCCACACAGATGTTGAAGTACTTTGTAGACGACAAATAACCTCACCTACGTGATCGATAATGGTATCGAAAATCAAAGATGCCATGAAAATCTTGATAAGTACTGGACACCTTGCTTCTTGCAACTTGGTTTGCAAATGAGGCGCTTGCTCTTAAGTAGTTGTATGTTACTGTAAGCTGTGTGGAAGGGGTGATGAGAAGAAAGTGGTGAGAGGTAGTATGCGGAGCCAAGTCTGACCAATCAGAAAAGGGGTGGGGAGCCGAAGCATTAAAGTATGTGGGGCCAAAAGTAGCCCCGACCAATCAGAGTTAAGTGGGAGGGCTCATGCGCGCGATTAGGAAGTGGGGACGATCAATGCTAATGTTTTAGGATCGAAATGAACTGCACGAAATTTGCAGCGACACTGAGCCCAGACAAGGAGGTGTGGCTTAGGAGGCGTGGCTTGGGTCAAGGTCGACCAATCAGAAAAGTGGTGGGGGGGTGAGGCTTAAGCCCCCAGTCCCTACTACTGATGTTTGTGTCGTTGGGAACAGTTATGTCAGTCAGATAGGTGACTTTTCGTTTTTCGCACTCAAAAGTAATAGCGGGTCTATTGGAGGATACTGTTTCATCTGTATGTATACCGATGTCCCAGAAGAGCTTATAATTTTTATTTTCAAGTATGGATGTTGGTGTGTATTTTTAGTAGGTACCTGTGTCTTCTATGAGTTTGTGTGTTGTGGTTAGTGCTTGGTGAACTACTCTTGCCGCTGAGTCATGTCTCGCTGTGCATTCCGTTCCGGCTAATATTCTACATTCGCTTGTTATGTGTTCGATCGTTCCTCTCTGCTGGTGGCATTTCCTGCATCTGTCTTCTGTAATAATTGGATCCCCGATGATATGCTTTTGGTAGTTTCTGGTTAATATGAAGCCTTCTGTTTCAGGGCTGCCCATCCTGTAACCAGGTGTATTGATTGTTTTTTATTTACGTGGTCTTCTTCTATGTGGTATCTATGTTTTCGGTGGAGTGTGTTTTCTGACCACGTTTTCATCTTTTCGGGTTGGAATTGGGTGTGACTCTGTGTGTCTGCTAGGTGGTCTGCCCGGGATAAGTCGAGAGGTGTGTAGTTTTTTGTCCGCTTTCACTGTTGTTGTATGGAGGCCGATTTGCTTGGTGTAAAAGAATTTCCTATCCTTCTCAATTGTCAGTCTTTCTTTGAATGCGTTAGGTAATTTCCTGTATTTGGTGAATTGAGAACGTATAAGGATGTGAATGTTTTCTATGTTTGTGGGTGACCATTTGAGGATACCAAATGAATATGTGAGTATAAGTATAGCAAACATGTTGATGGCTTTAGTGAGATTCTTGAAGTTGACTTTTGTTTGTAGAAGTTTCTGAGTGAGTCTGTTTGTTAATTTTGTTCTGACACTTTTTAGTGTCTGATGTTGAACCCACGGTCTGTTCTGTTTAGTCTATTTAAGAGTGGATTGAGACAGATGCAAAACCATAGAGCGCTGAGCGAGCCTCCCTGAAATATACCCCGTATGATGCACAGCTCTTCTGTTTGGATGCATTCTATTTAAGAATTTTTTTATATACTCTAACGTATAGGTACCTAATAACAATGAAACATTAAAAGGATTCTAAAACAACACGGTTGGCGCTTTAATTTTAAAGTCTGAGCATACGCGAAGCCTTAAGCACGTGCTCAAGACATTTAAACGGGCAGTTATGGCATCTTTCTAATTTTAGTTTCT
The DNA here is from genome assembly GCA_019049505.1 of Pachyrhynchus sulphureomaculatus. Taxonomy (NCBI): domain Eukaryota; kingdom Metazoa; phylum Arthropoda; class Insecta; order Coleoptera; family Curculionidae; genus Pachyrhynchus; species Pachyrhynchus sulphureomaculatus. The sequence goes on along the minus strand of CM032452.1, from coordinate 14,247,199 downwards.
TTGTCTTACTGGCATATTAAGAGAAAATCTGTGCTACTAGGCTGGGAGTAGGAATAATAACATTAAACAGTGTCGTCGATGATAAAATTTTGCCTAGCAAGCCACCTTTTCCGCCTGACTAAATTCAATTCAGAATTAAATCTAGTAGACATATCTACTGAAAGTTCAAAATTTTGCAAAATATTTTATTTATATAAAAAAAAATTTAGGCACGACATTGCTAATAAACATTGCAAATGGGGTAAAAGAAAATAAAGTTCCAATAAATGACCCAATATCATAATGCCAGTGGATTTGTCCTTACCGGTGTTTCCATAATTACTGGATCTCGTTCGTTGAAAATGCCAAATGAGATTTTGGCGAAACGTTGTGCAAATTCATTGTTAGACGAACGAATTGAAAGCCGAAATTTTAATGTATTACATATATATATATATATATATATATATATATATATATATATATATATATATATATATATATATATATATATATATATCTGTCTGTCTGCGACATATGGGATTTATCTTTATTATTAAATCTAGAAGAATTGTGAGTTTTTAGGTGGATTCTGCATCACTTGAAACCCAAAAAATTAGTTTATAGAGGCGATTATCATTCGTAGTTTAGTGGGAAAGTGGAGTTTTCTAAAGTTTAAAGTCCCAAAGTTACCATGTTTGTTAAAACATTAATAAGCAAAAAAATATTTTCAATTTTATTCTATGATACGTAAAATTTTAGATGCATTGAACAAAAATAAAACAGCAATAAAAATATGTTCACAAGGTATTTTTTGAATTTGAAATATATTTGTTAGATTCGTACAAACATTTAAACACTTATTTTTTGATTTCAAGTCATGTTTTATTTGTTTTAAAATCAAAAATTTAAAAATTTTGATTTTCATTAAACTGGAACTGTCGCACGTATGATTATTGAAAATTTTTACCCTATTAATTGCAATTTATAGTTTTTATTTTTTAAGGGTCCAGCCAGCATCATAATTTATTTTGAAAATATAAAAGCAATCAAGTTCAAATTCTTGTTTTAATACTTTAAATGTTTTCAAGATTTTTTTTGCACTATTTTATATGTTACCCCTGGCCTACCTATTGCTTTTAAAATGCTGTGAGCGGTACAAAACGATAAGAATGCGAACCTGTCTATATTCATGTTACTGAAGGTCATTTTTCTTTTTTTTATTGTTTTGTAATAAGTACGAACGGTTTAATCTCTATGAATAATTTTTTATAGACTGAAAATTCAGTGTAAAGTAGTCCATATAGCGACTGGCTGTATGGCAGAACTGTCCAAGCCAAAATAAAATAAAAATGACAACACAATCTCTCTGCATGAGGGATAATTTGACTTAAAAAGCTACATTTTTTACACTTATTAGTTCATAGGCCTTCCTTGCTATGCCATGCTTAGTTCGAGTTTCCTAAATGTAAACTGTCCCTAAATTTACTATATTTTATATTCTACTAATTGAGTTGGTCAATGGGTAGCGATCTACGGAAGAAGAAATATGGCTTTTTTACTGAAAAACCGCGGACATTTAGTAAAGTCTTGTTTGATATTGTCTATACTTATTGTTTAATATTAATCGATGCTATGAATAGAAGTAAGATTTTGGCTCAATGTTGGTGAATTTTCAGTCCAATTAATATTCGCTAACAGATCTTTGAGTAATAGAAGAAAATGTAGAAGCGGCATATTCGGATGCAAAAAGACTACATTGAAGGTGACAAAAGTTATACATGCCAAAAGTAACTTCTTCAGATTTTATAGGGTTGCTCCAGGAAGTGTTAGAATGCGCCACTTAGACATTTAATATTAAAAACTAAGTAAATGAACAGGCGAATTAATTTGTAATACTATTTTTATTTTTGAGAAACTACAGATATCAGAAAAACAACACACAGCATAAACATTTTTCTTAAGTATTACTTCTAAACTAAAATACACTTCAATAAAGTTTTAATTCTATTTACCTATTTTTAATTTATCAGAAATAAATAGTTTAATTCCAATCACTAACCAATAAGCAAAAATCAAATTGATTTGTAACATTATTTTTATTTTTGAGAAACTACAGATATCAGAAAAACAACACACAGCATAAACATTTTTCTTAAGTATTGCTTCTAAACTAAATTACACTTCAATAAAGTTTTAATTCTATTTACCTATTTTTAATTTATCAGAAATAAATAGTTGAATTCCAATCACTAACTACTAAGCAAAAATCAAATTAATTTGTAACACTATTTTTATTTTTGAGAAACTACAAACTACAGAAAAACAACACACAGCATAAACATTTTTCTTAAGTATTGCTTCTAAACTAAAACACACTTCAATAAAATTTGAATTCTATTTACCTATTTTTAATTTATCAGCAATAAATAGTTGAATTCCAATCACTAACTACTAAGCAAAAATCAAATTAATTTGTAACACTATTTTTTATTTTTGAGAAACGACAGATATCAGAAAAACAACACACAGCATAAACATTTTTCTTAAGTATTGCTTCTAAACTAAAACACACTTCAATAAAGTTTGAATTCTATTTACCTATTTTTAATTTATCAGCAATAAATAGTTGAATTCCAATCACTAACTACTAAGCAAAAATCAAATTAATTTGTAACACTATTTTTATTTTTGAGAAACTACAGATATCAGAAAAACAACACACAGCATAAACATTTTTCTTAAGTATTGCTTCTAAACTAAAACACACTTCAATAAAATTTGAATTCTATTTACCTATTTTTAATTTATCAGCAATAAATAGTTGAATTCCAATCACTAACTACTAAGCAAAAATCAAATTAATTTGTAACACTATTTTTATTTTTGAGAAACTACAGATATCAGAAAAACAACACACAGCATAAACATTTTTCTTAAGTATTGCTTCTAAATTAAAACACACTTCAATAAAGTTTTAATTCTATTTACCTATTTTTAATTTATCTGAAATAAATAGTTGAATTTCAGTCACTAACTACTAAGCAAAAATCAAGTGCCACAGGCTTGGTGATTAAAGGAAACCAACACATTTTTGCTATATTTGAAAATATTTTTTTATAAATGAAGAGTTGTAAAAGTAATCAGATATGTTGCACAACAACTAAACAGCGATATCAATGTTGCTCGTTCAATAACAAAAAACCCAGCAGCGGTATATTCATTCTTCAATGAACCAATTTTAAAACATAGACAATCCATTGCTTGGTAAAATTTCGATTTTTCTGCGAAACATTCCTTAACTTTCAGACATGTGGCCGTAAGTTTGTCTTTTTCTCTTTTGGTAATGTCGCAGACAAACACGCAAATTGTTATTGGTGCCTAAAAAGAAACAAAAGTAGCTAAATATGTTTATAAAATAACTAATCTAACTAGGATATCAAGTTTTGTAAACTTTTACAAATTACAATCTCAAACGACTTGCCAACTAAGGAGGGAGGAGTTATGGAGCCCCTATATACGGAAGACAAAAGAAAACACTCAAACTGCTCTCCCCACAAAATCAGCCGCCGTCATGAAATTCCGGCGACCAGGGAAAATACTTGGAATTAGTTGTATTAAGGATTTACATACACTTCGAATTTTCAAAAATAAGGCTTTTTTCGGATTTTTATTCTCTATACTTCTAAGAATTATTAAAAAAAATTAAGATAAATCCATTCCGTTACAAAGTTATAGTATTAATTGTGACCCGGCGCCTAATTGGGGCCGCTACCTATTTTCAGACACTGTCTACAATACTATTTAGTCAATTTTTAATATTTTTTAACATTTTTTGTTAAATCTTAATTACTTTTCTACAATATGTCAAGAAGTTTTTTTAATTTTTCTAATAGAAAAATTTTTGATCAATAATAAACAACTTTTTTGGTCGAAAATTGCATACTTAAGTTTAAAACACCGTTTTAATTTTTTTTTATTTGGCTTTGGCAAGATCCCATTTACATGAGTTTTTAATCTTATTTTATAAGGTAGTCTAGTCCAATAACTTAAACCTAACTTAAACCTGAATACACAAATTAACACACATATGTACAAAGGACAAATCACAAACACCCAGCTGACACACGGAATCGAACCGCTGACCTCTCGAACAAAAGCAGGCAAAGCTAACGCCTTAACCCACTGCGCCAATCGGTGCGGCGTAATTTTTTTATTTTTGAGAAAAAAACCTTCGACAATTTTTAACTACTATATTATTTTACAAAATTAATTTTTATTTGGTTTGGTTATCGTGCAGACTAGGAGGCGCCATAGTTTTCATCAGTGGTCCATTTAACGCGAATAAAATAATGTTAACATTTAAAACAAATTTAAAAAAAAAAAATTCTTGTAATTTAAAGGACAATAAAAATATATAATCGCCATTCTCTTGTATTATTCACTTAATAACCTTTAATATATATTTTTTAAATTATAAGTACTTTTTGCAGCACTCGGGTGCATGTAACCCCTTAATTACTCAGAGATAATACCGAGGGTATTATCATTATAATGTATTCTTCTTAAGTCAGCGTTTTCAGCGACTTGTAACATTCAATTTAGTTTTAAGAAATATAAGTTTTGTATTTTTGAGCTAGATAGTTTTTTAAAAAGTGAGTTCTCTGAGTTCACCATTTAACTTGCATGCCGTGTAATATAACCCATATATCCCAGTTGAATAATAATAAGGTGGCAAAAATTAGGAAAATTTTGAAATTTTTTAATAAATGTCACTCGAAATTTAATTTTCTAATTTTTTTTTTTTTTTTATGGGTCTAGCACACGTGCTGCAGGGAAGTCCCTAAAGCGCTCCAGAAGCGGCATGAGTGCGGAAAAAGCGATTCACGTTGTTCTTGAGTCGCTGTAAATTGTACTCGGTGGGAAAAACAGCGCTGTACAAATTATTCCAAAGGGATGACGATCTCCATATAAAAGATTGCTTGAAAAGCGTTATGCGCGGAGTAACAAGCTGAACCTCATACGGATGTGAAGCACCAGCGCGACGTGTATTTCTAACATGCACCGCTTTGGGAGGAATTAAGCGGGCTACATCCTTCGAACACTTTCCATGAAAATACTTGTAGAACAGACTCAAGTCGATGTTCCAACGAATCAAGGCCGCCGGTCAACTCTGGGTCCCCAATCAGACGGACCGCTCTTCTCTGAACAGAATCCAACAAATGCAGTGTATGTTTGGGAGCGGAGCCCCAAACGTGGGAACAGTATTCCATAGTTGGTCGAATTTGGGCTTTGTAAAGAATTAACAGTTGTTGTGGGGTGTAAAGCTTTCTGGTTCTAAATAATATTCCCAACCTTTGAGAAGCTCTCCTTACTATGCCTGTAACATGTTCATGCCAGGACATATTTGCTCCCAAACTAACGCCCAACAAATTGAGCGACGATGCTAGGGGAATGGAGTGCTCCGACATAACTATGTCGGGTTCAGCAACGTTAACTTTTTTTGGAAAAAACTGCCGCCTGGGTTTTTTGTAGCGTTAAATTCCACTTGGTTACTGTCACCCCAAGATAGAATTTCTTCCAGATCTTTGTTAAGTTGAATGACCTCCTGCTGTCTGTGGATATTCGCCTGAGCAGCCGATGTCCGAGCGTTCAAGGCGATTGAAGATACAAGCGTACTGTCATCTGCAAAGCTGTAGATTGGATTCCCGATCTTTTCCAGCAGATCGTTAATGTAAATGAGAAAGAGAGTAGGAGACAGTATGGAGCCCTGGGGCACACCGGCGTTGATAGTGAGGGTGTTAGAAAGAAATCCGTCGACCGCCACTCGTAAAGAACGCTCTCTGAGGAAACATGAGAGCCACAAAGAGAACCTTTCAGACATACCATAAGAGCGTAACTTAGCCAACAGTCCATCGTGCCAAACACGGACGAATGCCTTGGATATGTCAAGAGGAACCGCTCGAGATTCTCTAAAGTGTTCAATTGCGTTGTTCCAAACATGTGTTATATAACTCAGAAGATCTCCTGTTGATCTATGTTTACGAAAACCATATTGGTGATCGCTAATAATTTTGAATTGTTCAAGATATTTTAGAAGATGCTCATTGATAACCTTTTCCATGACTTTCGATATTATTGAAAGCAGTGAAACTGGTCGGTAGTTATTTGGCACAGTTTTTGAGAACTATGGCAGGTATTCCATCAGCGCCAGAAGCCTTCTTGGTGTTTAGTTTCATTAAAATACGCTTTATAATGCGCTGGCTGAAGACAACATCGGGCATCCTTGACTGCAATATGGGAATAGTAGGTAGTGTTTTTTCCTTGGAAATCGACAGTAGAATGTAAAGCAAAGAGTTCAGCCAACAAGTTCGCTCTCTCAACAGGTGTGGTTGCAATGGAATTATCTGGCCGTGTGAGTGGTGGTATGGTGGATTTGGTAAAATTTTGACTAACTGCCTTAGCGACTGCCCAAAAGGACCTGGAATTGTTGGGACAAGCGAGAAGTTTGTTTCTAATTCGTTGATTGTGTGCCTCCTTGGTTTCGTCGATAATTCTCTCGCATCTGTTCCGGGCACGAACAAAGATGTTACGATTTACGGTGTTCATGTCAATGTCGGTAGGCAATATGTTTAGAAGCAACAGCTGCTTTGCATTTTCGGTCGAACCAAGGCTTGCCGTTGGAAGAGCATTTCTTCGAAAAAGGGATGTAAGCTTCCATACCAGCCAAAATAACATCGGAGACCTCCCTGGCGCAGTCAAATAAGTTATCGAATCGAAAACAAACGTCCATCCAAGGGAAAGTTCGAAAGTATCCCATGAGATCTTCCCATTTAGCTGATTTGTAGTGCCAATTCTTGCGCGGCCTAGGCGCGTCTTTGTCACTGATTGGCAGGATACTCGATGTCGAAAGCAGTTTATGGTCGGAAGAACCTAACGGCGGATTTACGGTGACCGTGTAAATCTCCAGATTGGTGGTTAAAAACAGATCAAGAAGACTGGTGACTGGCTCTTTATAACGGGGTTAGCCAAAATTGCTACGTATATATATATATATATATATATATATATATATATATATATATATATATATATATATATATATATATATATATATATATATATGGGCTGTTGGCTAAGCGTTCTTACGAGTGGCAGTCGACGGATTTCTTTCTAACACCTTCACTATCAACGCCGGTGTACCCCAAGGCTATTAACGATCTGCTGGAAAAGACTGAGAATCCAATCTACAGCCTTGCAGATGACAGTACACTTATCTCTTCATTTACTTTGAATGCTCGGACATCGGCTACTCAGACGAATATTCGCAGACAGCAGGAATTCATTCAACTTAACATAGACCTGGAAGAAATTCTATCTTGGGGTAACAGTAACCAAGTGGAATTTAACGCTACAAAAACCCAGGCGGCAGTTTTTTCTAAAAAAGTTAACGTTGCTAAACCCGACATAGTTATGTCGGGGCACTCCATTCTTCTAACATGGTCACTCAGTTTGTTGGGCGTTAATTTGGGAGCAAATATGAACATGGTTGCAGGCATAGCAAGGAGAGCATCTCAAAAGTTGGGAATATTATTTCGAACCAGAATGCTTTACACTCAGCTTTGTAAAGAATTAACAACAAATGTTAATTCTTTACAAAGCTCAAATTCGACCAACTATGAAGCTCTGCTCACAAACATACACTGCATTTGTTGGATTCTATTCAGAGAAGAGCTGTTAGTCTGACTGGAGACCCGGAACTGACCGGCGGCTTTGATTCGCTGAACATCGAAAAACGGTTTGCGACTTGAACCTATTCTACAAGTATTTTCATGGAAAGTGTTCGAAAGATGTGGCCCGATTAATTCCTCCCAGAGCGGTGTATGTTAGAAGTACACGTAGCGCTAATACTTCACATCCGTATGAGGTTCAGCTTGTTACTCCTCGTACAAATTCATTTTGATATGTTGCAATTAATAAGTCTAAAATTATTATTTCCTTTACTGTCTACTGCATCAAAAGTTTTTCAATTCGTAGATATAAGAACTATGTCTCAGATTTACGTGTTTTTTTTTTCATATTGTTCAATATAAATCGTTACCACACAAGAAAAGATAAAAGAGACGTTCCAAATGATTTTAAAATATAATCCCTTTAGGCACAGTTTTTGAACGAGAATATGCAAATTCAAGTTTTTCAGTTATGCAGGGCACTCATGTCCCAGTACTCGCATCGTTTGCACCGTCGGCTCCGACTCCCACTTCTTTTATCGCTGGTTGCGAGATAGTCACGTGGAACAATACCAAAGAAAACATAGCTGTCGCTACAGAAAAACACGCACGTGGAACAAAACGCCGATTGGCTGCACCTGTGGTGCTAAGTGACCCAAGTTTGGAACTCCATCTGCAGTTATGTTATCAGAACATGGTTTCCGTAACTTGTTCTGTGACTCGATTTGTGAGCCTTTCAATGGGTGTGTTCTTGCGGTTAAAGATAGTGGGAATTAGGGAAGTTTTAATCTAAGAGAAGTTGTAAGTGCTTCCAGTCAGTGAGAGAGGAGGTGATACTCTCATTTTTATTCCGCCAAATCGCACAGAGTAAGGGTAACTGTCAGATAATCGGAGGATAGCTCATGGATGGCAGTAATGTTGTGGGGGATTTCGACGTATATTTATGCATATCTCATTAATCATAATTGATGTCGATATCTTGATTTATTCAACTGATTTGTTAGATCAAGTTATTACCGTTAATTGCCTTATTCTGGAAAGCATTCACTATTTTTTTTATGGGTCTAGCACACGTGCTGCAGGAAAGCCCTAAAGCGCTCTAGGAGTGGCACGTGTGCGGAAAAAGCAATTCACGTTGTTCTTGAATCGCTGTAAATTATACTCGGTGGGAAACACAGCGCTGGGCAAATTATTCCATAGGGATGATGTTCTCCATATAAAAGACTGCTTAAAAAGCGTTGTACGCGGAGTAACAAACTGAATCTCATATGGAATAATTTGCCCAGCGCTGTGTTTCCCACCGAGTACAATTTACAGCGATTCAAGAACAACGTGAACCGTTTTTTCCGCACACATGCCGGTCCTGGAGCGCTTTAGGGACAAAAAAAAAAAACGGATGTGAAGCACCAGCGCGACGTGTATTTCTAACATGCACCGCTTTGGGAGGCGGGCTACATCCTTTGAACACTTTCCAATAAAATACTTGTAGAACAGACTCAATACGCCAACCGTTCTTCGATGTTCCAGCGAATCAAGGCCGCCGGTCAGTTCCGGGTCTCCAATCAGACGAACAGCTCTTCTCTGAACAGAATCCAACAAATGTAGTGTATGTTTGGGAGCGGAGCCCCAAACATGGGAGCAGTATTCCATGGTTGGTCGAATTTGAGCTTTGTAAAGAACTAACAGTTGTTGTGGAGTGTAAAACTTTCTGGTTCGAAATAATATTCCCAACTTTTGAGAAGCTCTCCTTGCTATGTTTGCAACATGTTCATGCCAGGACATATTTGCTCTCAAACCAACGCCCAACAAATTGAGCGACGATGTTAGGAAAAGGGAGTGCCCCGACATAACTATGTCGGGTTCAGCAACTTAACTTTTTTAGAAAAAACTGCCGCCTGGGTTTTTGTAGCGTCAAATTCCACTTGGTTACTGTCACCCCAAGATAGAATTTCATCCAGGTCTTTGTTAAGTTAAACGACCTCCTGCTGTCTGCGGATATTCGTGTGAGCAGCCGATGTTCGAGCGTTTAAAGTGAATGAAGAGATAAGCGTACTGTCGTCTGCAAAGCTGTAGACTGGGTTCCCGGTCTTTTCCAGCAGATCGTTAATGTAAATGAGAAAGAAAGTAGGAGACAGTATGGAGCCTTGGGGCACACCGGCGTTGATTGTGAAGGTGTTAGAAAGAAATCCGTCGACCGCCAATCGTAAAGAAGGCTCTCCCAGGAAACATGAGAGCCACAAACAGAACTTTTCAGACATACTAAAAGAGCGTAGCTTAGCCAACAGTCCATCGTGCCAAACACGGTCGAATGCCTTGGATATGTCAAGAGCAACCGCTCGAGATTCTCCAAAGTGTCATAAGTCAGAAGATCTCCTGTTGATCTATGTTTACGAAAGCTGTATTGGTGTCTAGCTTCATTAAAATACGCTTTATGATACGCTATCTGAGGACAACATCGGGCATCTTTGACTGCAATATGGGAATAGTAGGTGGTGTTTTTCTTTGGAAATCGATAGTAGAATGTGAAGCAAAGAGTTCAGCCAACAAGTTCGCTCTCTCAACAGGTGTGGTTGCAATGAAATTATCTGGCCGTGTGAGTGGTGGTATGATGGATTTGGTGAAATTTGACTAACTGCCTTAGCAACTGCCCAAAAGGACCTGGAATTGTTGGGACGAGCGAGAAGTTTGTTTTTAATTCTATTTATATTTCTATCTGTTATCTCAATACGTGAATAATTACAATAGGTTGTAGCGTATGAAAACTTGCCCGCACGTTGTGGTGTCATTTTGTAACATGTGAATATTGGACGCCCCAAGCTTGAGCACAATTTTCTTGCAGCCCCGCTTTAATTTCTGATACTGAATTGAGTGAACCCTGATTTTAAAAGAACTAAAGAAATTAAACACACACTAGCTCAGTTTTCCTTGGTAGAGAGATATGGGTAGGAGATAATTTTCTTACGTCTTTTTGGAATTATTTTCTATTTTTAAAAAGCTTTAGCTGTACAAATTTTTTGGGCACCATTCATTTTAAAATAGAAAGGATCTAACTTCAGTTAAAAAAATGAAAAAATACTGAAGGGTTTTATGGGTATTACTAAAAAGAATTAGTCTAGTACAACTTATCCCGAAAAGAAAAATAGGTATTCAGTGAGACACTAGCTTTAATCAACAAAAAGAAAATTTATTCATGTTTTTAAAAATAAAAAGTTCTAACCTTTGCAGTTCTACAAAAAAATTCTAGCCTAACTAGTAGTTATTACATTTAAATCCTGAACTATGATAACCCCCGAAGACGAAAAATAGTGCTTTACACTTCACTTTTTAGTCTGTTAAGGCACTACTCTGGGATAAGTCTATTGAAGGAAGTTTTGGTAACTTACTGTTCTTATTCCTGCTTTGATGGCATTCGACCGATTTCACACTTTTCTAGCTAACACTTTGAAAACCCACTACGGCTTTTAGTTAAGAAACTGGTACTTTTACTTAGCTCGCATGATGGTTGTTCTGAGCTTTTTTTTTGTAGCTCCGTCGAAGGAAGCCTACTTGGCGACTCTGATGAAAATTAGCCTGTCGGCTAGATGGTAAATAGCCCGGCTGCGGCTAGATGGAAAACAGCCTCGACAGTCGGTCTTCAGGCCCTTAAATAAACCATCCAAACTCTGCCGGTAATATGGCGACGCCGGAACCAAAACAGCGGTTACACACTTTTCACCAATCGCGGCCTGGCGGTAGGTTCGGTCCGGAACCCGCACAACACAGTATATACCGAACGTCTTGGAACTTCTGTTTAATATACCGTTCGATACAAAAATGAAAATAAGTACAATTTGAAATGGAAAAATCAGTAACATTACATGGTCTTAAAATCTAGGAAAAAAATGAATGTTACATTTACCCCCTTCCAAAAAGAAATAGACTACACTAGTCTATTAAACTTAAGCTACTTATGAAAAGGTACAAAGTGGTACACTATCACTTAATACTAAGGTCAGAACTTAAAACAAAATTACAAACTTCGGACCTTACTACTAGACTTAATTCAATTAAGCACTAATATTAAGTACAATGAAAACCAAATGAAAATCTTCGCATGATCACAAGAATCTTATAACTAGACTTAACTTAATTAGACACTAAGGTTAAGTACATCAAAAAGCAAATAAAAATCCTTGCATGAACATAAGAAATACCTGTTCAAAGTAACAATCGCGGTCTTCTTATACAAAAGAATCAGCTCTGTTATTATTACCAAAACAAAAAAAAAATATAACTTTGTCTAGACTCTTGTCTAAATCAAAAAAATTAAACTGAAACAAAATATGAACACTCCCCTTAAAATAGTTTAAGGATTGTCTGAAAATTTTCTATTTCAGCAAAAGAAATTTATAAAAATTCTTAAATAAAAAAAAAAAAAAAATGATTCTAGTGCAAACACTTACACTAAAAAGAAAAAGTCTTGTCAGACCATTTAGCACAAGGCCAAAAAAAATATCTGGATAAATATCCAGGCAAACGCTCGGGAAAAATCGCCATCCATGCTCTAGCTCATCGCTAAGAGAACATTCTAAATCTAGTATCACTACTAGTCGCACTCGGAAAATAATCGCACTC
>CM032452.1:14210009-14234776 GCA_019049505.1 Pachyrhynchus sulphureomaculatus | reverse complement strand
TGGAACTTCTGTTTAATATACCGTTCGATACAAAAATGAAAATAAGTACAATTTGAAATGGAAAAATCAGTAACATTACATGGTCTTAAAATCTAGGAAAAAATGAATGTTACATTTACCCCCTTCCAAAAAGAAATAGACTACACTAGTCTATTAAACTTAAGCTACTTATGAAAAGGTACAAAGTGGTACACTATCACTTAATACTAAGGTCAGAACTTAAAACAAAATTACAAACTTCGGACCTTACTACTAGACTTAATTCAATTAAGCACTAATATTAAGTACAATGAAAACCAAATGAAAATCTTCGCATGATCACAAGAATCTTATAACTAGACTTAACTTAATTAGACACTAAGGTTAAGTACATCAAAAAGCAAATAAAAATCCTTGCATGAACATAAGAAATACCTGTTCAAAGTAACAATCGCGGTCTTCTTATACAAAAGAATCAGCTCTGTTATTATTACCAAAACAAAAAAAAAATATAACTTTGTCTAGACTCTTGTCTAAATCAAAAAAATTAAACTGAAACAAAATATGAACACTCCCCTTAAAATAGTTTAAGGATTGTCTGAAAATTTTCTATTTCAGCAAAAGAAATTTATAAAAATTCTTAAATAAAAAAAAATAAAAAAATGATTCTAGTGCAAACACTTACACTAAAAAGAAAAAGTCTTGTCAGACCATTTAGCACAAGGCCAAAAAAAATATCTGGATAAATATCCAGGCAAACGCTCGGGAAAAATCGCCATCCATGCTCTAGCTCATCGCTAAGAGAACATTCTAAATCTAGTATCACTACTAGTCGCACTCGGAAAATAATCGCACTCTATCGCGCAATGTCGACGTCCTAAGACATCTAGACATGCTAAAATCGCTAGGGAAAACGCTCTGGTTGATCGCCAGAAAACACGTCAGCTTATCGCCAACAAAACACTCTGGTATATCGCCAGAAAAAAAACATCGGCTCCTCGCCAAGAAAACACTCTGGTATATCGCCAGAAAAAACCTCGGCTCCTCGCCAAGAAAACACTCTGGTATATCGCCAGAAAAAAGCCTCGGCTCCTCGCCAAGAAAACACTCTGTAAATAGTCCTCGACTACACAAAGTCTGCGTTCTAAAAGAACAATCTCGCCATTAACATAGTGAGCAGCTATAAAAGCTAACAATATCACTATAGGCACAGTGAATAGCTATAAAAGCTAAAATTCACTCTAAACACAGTGAATAGCTATAAAAGCTAAAATTCACCAAACTGAATGATCCTGCTTCAAAAAGCAATGTTCACAAAGAACAGAATGATTAGTCCGCGCACAACTAACATTCAAGGAAACATTCCCAACATAACTATATGAGACAGCAAGTCTCGAAATAGGACCTCCCTAAAGTCATAATCCTATATATGGGAGTCCATAAGCAAAACAACTCAAAATCACGCATTTTGAGCACATGCCCTCAGGCAACCAACATACACCGAAATATATACAGAAATATGTACAGAAATATATACATACTGAGCTTGGTGAAAGCTCTTAGCAAAAGCTAATCAAATCTTCGGCACATCGCACCAAAGTGACAAATCTGCCTAGAAACATGAGCCGGAAAAAACGCCCTCCGTCATTCTTCAGGGTGGCTATACAGAGATATAAAAACTTAACCAGCATTGCGCCTCTTCAAGTTGCATGAAGAACCCTCGTGTACTGGTCTCGCCCTAGAACAACAACGAAAAACATTCAATCCATCCCACATAACAGGAGACAAACACCTCACCACGATATACTGAATGGTGGAGACAATAAAATACAGAATTGGTGACCCTGGAGTCCACCAACAAAAGGGAGTAGATTATAGCATCCACTAAACTAAAACGGTGTCTACCACACCACCATAAGTCAAAAAAATTTAATCAATAGGGTGTTCCGAAACACACTACTGCCAACAGCCTGTCACCACTAATAGGCTAATTGGAGCTGAGGTCGACTACAGTAGTTAGGCTCTCCTTTGGTTCAAATAGAAATAACCATTGGGTAACAAAACCCCTAAAGGTCCCAAAGGTCAAACGTTCACCCTCCATAGACTACCCTTCCAATCAGTCTGTTCCTCAGGAAGACTAACTCCCTGCCAAACGTCGTAACGGCATCTGTTAGCACCCGGTGCATCACAGCCTGTAAAAACAGATAACTCATGGGATACAACCTAAAAGGTTTACAAGGTTGACTTAACCAAGCTTCTTACGGAAATTTCCAAAAAACGAAACTGAGCTTGAAAAGCTACATGAAGCAAAAATTGCTCAATTTTTCGGTGGCAACGCAACAAAACTTTTGAAGACGACAAGAGCTTTTCCCGCTTAATCAGAAACAAGAAGAAAACATCGTTGACAGCTAACATATTCGATCATGGTGTTAATCGTCTCCCTAGACAATAGCCTCTAGAAGAAACTGCTACAGGTATCAGGCATAACCGTTTTCTGTCAGCCCAAACTCCTAGATTACCTCTTGGAAATCTAAAAATTCGGTTAGGAATCTTCCTTCACTGCGCTTAGCCTCTCTTGACAAGGTTCTCATCTCGGTATCAGATTTTGATCATTTCTTTGTGAAACGACTGTCTTACTCTGCTCTCATCTCCTGTAAATGATCAGCCTTTAGTTCTCCTGCAGGACTTCAATTTCCTATCAATCCGATAGTATACCGAAAAAACTCATCAGACGCCTATGAGTCTATGCAAAAAAATTTTTAAAAAAAATTAGTGACTCAAAGGTAACGTTTAAACGGCTCTGAAAAAAATAGAAAATACCCTCAGTTTGTCAATTCAGAAGAAGATCTAAACCAAAATTATCCAAGTCTTAGACTTACAGGATAAACCAAAATCAATTTACTCTTAATTGCACCCAACATATACCATTAAGGTAATAAAAATACACCCACTCGGGTAACAAACTTTGAAATTGCTCATAAAAAAATTTTGACTCAACATCATACTACACGAGCTACATCTTGCGCTTGTCCTAACTCAAGATCACCTTGGATTGCCTCTAATCAAAATTTCGCTTCCAAGTGTCAAGAACTGGATATTATTTGGGGTCATAAGCAAATCAAATCCCGCGACCACCGACTTACCAGTCTTATGATATATCCTGAGTGTGACTCTTTCGCAAGCTCGCAACAGCTGAGTCGATGCTAAACATCAACTACAATCAACCTAAGTTTGGATATGATCAGTACCCAAAACCTTAGCAAAAACTATAAAAGTAAGCTATCCTCAGCTCAACTTTTATAACAGTCAAAAAAAACGAGGTCGTCACCTCTACAGAGCAACATCAAAAAAATAAAGTAAAGCAATTAAGATAATGTAAATATAAATTATTCTTCTTCTGACAAACTTTCACTAGGGTTAGGTTCATTGAATAGTTTTAAGTCTTTAATATGCCATCGTCCTATTTTAGTCCCATCTAAATTAACTAAACCATAAACTAAATCTGAAATCTTTTCTCTAATCACGCAATGCACATACTTAGGTACCAACTTAGATGTGAATTTATCTGCTGCACTGGAAAGAATTTTATTTTTTCGCCAAACGTGATCACCTATATTAAAGGCAAAATCCCTTTTCCTAAGATTGTAAGACTTACTGTTCCGTTCATAAGCCTTATGTATCCTACTACGCACGTCGGTGAAAATATCTTTTAAACCCTTTAAATTTTCGGCGTACGCACCCCTGTTACCCGGAATTATTTCGCTGTCAACATTGACATCCAAATCTAAGTTTTTATAATATGATCCAGATAGAGGTACATGTCTGCCGTAAACTAAGAAAGACGGTGTGAACCCTGTTACTTCGTATCTTGCCGTATTTATCGCTTGTTGGATTTTGGAAATATTGCTATCCCAAGTGTCATGTGAATCCACGTAACTTCTTAAAGCGGTCCCGACAGTTCGGTTATTACGTTCCACAAAATTACATTGGGGAGAGTACACGGGATTAAAACGGATGTTAAAACCATAAGTTTCACTTAAGCTCTTAAAACTTTTAGAGGTAAACTGAGTACCGTTATCGCATATTAAGAGCGATGGAACACCGTGGATTAGAAAGACATTATTTTCCAAAATTCTCTCTATATATCCAGCTTTAGAGCTTTTCAAAGGAAATAGCATGGTATACTTTGTAAACCAGCAAGAAACCACGAGAAGCCATTTATTTCCCTTTTTTGAACGTGGGAATGGGCCTACTAGATCAGCTGCTATGACTTGAAAAGGGTAATTAACCGTTTTCTCTTTTCCCATCAGTCCCATAGGTAGTGCATTTGGAGATTTCTGCGCTCCACATACTTCACAAGTCCTCACAAACTTTACGATGTCAAAACGCATTTTTGGCCAATAATGCTGTTCCTGAACCCTGTGAAGAGTTTTATAAAAAGCCAAAATGACCAGAAGTAGGAGGAGTGTGACTCATGTCTATAACTTCCTCTCTGTGGTTTAGGAACTAGTATTTTCCACTCGGGTACATTAACTTTTAAAGGCAACTGGTTCGGGATAAATTTGTACACGAAATCATTTTCCACCTTCCACTGCGGAAAATTTTGAGGAAATTCTTTAATTTGCTGCCGTAAATTGTCGTACCATGGATCAATGCGATCTACATCAACTGTATCAATTCTTACGCCAAACTGTGCATTAAGACTGTTTTCGTCTGCTGTATGATCTGGGATTCTTGACAAAGCGTCAGGAATAACATTGTGGACTCCTTTTCTATGAATTAAAGTAAATGTGTGTTGTCTCAGCCTAATCGCCCAACGCGCTAGTTTGCCACTAGGGTTTTTAATAGAATTAAGCCACAATAAGCTATAATGATCTGTTATGACCGTGAAAGGAACACCTTCTATGTAGGGTCGAAACTTTTCGATGTTAAAGAGTACTGCTAAACATTCTTTTTCAACAACCGAATAGTTACGTTCAGCCTTTGACAAAGTTCTACTGGCATACGCTATCACTCTTTCCTCACCATTGATTTTCTGTGTTAGGACGCCCCCTAAACCGGTATTAGAAGCATCACTAGAAATATAAAACTGTTGGGAAAAATCTGGTTGGGATAAAATTGGAGCTGAAACCAATAGCTCTTTAATCTTTATAAAAGATTCTTCGGCTGCCTTTGTCCAATCTATCGATTGTCCTTTTTTTCGTCCTTTCAAAAGATCATTAATAGGCGACAACAAGGTAGAAAAATTCTCGATAAAACGTCTATACCACGAACACATTCCTACGAAGCGCTTAACTTCCGTAGTATTAGTAGGTCTCGCATAATTAACCATGCTTGCTACTTTATCCGGATCGGTACGCAAGGAATTTGAGCCTACAATATAGCCTAAAAACTTTAGAGAAGTTTTGAAAAAATCACATTTGCTCAAATTTATCGTCAGTCCGGCCTCTTTCAATTTATCTTTTACTTCCTTAAGTAAGCGAATATGCGATTCGAAGTCTTCCGATGTTACTAAAATATCATCGAGATAGGTAAAAATGTGTGGCTCATATTTCGGACCAAATATAGCGTCCACTAAACGTTGCTGAGTTTGAGCAGCGTTCTTTAGACCAAACGGCATAGTGACGAACTGAAATAGACCTCGGCCTACTACTGCAAAAGCGGTCTTTTCCTTAGAGGATTTGTCTAAAGGAATTTGCCAGAAAGCCTTTCTAGGATCTATCGAAGACACATACTTAGCATTCCTGAGTGATGTCAAAATTCTGTCGATGTTCGGTAATGGATAGTTATCAAATTTGCTGACCTCGTTGAGCTTTCTTCCGTCAAAGCACAGACGATACTGTCCATCGGCCTTTTTCACCAATAGGATTGGAGAACACCAGGGACTGTTTGATTCTTCAATCACTCCGAGTTTCAACATTTCGTCTAACTCTTTATTTAATACTTTTGACATATAAGGAGACATGGCGAAGGGCCTTGTCTTTACAGGACTGGCATCAGCCGTATCTATAGACATGTTGATCTTATTCGTTCGGCCTAACCTATCTTTACTACTTATTTCATTGAAAGAGCTTATTACTTTTTCTGCTTTTAAGCGTTCCGTACGCGAGAGATCATCTAGGGTACATAGACGCGAGAAAAGGTTTTCAAAAGAACTTTCTGAATAACAATCTTTAAAACTTGTTTGAGAATTGTCTTCTAGGGACTGTGGATACCACGAATTATCTTTAAAATTTACTAAAATTCCAAATTTTTGTGCAAAATCACATCCTAAAACCAAAGTATGTGATAGAGAAGGTACTACTAGAGCAGAGATTACTAAACAATGACCATTGCAGACTAGCGGCAACTCAACCGTACCTAAAACTTTTAGACGGCTGCCATCTGCAGTGGTAACACTTCTATTTTTGACATGGCATATTTTTATACTTAAACGACTTAAAATTTTAATACCATTCTGACCTATAACGGAGGCATTTGCACCAGAGTCAAATAAAGCCGAGAAATGGGCACCTAATAGATTTATCTCGATATGCGGTCTGTTATCTGAATATTTATGCACGAATAAAGGAGACATGTGACCATTTGGAGAAGCAGGAGTTTTAACTTGAGAAGGAGAATTTTTATTAGACTTAAAAAAATCAGAAACTTTTTGTAACCATTTAGTCCAATCTGATCTATTGGAATATTTTTGTCCATCCGTGTTTCTAGAACGTTTTGGATTAGGGGCTTTACTGCGAACGTGAGCTTGTGACTTAGCCGAATGATTAGAGGCTTTTTTGTTGGACTTAGTATATCCGCCTCGGTAATATACCGTCCTTACTCGTTTTTTGTACATTTGGGGCATGATGCTAGTCTCACACCAGTTGTTCCACATTTGAAACAAAATACCCTCTTTGGTGCTGTACAATTTTGGTAAGTGTGATTCGGGCCTGTGCAATTCCAACACGTGAAAATTGCCTTAGGTGAAACCGGCTTGTCGTTCACTTTAGCTGCAGTGTCGCTAATTTTAGAGTCATTATCTTTTCTTTTACCCGTTTTCTGGTTACTCCTAGGGTTCCGATTTACATTCCCAACTTTATTTGTCGGGACTCCACTTCGGCCATTTGGATTATACTCTACTTGATGTATATTAGTTTCGCTTTTTGGTCTGCTCTTTTCCAACAAATAATCGGACTCTTCAAGTTTTCTACATAACCCGGCGAGTTCGGCTACCGAATTTATATCTAGTAGAGCTAACCGATTGACGAAACTAGGCAGAATATTCCTCCGTATAAATTTAACTTTGGTACTTTCCAAAGGCTTTATGGACAACCTACAAAATAAAGATTCCATGTGGGCAATAAAAATCACAGTGGACTCATTCTTCTTTTGTCGCCTCCTCTTTATTTCCGACCACAATTCTTCATCATCATCACAGTGCAAGAAGTCCTTCTTTAGCCTATCTACCAAGGAATGCCAGTCGTTGACACTTGATTTTATGCTTCTAAACCAAATGAAGGCATCGCCAGTGAAAAATTCAACAGCAGAGCTGAAAAGTTCATCTTCCGATACTTTCCTAGCTTGTGCTATTTCAGTCAGCCTCTCCAAAAAAGGATAGAGTCTCTTTGAGTCTCCATTAAATTTCAATTGCCATTCGCTGACAGGAATATTTCTGGCTGCGCAATTCACGATTGGAGCTGGTACGTTTATGACTGGGGTTGTAATAGGCAACTGTGGTAACTCATGACCAGGAGCTATCTTTTCTGCAAGATTTGCTTCCATGAGCACACACGTAGCTATTGTTTCCTGAACATATTTGGAAAGCTTCGACGCTTCCTCTTCGTCATCCGGCATGGGAATTCTTTGTACGCGACCCGCTACATGCGATAAACGTGACTTAACCCGGTGTACAAGTGAATCATTTGGATCGCCGTCATAACTATCGATTAAGTTTTGGATAGAATTTAAACTCTTTTCGATACCAGCCGTTTCTTCTTTATCAGACAGAGTGTCATCCCCTATTTTTATCGTTTTTCCGGGCTCATTTATTTCTTTACTTAAGATCCTCGTTAGAATCTTTCTTTTATCCGCGACCGGACGTTCTGAGAAAGTACGACGGATTTTCAGTTCATAGTCTAATTCATATTCCAGTAGGTGATTGACTTTAAAATTGAAGGCTTCCATGATAAATGAATACAATTTAAAAGAACTGTTTAAAAAGTCGTGAAAATATTTCTCCTGTGCTCCCAATAGTCAAAAAAATAACAAAATCTGTAAAGGCACTTAAAATATGTAAACTTCTTTACCAAACATTAAAAAAATTTTCAACAATTTCAAAAAAAATTTCTAAGTATCGCCTTGTATTAATATTCTTTTACCAAATATGTTAAGAATTTCTCAACAAAAAAAATCTCCAAATACCGTTTCGTATCAGCAAAGTATTTTTAATATTCATGCAAAACATCAGTGAGAAAAAAGAACAGTTTTTTTTGTTCGGTTCCGCAAAATAAACCTAACACCGCAAAAATTAAAGTAAACCAGCACATCTGCTAATCTGAACTATAAAAGTAGCTGTTAAGAAAAAAGTAGGAATCTCTTATCTTAGAGTCGATTAACAAAATTCAAATATCTAAACCACCATCTGATAAATTGAAATAAAAAATTCTACAAATTTCCTGCTTTTGTCTTACTGCTATAGTGTAGTTTCGTTTAATAAGTATTATGAAATAAAAATATCTGCAAAGTTAGAGCTTTTATTTTGTTCGAAAGCTAGTACACTGAACCCTTTTTTTTTAAAAAAAATAAAATTCCAAAAGCCCCACATTGGGCGCCATTTTGTAGCGTATGAAAACTTGCCCGCACGTTGTGGTGTCATTTTGTAACATGTGAATATTGGACGCCCCAAGCTTGAGCACAATTTTCTTGCAGCCCCCCCCCGCTTTAATTTCTGATACTGAATTGAGTGAACCCTGATTTTAAAAGAACTAAAGAAATTAAACACACACTAGCTCAGTTTTCCTTGGTAGAGAGATATGGGTAGGAGATAATTTTCTTACGTCTTTTTGGAATTATTTTCTATTTTTAAAAAGCTTTAGCTGTACAAATTTTTTGGACACCATTCATTTTAAAATAGAAAGGATCTAACTTCAGTTAAAAAAATGAAAAAATACTGAAGGGTTTTATGGGTATTACTAAAAAGAATTAGTCTAGTACAACTTATCCCGAAAAGAAAAATAGGTATTCAGTGAGACACTAGCTTTAATCAACAAAAAGAAAATTTATTCATGTTTTTAAAAATAAAAAGTTCTAACCTTTGCAGTTCTACAAAAAAATTCTAGCCTAACTAGTAGTTATTACATTTAAATCCTGAACTATGATAACCCCCGAAGACGAAAAATAGTGCTTTACACTTCACTTTTTAGTCTGTTAAGGCACTACTCTGGGATAAGTCTATTGAAGGAAGTTTTGGTAACTTACTGTTCTTATTCCTGCTTTGATGGCATTCGACCGATTTCACACTTTTCTAGCTAACACTTTGAAAACCCACTACGGCTTTTAGTTAAGAAACTGGTACTTTTACTTAGCTCGCATGATGGTTGTTCTGAGCTTTTTTTTTTGTAGCTCCGTCGAAGGAAGCCTACTTGGCGACTCTGATGAAAATTAGCCTGTCGGCTAGATGGTAAATAGCCCGGCTGCGGCTAGATGGAAAACAGCCTCGACAGTCGGTCTTCAGGCCCTTAAATAAACCATCCAAACTCTGCCGGTAATATGGCTACGCCGGAACCAAAACAGCGGATACACACTTTTCACCAATCGCGGCCTGGCGGTAGGTTCGGTCCGGAACCCGCACAACACAGTATATACCGAACGTCTTGGAACTTCTGTTTAATATACCGTTCGATACAAAAATGAAAATAAGTACAATTTGAAATGGAAAAATCAGTAACATTACATGGTCTTAAAATCTAGGAAAAAATGAATGTTACAAGGTAGAATATTTATCCCTCGCTTTATAGGAATTTTTCGCACTACTAATACGCCTATGGTCTATTGTACTCTCCAGGTTTCGTTTTTATAGCTGTTAGTCACTTAAGAACAAACTTTAATGTAAAGAAATATCTTTGTCAATTTAAATTATTGTCAGACATGCATAGCTAACTTCGAAAAAGTTTCTTTATTTTACACAATAATATGATAGAAATATATATTAATAGACACGAGAATAGATTGAAAGGTTCGCGGCCTAGTCAAGAAAACAAAATAAAATACGTACAAGAATATTTTTATTTTTCGACTTAATCTCCACCTAGCTCTATGTACTTCTTCCACCTGCTTTCCAAAGCCTCCACATCTGTTTCAAAAAAAGATTCCCCAAGGTCTTCAAGATACTGGTTAACTGCAGCTTCGACTTCTTTATTTGATGAAAATTTATGGTCACCGAGGTGTTTTTTTAGGATTGGAAACAGATCAAAGTCCGAAGGTACCAAATCAGGAAAATAAGCCGGGTGTGGCAGCAATTCGAAACCACAATCACGAATTTGAGCCATAGACTCAACGCGAGCTTTGTCCTGATGGAACAAAACTTTCTCAGTAATCCTAGGCGTTTCTCTTTAATTTCTTAAGGTAAACGATGGAAAAGTGTGCAATAGTGCCTCATAGAAAGTAAAATACCAACACCTTGGGTAAACGGCTTTATTGTGCTTATATTTAAAAGGGAAACAAATTTAAATTGAAGAATTACAGGCCCATCAGCCTGTTATCGGTACTATACAAAATCCTCACTAGAATCCTTACATATAGATTAACTAACAAACTAGACAGTTATCAACCACGTGAACAAGAGGAATTTAGACGGGAATACAGCACTTTGGACCATCTTCAAACAATAAGATTACTACCAATTAAAAGAGGTATTATACAAGGCGACTCTATATCCCCAAAGCTGTTCACTTTGACTCTAGAAAACATGTTTAATTCATTAAAGTGGGAAAATAAAGGAATACTAATGGACGGTGAACGATTAAATCATTTTAGATTAGCAGATGATATCACACTGCACCATAATAATACCTTTAGCGTCAGAAAAAACTGACGTCATCACTTTTCCAGCCGACAGAATTGCCTTCGCTTTCTTTGGGGTCGATTCACCAGATGTTTTCCACTTCTTGGATTGTTGTTTTGACTCTGGAGTGGTGGTTTCGTCCATTCTCACAAACCTGTTAAGAAAATCTTGCGGATCAGCCCCAAACATTTCCAAACAGTCGCGAGAAATCGTGAGTCGAATTCGTTTTTGTTCAACTGAAAGCAATCTGTGGACCCATCTAGCGGAAACCTTAGAAAATCCGAGTTCGTTGGCAATGATGTTTTGTGTTCGTTCATACGAGATGCCTATAGTGTCTGCAATCTCCCTGATAGTTAATCTACGTTCTTTCAATATGAGATCACATACTTTGCCGGTGTTTTCTTCAGTCGTAGACGTCGTGGGCCGGCAGGAGCGAGGGTCATCTTCGATGCTCTCTCGTCCCCGTTTAAATTCTGCAACCCATTTTTTCACGGTGGTATATGACGGAGCAGATTCTCCTAGTATTGTTTTCATATCTTCATTTTTTAAATAGGTACACTAAACTCGTTCTTACCTAAAAACCGCAAATTCTACAGCAACAAAATTTTACACTGTGACAACCAAAGAAAGTATGAACTTATTGAGGGTACTATAATAAAAATATTATAATTATTTATTGGTGAGGCCGCGAACTTTTCAATCCATCCTCCAATCCATCCAATTATATATATATATATATATATATATATATATATATATATATATATATATATATATAATTAATTCATAATTTCACAAACTATATTATTTTTTTGTTTTTTGAAATTTCTGCTTTTGATTTTGAAAAATGATTGGCCATTAATTTATATGCTTTGTAACATATATTTGCGTTATATTTTTTAAATAATTTGTTTATCTGTTGGGAAAAACCGTTAATAGCTATATACAATTTCAAAGATCAATAGCTAAAAGCAATATACAATATATGTATTTCTATTTCTTTCATTAAGGGTTTTTCCCAACTGATAAACAAATTATTTAAAAAATATAACGCAAATATATGTTATAAAGCATATAAATTAACTGCCAATCATTTTTCAAAATTAAAAGCAGAAACTCCAAAAAACAAAAAAAATAATATAGTTTATTAAATTTCGTTTAATGATTGCGAGGAAGTGTATATTGTTAAAATATTTCTGTATTTAAAAACTAGAATTAAGGGACATAAGTATGATATGACAAATGGGACTGCACTCAGTAATCATGTAAAAAAAGAATACATGTTTAACTACAAACAAACAAATATCATTGGTATCGAAAACAGTATAAAGAAAGAGAAACACTGGAATCTATTGAAATCTAAAAAAATAGGAACGCAATAAACGATAGAAGAGACATAAAAAGCATCCTAAAAATATAAATAAAATAAATCAAATTATAATTTTAATACATGTATGTGTATGTTGTGTGGAAGTTTAAGAGTTTACGTTTGTTGTAAGTTCATATTATAAACGTCCTGTAGTATTAAATATTTAATATCTAAATGTATTGTTCTAGAATATTTTAACTCTCATGAAGACCCATTAAGAAGATCGAAATGTCAGTAAATAAACAAATACTTAACCAATTTTCATTGATTAATAGATCAAAATCAAGAAAATAGCAACAATATATATATATATATATATATATATATATATATATATATATATATATATATATATATATATATATATATATATATATTCCAATATATTTTGGTTAGTCAACGAGTGTTATAAGTTACTCATTACGTCTATTATTATCGCAGAGGTAATAGTTTCGTTTTAATAGATATTTAACAAAATGGAGCGTCATAATAATAAGCGTAAACGTGTTGTTATTACCTTAAAAGAGAAACTTGAAGCAATTCAACGTTTAGATAATGGTGAACTTCTTAAAAATACAGCATAGGATTTAGGTGTAGCCATGAGTAGTGTTTCAGAGTGGAGAGAAAATCGCGAAAAACTTGAAAAATGGTGTAGTGTTTTGTCATCGCCCACACAGGCACGAAAAAAGTGTGAAAAGCGGTGAATACCAAAAAGTGGGTGATTCTTTATTCTTATGGTTTACATATAATCGAGAACGTGGAATACCAATTTCAAGAACAATTTTAAAATATAAGGCAGTGAATTTAAGCGAAGAGTTGCCGGTTATTGAAGAGCCTGTAAATTTTTCTGCAAGTGATAGTTGGCTAGACAGGTGTACGTCAACTGAAAGTTTGTGGAGAAAGATTGTCGGCTGATGTATCTGCTGCAAAAAAATTTGCAGAGAATTTTGAGCAGCTTATGAAAGAACATGGTTTACAATCAGACCAAATCTATAATTGTGATAAAACAGGCTTGAACTACAAAATGTTGCCGTCAAATACCTTAGCTTCAAAAAGGGAAGCTGGAGCACCTGGCTAGAAAAGTAGCAAAGAACGTATTACTGTTCTTGCATGCAGTAATGCTTCTGGAAGACACAAACTCCCATTAATATGTATTGGTAAGTCAGCAAATCCACGAACCTTTAAGATTATTCGTCGCAATGCTTTTCCTGTTTTGTATAAAAATCAAAACAATGCCTGGATAAACGCGACTCTATTTAAAGACTGGTTTTTTGGAGATCTTGTTCCCAAAGTGGAACTTTTTTTAACAGAACATGGATATCCTAGAAAATGTATTCTGTTACTAGATAACGCCCCCATTCACCCAAGTGCGGAGCAACTTGAAAGTGGGAAAATAAAAGCAATGTTTTTGCCTCCTGCTGTAACTTCTCTCATTCAGCCTATGGATCAGGGTGTACTGGAAAATTTAAAACTCAATTACAGGCGTTTGTTATTGGAGCATATTTTAGAAGTAATAGATGAAGGTGGCGATCTTAATGATGGTCTAAAAAAGATAAATTTGAAAAATGTTATATATTGGATAGCTTCAGCCTGGAATCAAGTAGAGTAGTACTCTGGAAAAATCTTGGTCAAAATTGATTCCACAAGAGGAGTGACATTACTCAGAGGCAGAAACAGAAGATAATGAAAATTTGCATCAAATTATTACAAGAATATCAGGATGTGAAAGTGTTACGGAAACCAAGGTTTGTGAATGGTTAAACAGTGATAGTGTGGAAGATGAAATGACTGACCAAGAATTAATTAAAAGTGTATGC
This sequence comes from Pachyrhynchus sulphureomaculatus, assembly GCA_019049505.1. Taxonomy (NCBI): domain Eukaryota; kingdom Metazoa; phylum Arthropoda; class Insecta; order Coleoptera; family Curculionidae; genus Pachyrhynchus; species Pachyrhynchus sulphureomaculatus. Next base: position 14,220,567 of record CM032452.1, on the reverse strand, counting down.
AAAAATGCTAATAAAATAGAGAGTGATGACGATGATGATAAACGAAGTAGAAGCCACTGACAATATTCCAGAAAAATGTCACATTCAGAAGGACTAGAGGCCCTAGAAAAAGCGTTAACTTATGTAGAACAACAAGAAAATGCGAACGCCGCGCACATTTTGCTTGTCAAACATTGGAGAGACATTGCAACCAAAAACAGAAGTAACGCAAAACGAGTGCAGTTAAAAATTACCTCATATGTAAGACATTAAAGTTAAGAATGAAATTGTTTTATTTTCGATTTTCCGTACATATACATAAAATAAGTAAACTAATTGTTCTATTCTTTGTTTTAATAAATACCTATTTACGTAATAGCATATCGTATAAATGCTTTTAAGTCAATCTGCAATGTTGTATTCATTCTAAACTTCTATTTTATAAAAAAATTCGGATTAACCGAAATTTCGATTATTTGAAATCACTTTGGTCCATATTATTTCGGATAATCGAGATTCTACTGTATATATATATATATATATATATATATATATATATATATATATATATGTATATATATATATATATATATATATATATATATATATATATATATATATATATATATATATATATATATATTAATTCAAAAATCAAAAAGTATTTCCATACGTAGGAAGCGCTAGATGCAATGTTAAATAAAGTTGATTTTTGTTTAACTGTACATATACGTTCAAAACAACACTGCTAAAATAGAAAAGTTAGATTATTATCAATATTGCACTAGACCTATTGCCAGAGACGCATTAAAGAATATTAATAAATTATTTATAACTTACCACATGAAAAATTATCCAAATAATATTCTCAAAAATAGTTCCAAAACTAAGTAGAGACAAGCTAACAAGTTCGCTCTCTCAACAGGTGTGGTTGCAATGAAATTATCTGGCCATGTGGGTGGGTGGTATGATGGATTTGGTGAAATTTGACTAACTGCCTTAGCAACTGCCCAAAAGAACCTGGAATTGTTGGGACGAGCGAGAAGTTTGTTTCTAATTCTATTTATATTTCTATCTGTTATCTCAATACGTGAATAATTACAATAGGTAGAATATTTATCCCTCGCTTTATAGGAATTTTTCGCACTACTAATACGCCTATGGTCTATCGTACTCTCCAGGTTTCGTTTTTATAGCTACTTAAGAACAAACTTTAATGTAAAGAAATATCTTTGTCAATTTAAATTATTGTCAGACATGCATAGCTAACTTCGAAAAAGTTTCTTTATTTTACACAATAATATGATAGAAATATATATTAATAGACACGAGAATAGATTGAAAGGTTCGCGGCCTAGTCAAGAAAACAAAATAAAATACGTACAAGAATATTTTTATTTTTCGACTTAATCTCCACCTAGCTCTATGTACTTCTTCCACCTGCTTTCCAAAGCCTCCACATCTGTTTCAAAAAAAGATTCCCCAAGGTCTTCAAGATACTGGTTAACTGCAGCTTCGACTTCTTTATTTGATGAAAATTTCTGGTCACCGAGGTGTTTTTTTAGGATTGGAAACAGATCAAAGTCCGAAGGTGCCAAATCAGGAAAATAAGCCGGGTGTGGGCAGCAATTCGAAACCACAATCACGAATTTGAGCCATAGACTCAACAGACGTGTGAACGCGAGCTTTGTCCTGATGAAACGAAACTTTCTCAGTAATCCTAGGCGTTTCTCTTTAATTTCTTAAGGTAAACGATGGAAAAGATGTGCAATAGTGCCTCATAGAAAGTAAAATACCAACACCTTGGGTAAACGGCTTTATTGTGCTTATATTTAAAAGGGGAAACAAATTTAAATTGGAGAATTACAGGCCCATCAGCCTGTTATCGGTTCTATACAAAATCCTCACTAGAATCCTTACATATAGATTAACTAACAAACTAGACAGTTATCAACCACGTGAACAAGAGGAATTTAGACGGGAATACAGCACTTTGGACCATCTTCAAACAATAAGATTACTACCAATTAAAAGAGGTATTACACAAGGCGACTCTATATCCCCAAAGCTGTTCACTTTGACTCTAGAAAACATGTTTAATTCATTAAAGTGGGAAAATAAAGGAATACTAATGGACGGTGAACGATTAAATCATTTTAGATTAGCAGATGATATCACACTGCACCATAATAATACCTTTAGCGTCAGAAAAAAAAACTGACGTCATCACTTTTCCAGCCTACAGAATTGCCTTCGCTTTCTTTGGGGTCGATTCATCAGATGTTTTCCACTTCTTGGATTGTTGTTTTGACTCTGGAGTATAGTGGTGGTTTCGTCCATTCTCACAAACCTGTTAAGAAAATCTTGCCGATCAGCCCCAAACATTTCCAAACAGTCGCGAGAAATCGTTTTTGTTCAACTGAAAGCAATCTGTGGACCCATCTAGCGGAAACCTTAGAAAATCCGAGTTCGTTGGCAATGATGTTTTGTGTTCGTTCATACGAGATGCCTATAGTGTCTGCAATCTCTCTGATAGTTAATCTACGGTCTTTCAATATGAGATCACATACTTTGCCGATGTTTTCTTCAGTCGTAGACGTCGTGGGCCGGCAGGAGCGAGGGTCATCTTCGATGCTCTCTCGTCCCCGTTTAAATTCTGCAACCCATTTTTTTACGGTGGTATATGACGGAGCAGATTCTCCTAGTATTGTTTTCATATCTTCATTTTTTAAACAGGTACACTAAACTCGTTCTTACCTAAAAACCGTAAATTCTACAGCAACAAAATTTTACACTGTGACAACCAAAGAAAGTATGAACTTATTGAGGGTACTATAATAAAAATATTATAATTATTTTTTGGTGAGGCCGCGAACTTTTCAATCCATCCTCCAATCCATCCAATTATATATATATATATATATATATATATATATATATATATATATATATATATATATATATATATATAAATATATATATATATATATATATATATATATATATATATATATATATATATATATATATATATATATATATGTATATATATAATTAATTAATAATTTCACAAACTATATTATTTTTTTTTTGTTTTTTGAAGTTTCTGCTTTTGATTTTGAAAAATGATTGGCCATTAATTTATATGCTTTGTAACATATATTTGCGTAATATTTTTTAAATAATTTGTTTATCTGTTGGGAAAAAAACGTTAATAGCTATATACAATTTCAAAGATCAATAGCTAAAAGCAATATACAATATATGTATTTCTATTCCTTTCATTAAGGGTTTTTTCCAACTGATAAATAAATTATTTAAAAAATATAACGCAAATATATGTTACAAAGCATATAAATTAACTGCCAATCATTTTTCAAAATTAAAAGCAGAAACTCCAAAAACCAAAAAAAAAATATAGTTTATGAAATTTCATGTAATGATTGCGAGGAAGTGTATATCGTTAAAATATTCCTGTATTTAAAAACTAGAATTAAGGGACATAAGTATGATATGACAAATGGGATTGCACTCAGTAATCATGTAAAAAAAAGAATACATGTTTAACTACAAACAAACAAATATCATTGGTATCGAAAACAATATAAAGAAAGAGAAACACTGGAATCTATTGAAATCTAAAAAAATAGGAACGCATTAAACGATAGAAGAGACATAAAAAGAATCCTAAAAATATAAATAAAATAAATCAAATTATAATTTTAATACATGTGTGTGTATGTTGTGTGGAAGTTTAAGAGTTTACGTTTGTTGTAAGTTGATATTATAAACGTCCTGTAGTATTAAATATTTAATATCTAAATATATTGTTCTAGAATATTTTAACTCTGATGAAGACCCATTAAGAAGGTCGAAACGCCAGTAAATAAACAAATACTTAACCAATTTTCATTGATTAATAGATCAAAACCAAGAAAATAGCAACAATATATATATATATATATATATATATATATATATATATATATATATATATATATATATATATATATATCAATATATTTTGGTTAGTCAACGAGTGTTATAAGTTACTCATTACGTCTATTATTATCGCAGAGGTAATAGTTTCGTTTTAATAGATATTTAACAAAATGGAGCGTCATAATAATAAGCGTAAACGTGTTGTTATTACCTTAAAAGAGAAACTTGAAGCAATTCAACGTTTAGATAATGGTGAACTTCTTAAAAATACAGCATAGGATTTTAGGTGTAGCCATGAGTACTGTTTCAGAGTGGAGAGAAAATCGCGAAAAACTTGAAAAATGGTGTAGTGTTTTGTCATCGCCCACACAGGCACGAAAAAGTGTGAAAAGCGGTGAATACCAAAAAGTGGGTGATTCTTTACTCTTATGGTTTACATATAATCGAGAACGTGGAATACCAATTTCAAGAACAATTTTAAAATATAAGGCAGTGAATTTAAGCGAAGAGTTGCCGGTTATTGAAGAGCCTGTAAATTTTTCTGCAAGTGATAGTTGGCTAGACGTACGTCAACTGAAAGTTTGTGGAGAAAGATTGTCGGCTGATGTATCTGCTGCAAAAAAATTTGCAGAGAATTTTGAGCAGCTTATGAAAGAACATGGTTTACAATCAGACCAAATCTATAATTGTGATAAAACAGGCTTGAACTACAAAATGTTGCCGTCAAATACCTTAGCTTCAAAAAGGGAAGCTGGAGCACCTGGCTAGAAACGTAGCAAAGAACGTATTACTGTTCTTGCATGCAGTAATGCTTCTGGAAGACACAAACTCCCATTAATATGTATTGGTAAGTCAGCAAATCCACGAACCTTTAAGATTATTCGTCGCAATGCTTTTCCTGTTTTGTATAAAAATCAAAACAATGCCTGTATAAACGCGACTCTATTTAAAGACTGGTTTTTTGGAGATCTTGTTCCCAAAGTGGAACTTTTTTTAACAGAACATGGATATCCTAGAAAATGTATTCTGTTACTAGATAACGCCCCCATTCACCCAAGTGCGGAGCAACTTGAAAGTGGGAAAATAAAAGCAATGTTTTTGCCTCCTGCTGTAACTTCTCTCATTCAGCCTATGGATCAGGGTGTACTGGAAAATTTAAAACTCAATTACAGGCGTTTGTTATTGGAGCATATTTTAGAATTAATAGATGAAGGTGGCGATCTTACTGATGGTCTAAAAAAGATAAATTTGAAAAATGTTATATATTGGATAGCTTCAGCCTGGAATCAAGTAGAGTAGTACTCTGGAAAAATCTTGGTCAAAATTGATTCCACAAGAGGAGTGACATTACTCAGAGGCAGAAACAGAAGATAATGAAAATTTGCATCAAATTATTACAAGAATATCAGGATGTGAAAGTGTTACGGAAACCAAGGTTTGTGAATGGTTAAACAGTGATAGTGTGGAAGATGAAATGACTGACCAAGAATTAATTAAAAGTGTATGCAAAAATGCTAATAAAATAGAGAGTGATGACGATGATGATAACGAAGTAGAAGCCACTGACAATATTCCAGAAAAATGTCACATTCAGAAGGACTAGAGGCCCTAGAAAAAGCGTTAACTTATGTAGAACAACAAGAAAATGCGAACGCCGCGCACATTTTGCTTGTCAAACATTGGAGAGACATTGCAACCAAAAACAGAAGTAACGCAAAACGAGTGCAGTTAAAAATTACCTCATATGTAAGACATTAAAGTTAAGAATGAAATTGTTTTATTTTCGATTTTCCGTACATATACATAAAATAAGTAAACTAATTGTTCTATTCTTTGTTTTAATAAATACCTATTTACGTAATAGCATATCGTATAAATGCTTTTAAGTCAATCTGCAATGTTGTATTCATTCTAAACTTCTATTTTATAAAAAAATTCGGATTAACCGAAATTTCGATTATTTGAAATCACTTTGGTCCATATTATTTCGGATAATCGAGATTCTACTGTATATATATATATATATATATATATATATATATATATATATATATATATATGTGTATATATATATATATATATATATATATATATATATATATATATATATATATATAGATATATATTAATTCAAAAATCAAAAAGTATTTCCATACGTAGGAAGCGCTAGATGCAATGTTAAATAAAGTTGATTTTTGTTTAACTGTACATATACGTTCAAAACAACACTGCTAAAATAGAAAAGTTAGATTATTATCAATATTGCACTAGACCTATTGCCAGAGACGCATTAAAGAATATTAATAAATTATTTATAACTTACCACATGAAAAATTATCCAAATAATATTCTCAAAAATAGTTCCAAAACTAAGTAGAGACAAGCTAAGGCAAATAAATAAGTTAAAACTATTAGCAAGTAGAAGAAAAAACTGAATTTCAAAAAGACTTTTGAAAGAAACTACTATTTCGTAAAGGTAAAGAGAAAGCAACTCTACTGTTTTGATTACTTGTAGAACATCCTCACGACTGTTAGACGATTTTACGTTGTTTAGAATTTCCGTAACTTTCTGGTATCTACTTCTTATTGAGACTCGCAAAGTTATCATTGTAATGCATTCCAATGTGGGATAAATATTTACTATATAGTAACTTAGTGACAATATTGCTAACATAAACTTCCCGCCAAATTTTAAGAAGAATGTTGGAGATTGAATAAAAATCAATATTATTATTAATAAATTAATAAATATTGAATAATATATGCCCTTTCTGAATATATGTTCCTCAAATTCTGGTCGTCTGCTAAATAAAACTGAATCAACACATGCAAATTTTCGGAAAAAGTTTTACACCAAGCTCTTCTTTTACTGTAGGAGTTGATAATAACAATAAGTACTATTAAGTATTGCCATGCAATTGTCAATGGTAAAAAAACTCTAAAAATAACAATGTCACATAAAATTAAATTATGGTATACCATCCATGATAATAGAATAAACATAGATAATACTAAAACTATAAAAATTGCAGTTTTCTTTTTATAACGTAGGTCTTTAGTTAGATTATTATTGCGGAAATCAAAGTATGGTACAATACAAAAAGAAATTTAGAAATTTGTACACTGAAATACCATAAAATCACATCATTATGAGAAATCATACTGTTGTTGAATTACACATATATTTTTAACAATAACATGCATTAGCTTTTGTAGCTTATAACTGACTAATTATAAACATCCTTTGAGACACAATTTTTCTATTTTATCATGTTTAGTGATCAAACAAATTAGCCTTTTATTAATAAGGAATATTTAAGTGTAGTCTTAGTGTAACAAGTAGCACAAAAATTTCATTTTTACTTGCTTGTTTTCAAAATTCTAAACCAATATACTTTTCAGTTAAAATACGAATTTTATTAATTTTAGTATTTCACCATACACGTAAAATGGCAATGACATCGGGTTTACCTGACTTTTGTACGAAATCGCCAACATAATAATCTTGTGTATATATATATATATATATATATATATATATATATATATATATATATATATATATATATATATATATACCATAAATTGCAAAATTAATACGACTCAATAATACAATAATACCTAGTACCATTTAGTAAAAGGTGCTTGCTTCTTTATATATATATATATATATATATATATATATATATATATATATATATATATATATATATATATAACATGATTTACACTACTCAGTATATATGATTTACAATTTGGATCTTAAGATATATACATGACAGGGACCTAAGTAACTTAGCCTAGGTAAGGAGTTTATATAAATAATAATTAAGATTAACTTAAGCTAGTCCGGTGGCAGGGGTCTTAGCAGATGGTGGCGGGTGTGGCGTGGAGGGGGCGGTAGGTGTTCCTGACTGTGGGATTGGGGTGGTGAATGACTTTGTCCAGAAATTTGAGCTGAGCTGAAATCCCGGATTGTGGGCATCTGGAGGTTTTTGAGAAGCTGAGTGTTGCGGATGAACCAAGGGGCTTAGGCGATGATGCGGAGGGCCTTGTTTTGAATGGTCCGGAGGATGGATCTGCGGGTACGTAGATTTGGCACCATGATGGGCGGGAGTAGGTTATTCCGGCTCGGATGATCGTTTTGTAAATTGTCAAGTTGATGCCAGTTGAGAATTTGCAGAACTTGTTCAGAAGTGAGTACAAGAGGAACGAGGAGTTTGTTAGCTTTCTTGGTAGAGGCGGTAACCTGGTACTTCGATACTAGCAGCTTGTCGTAGTGGAGGCCCAGATACTTGATGCTGTTATACACACATATATATATATATATATATATATATATATATATATATATATATATATATATATATATATATATATATATATATATATATATATATATATATATATATATATATACATATATATGTATATATTTTATGAGTCTAGAAAACGTGCTACAGGGAAGTCCCCTAAAGCGCTACAGGAGCGACACGTGTGCGGAGAAAGCGATTCACGTTGTTTTTGAATCGCTACAAATTGTACTCGTTGGGAAACACAGTCCTGGGCAAATTATTCCAAAGGGATGATATTCTCCATATAAAGCTCAAATGTTTTGTGAAAATGCCAAAAACGAAAGAAGTTTCCGTTGAAAATCGGGCTCTGATGATTGCGATACATCAAAATGGTCACTCGAGTCGACAAATCGTGAGTGATATGCGGTTGCCAAGGAGAACGGTGGACTACATCGTAAAAAAATTTTCTGGGAGACTGGGGGACATGGAATTCACAACCAAAAGTGTTCAGGAAGGCCTCGAAAAAACGACTCCCGCTGAAGACAGGGCTATAACAATGTCGAGCAGATGTAATCGCCGCCTAACCGTACCAGAAATCACAGCTCAAGTAAACCTGGAGCGGCCCATCCCCATCAGCGTGACAACCGTGAAGAACAGATTAGCAGAAGGTAGATTACACGGGAGAGTTGCAATGAGAAAACTACTTCTTAGGCAAGTGAATAAACGTAAAAAATTAGAATGGGCCCGAGAACATGAAAATTGGACATCAGAAACAATAGAATTCCGTCCTTTGGAGCGACGAATCTAAATTCGAAATTTTCAGTTCAAATAGACGAGTTTACGTACGGTGATCAGCTGGAGAGAGGATGTTAGGAGTCTGTCAGTTGCCTACAGTAAAATATGGTGGAGGTTCAGTAATGGTTTGGGGTTGTTTTGGCAACGGTAAATTTTAAAAAATCTTTAGGATAGAAGGAATCATGCGAAAAGAACAGTATCAAGAAATTTTGCTAACTCAAATGTTTCTTTTTGACAGAGATATTTTCCAGCGGAAATTTATTTTTCAGCATAACAATGACCCTAAAGAATCTGCTAAACAAATTAGAGAACTTTTAGACCAATGGGAACCGATGACGTCCTGGAAGTGATGACTTGGCCTCCACAATCACCCGACTTGCGCCCCATCGAATTGCTATGGGAACATTTGGACAGGTGTGTTTGAAATCTCAATCCTATATCAGAAAATCACTTGAGGGAACTTTTACAAGCAGAATGGGTTAAAATAACTGAAGAAACTACTGGACGCCGAAACTCTGTAAAGCGGCAATTAAAAATAAAGGAGGTCACATAGATGAGAAAAATCCTGGAAAATCATGAATATTTTTCTGATTTTCTAGACTGTAAATAATGTGAAAATAAATAATAATCCATTAAAATTAAAAAAATATTATCTTTGTTTTTGTTCTTTTGAGACTGAAATAACTAGGTGGGCAAATACTTTCTGACGGTAATGTATGTATCTATATATATATGAATATATATACATATATATATATATATATATATATATATATATATATATATATATATATATATATATATATATATATATATATATATATATATATATATATATATATATATATATATATATATATATATATATATATATATATATATATATATATATATATAAACTCCTGGACAAAGTTAACGCAACAATCTGAAAATTAATTTATCTTTTTCTTATGTCAGTTTTAAAGTTTATCGAGTATTTGAATAGTAGGCTATGCATATTTTGTTTCGTTCATGACAGAAATCAAAACAATTCGTTTAGATTTACAGTTTTAAAGAATTTTTTAGAAGATAAACTATTTTCTGTAATAATGCGATCGATTTTCTTTAAAAGTAAGCTTATAAATTGTTCCCTTTTTCAAAGTAATACGTTTTTGTGGTAGACTGTTTTATTTTTGACCCCGAAGAATTAGAAAAATGAATCGAACAAGTAATTTAACTGAACACGAGGTAGTGCGAGCCTCAGTTTTATTGGACGAGAGATGTTGTCAGTGTTATGTTGCCAATTTGTTAGGCAAACATCGTTCCACAATAAGTCGTATGGTAAAACGCTTGAATGAAGTAGGAACTTATTCTAAAAAGGCTAGGGCAAGGGCGAAAACGATGCACTAGCGACCTAGATGAACGTTTTATAAGACAATATGCTTTAAGAAACAGGACTGTCACTAGTTCTATAATAAGAAACGAACTCGAAGCTGTTCGCAATGTTACAATTTCTTCTAAAACAGTTAGAAGACGGTTAAATGAAGCTGGATTAAACAGTAGGAGAC
>CM032452.1:14089701-14209909 GCA_019049505.1 Pachyrhynchus sulphureomaculatus | reverse complement strand
AAAAACAATTTTCACAGGGTACAAAATGACGCCTCACAAAGTGCGGGCAAGTTCCCATGTTACAATATATATATATATATATATATATATATATATATATATATATATATATATATATATATATATATATATATATATATATTGTAACATGGGAACTTGCCCGCACTTTGTGAGGCGTCATTTTGTACCCTGTGAAAATTGTTTTTCCCACGCTTGGGCGCAATTTTCTTGCAACCTCTTTTTAATTTCTGAGAATGAATTGAGTGAATAATGATTTTAAAAGAACTAAAGAAATTAAACAAACACTAGCTCAGTTTTCCTTGGTAGAGAGATATGGGTAAGAGATAATTGTTGTACGTCTTTTTGGAATTATTTTCTATTTTTTAAAAAACTTTAGTTGCACGAATTTTGGGCACCATTCATTTTAAAATAGAAAGGATCTAATTTCAGCTAAAAAAATGAAAAAATACTGAAATGGTGTACAGTTGTTAAATAAAAAAATCAGTTTGGTACAACCGTCCTTATCCTGAAAAGAAAGATAGGTGTACAGTGAAACACTAGCTTTAATCCCCAAAAAGAAAATTTATTCATGATTTTAAAATAAAAGTTCTAACCTTTGCAGTTTTAAGAATTACAAAAATTCTAGCCTAAAAATTAGTTATTAAAATTAGAGTCCCTAAATCAGACATTTTACTTCTAAAACTTGACTACACCCGAAATCGAAGAGTCGTGATATTCACTTCGAGATTTATCAGTTCAAATTGATGTTAAAACACTTATTTGCGGGGAATAGATCTATTGATGTATGTTCTGGTGACTTACGGTTTTCCTACGGGCTTCTAGGCCTTCAATGGAACACAAAACCGATTTCACACATTCCATCACTTATTTTCAGTATGACTTCACGATGAGAAGAGCCTACTTCGGCTACTCCATGTAGAAAAAACACACTAAGCCCACTACGGCTTTACGTTAAAAACTCGTACTTAATTTGGCTCTCGTAAATATTGCCAGAAGCCTCTACTGCGGCTTGATGAGAATAAGCCTTCTCGGCGGCTAGATGGACGTAAGCCTCTTGGCGGCTCGGTGGAAGTAAGCCTCTCGGCGGCTTGGTGGAAGTAAGCCAAGATGTGCGTTCTCCGGACCCTTAAATAAGCCGTGAGAACTACGTCTCTAAAATGGCGACGCCGGAACCAAACTCCGGAAACAAACATTTCACCAATCCCGGCGTACTACAAATTCGATAGATTCGGTCGGCAACCCGCACTGCACACTATATAACGAGCGACTAGGAATTCCAGTGTAAATACACTGCTCGATACAAAGATGAAAAGAAGTACAATATAAAGCCAAAAATCAGTAACATTACATGGTCTTAAAATCTAGGAAAAAATGAATGTTACAATATATATATATATATATATATATATATATATATATATATATATATATATATATATATAATAAATTAAAATTCCGGGTTTTATTCCGTTCGCCTAACAATGAATTTGCACGACGTTTTGTCAAATGCTCTTGCTGCTGCTGCTACTCGATACTGTGATCTTGCTGCTGCTGCCGCTTCAATAATAGTTATCTTAACAGTAGATTGCTAATTACAATATAAAAAGAATGAATTGTTTTTATACCAATTTAAAAGATAAAAAAGATACTTTACAAAGATCTAATATATCTACGGCATTCCTTGTCAATGTGGTTTGATCTATGTTGGACAAACTTCACAAAAGCTTTCTAAGAGATTAGCGTTACACAAAAGTGATAGCAAACACAAACCTAACGCAACTAGCTTGAGCTTACACGTAAATAATACAGATCACAGAGTACATTATAACAGCATTTTCGTTCTGGATGTTGAGATTAATTACTTCAGAAAAAGTTTCTTGGAAATGTGTTACATAAAAACTTCTCAATCACAAAAAAGACATACAAGAATTGAGCTCGATGTATACCTATTTACTAACACAAAACCATACCAAACCAATGAAAAAGAACGATTTTTAGGAAAAAAATAGTTTCCAGTAAAGTTGACGTTTCTTTTCTCTTTCTGCTATTCGTGCTTTTTATTACGAATTACTTTTTTGTGTCTTCTTGTTATAAAATTAAAAAAATTAAAAATTAAATATGATAAATAATAAATAACATTCAGTATTAATATTCTCCTTCGAATATTTTAAATTAGCCTGAGTCCCTTTGTATAAAATTAAAGAATTAATATAATTAATAATAAATAACTCGCCTAATAGTAACATTCATTAAATTTATGTCCCTTTGTTATAAAATTAAAACTAAAAAATAAATATTATTAATAATAAATAATTTGTCTAATATTAGCATCCACCAAAAATATTTACCACATTCATAACTTTAATGCTTTTGAGGTTTTCTGTCGACCTGATGACGACATAGACTACCAACAATATCCGGTTCAGACTCAAATATCACTAAATAAGTTACTAAACTCGATGTCATAAAAGATTTTTAAAATGGAGTACCATCTCAACATGATGGTGTTTTTGCATTTGTGTAACTCTCTAAGTGTCTTTTTATCATGTTTGTGTATTCATATCTACTACCTGGCCAACAAAAATGCAGATTTTATTGTCTTCACCAGATATGAATTAATTGCTAAATTTTTATAAGTAATTCCTCATACAGTCTTATAATTCATTGAATCACATTTTAAAAACGAACGTTTTGAGTTTATTTTCTGTACCTGGCTTGCATTTTTAGAATCCAGAAGAAGCTACTATTAGGCAGCGAAAGCTCGATAATAAAAATAAAAAGCAGATACTAGAGCCTTTAGATCTTTGATTGCTCATCTCGTCTCCTTATAAGGGCGTTTCCCAGTTATTAAACTTAGGATTATTTGTTGCCAGTGCCCTGTTACTGTCCTTCCTCTTTCTATATATATATATATATATATATATATATATATATATATATATATATATATATATATATATATATATATATATATATATATATATATATATATATATATATATATATATATATATATATATATATATATATATATATATATATATATATATATATATATATATATATATATATATATATATATATATATATATATATATATATATATATATATATATATATATATATATATATATATATATATATATATATATATATATATATATATATATATATATATATATATATATATATATGTATATATTATATATATATATATATATATATATATATATATATATATAAAATAAAGAAAGAAAGCAAAAGTTGCCGTATCTAACAAAATTCTTAAATATAAAATTTGTTGAAGAACTCGGCAAAGGGCGTGATTAAAGTTCACACAATGTTCATTAAACCAATATTTCGGTCCTTGGTTGGGACCTTCTTCAGGGCAACAACTGAAAAGGAGAATTAGTCTACTAACTGAGAAAACAAAAAGTAAATTATTCAAATTATTACTATTATTATTATTAATAAACTTATGTAGAAGTAACATGAAATATAAGATGTAATATAAAAGAAAAATACTCACATGAATAGTGAGAAGTAGTAACATACTGGCCATAATTACTAACAATCCATTAAAACTAAAATCACTAAAAACTAATACATAAAGTTAAAAAGATCAAATTTATAACAGAGATGTGTTTGAAAACCCTGGATGCTGAAAACAGTTTTCATTATTAATTAATTCACCCGAACCAACCACCAGTAGCCTGCGCCTTGCACAAAATGATTGACATACCACTGACAAAAGACAGTTACTTGACAGAGATAAGGGACTTTTTTGAAAACCTAAAAACCTAAAAACCGAAATTGTAAACAACCGGAAGGAGATCTGGTCCAGCGAAAAATATATAAATGGTCAAATAAAGAGAAGAAGAAATTACCAATTAAAAGACCTTAAAACCGATAAGGAAATTCGGATCGAAAACAACCATGAATTTTGGGTAAAAAAAGGGGACAAGAGATCTAGCAAAGGAGAAACAGAGAAGGGAGGATGGTATGTTATATTAACTTATTAATTAATCTATTTTATTTAATTATATAATTTGTTAATTTAATTATTGAAAAAAATAATTTGAGAAGGGAGGTTTATTCACCATAAGGTGTATTGAAGCATGAAAATTCAAAAAGGGGAAGGAAGGGGATCATTCTAACACAGTCGTTTTTCTGTCATTGCCAAAGTCTAGTGATTTCCACTTTCTTCCCCTCTTTGAATTTTCATGCTTCAATACACCTTATGGTGAATAAACCTCCCTTCTCAAATTAATTTTTTTCAATAATTAAATTAACACATTATATAAATAAGTAAAATAGATTAATTAATAAGTTAATATTTATTCAAAACTAGGAAAGTTAGAATAGATAGTGATTAATGTTTTATTATTTCTGTTTTTTTCTGAGTAAATCAATTTAATTTGAAACTTATTTTGGTACAGTGTTTTTCACTTTTAAAGTTTACTATGAGGGGTGAAAAATCCAGAGACTATTGAAAAAAAAACAGTGCTTTTGCCATAAATCGATTTTATTCTACAACATAGCTCCCGTTAAGAGCGATACACTTATTCTAGCAATCTTCCAATATTGGGATACCCGTCATACAGTACGATTTGTCGAGTTCCCTAAAATAAGCATCAGTTTCCCATTTGATTTCTTCATTTGAGCCAGATCTCTCTTTTTCGAATTAGAAAATGGATCATAATTACTGAGGAACAAATCTGGTGAATACGGAGGTTGAAGAAGCAATTCATAGCCTAATCGGTCCAATTTCACCATCAGTTTTATGGAATTGTGAGCTAGTGCATTATCTTGGTGAAACAACGCTTTTTCTTCGCTTCATTTTTCTCTTGATTTCAACATTCAAACGGTCCAATAAACCAATGTCCTAATATCTGTGATTGTTCGTCCCATCTCAAGTTACTCAATCAGTATTATTCCATGTACATTCCAAAGATACCTGCTAAAACCTTTTCAGCTGATATTTGTGTTTTGGGACGCTTCGGTTGGCTTTCGTGTGGTTCCAGTAACTCTGTGGACAACCTGTTGGACTCAGGAGTGTAGTGGTGGATCCACGTTTCGTCCATTACTACGAATCAACACAAAAATATTTGGATTACTACGAAACAGAGCCAAACAGCGTTTTGAATCTTTGATACGTTACTGTTTTTGATCAATCGTGAGAGTGTGCGGGCACATAACTTTTTCATATGCAAATATTCATGCGAAATATACTTCACGTATTCGGTTGATATCCTCACGGTCTTAGCTATCTCTCTCACTTTCACTTTGCGGTCATTCTGAACGATATGATGTTTTTTCCTGTTTTTTTGGAGTGACTGTGGACGTCCGGAACATGGTATATTATCAGTGCTTGTACGACTGTATTTAAGTTCACTAAACCATCGACATATAGTTGCTTTCGACGAAGCAGATGTGCCATCCAAGATTCTGGTTGTATTTCTTCCCCATCAAAAAGCAATGTTTATTTAACACACGTAATTCATTTTGTTCCATCATTTTGCAAAAATCAAAAGTGGCATCACTCAAACAAATGTAACTCGCAAGTTAATAGACAAAATGTCATGAAAGTTTTACACGAAACTTTAACAGAGTTGAGCCTAACTGAAAATCATATGTTTTCTTTTGTTTGTACTGCCATCTCTCCGAAAATTTCTGGCAGGTGTACCCGAAATTTAGGATAAGATTATCTAGAAATCAGTAGCATTAAGAATGGGCCTTCTAAGATAAGACCTTCAATAACTCAAGAACAGTTTGCTATAATATTAGTTAAAACTGCACCTTCAAATAAATATACGTATATATATTTATATCTCTTTCTTCAAAAATCACTGTTAAAATATATTTCGAATATTAAAAATATCATAAATCAAATTAGCATAGTAAGAGTACTTAAACTTAATTTAATTGTAACTCTTTTCATTACTTAAAATACTAAAAAATAAATGAACGGAGTAACGACTTGTTAATTACTAGTTAACTGTTAATTGTAAATCAGAGTCTTTATAATTAAATATACGTCGAATTAGCACTTAGGGACGTTCCCAAGAAAATAATTTTTTTTTACGATTATCTACAAAATTTGAATATAAATATATATTAGTATCCTTTATAGGTAGAAAAAATTTCAGTACTTCTTAAAGCACTAAATTTGTAAATATTCGCTGTTAAAATTTGCATTTTTAACATAAGAACCCTTCCTCGACCTATGTTGAAACGGATGTTTTATTATGTAACAATGGTTTTAAGGTTGTTTTGAAAAACTTAGATTCATTAATTAAAAATATAGAAAATCTTTTTCTGTAAAGAATATTTTAGCAAGCGGTATTTGTTTATTTCATAAAAAATATTAAAAGTTAGCTACGTTTTCAGTTTTTCTCACATAATTGGATAAATAAAAGTTCGCAACTTGGCAACGTCGCACTGTGTAGGATTCTTAAAATACCATTAAAGCACAGCTGATTTTAATAAATGCGTGTAGCTTTCAGATGTATAAAGAATATGGGTTATCGTAAACAAAAAGTCAATAATTACAACAAATCAAATATTTATTAGTATTCAACATAAATAAGTAGCATATTAATTAATATCAAATTCAACATTATTAGCGATTACCAATATGGCTTTCGTAAAAATAGATCAACAGGAGATCTTCTGACTCATGTAACACATGTTTGGAACAACGCAATTGAATACTTTGGAGAATCTCGAGCGGTTGCTCTTGACATATCCAAGGCATTCGACCGTATCTGGCACGATGGGCTACATTCTTATGGTATGTCTGAAAAGTTCTGTTTGTGGCTCTCATGTTTCCTCAGAGAACGTTCTTTACGAGAGGCAATCGACGGATTTCTTTCTAACACCTTCACTATCAACGCCGGTGTACCCCAAGGCTCCATACTGTCTTCTACTCTCTTTCTTATTTATATTAACGATCTGCTGGAAAAGACCGAGAATCTAATCTACAGCTTTGCAGATGACAGTACACTTATATCTTCATTCACTTTTAACGCTCGGACATCGGCTGCTCAGGCGAATATCCGCAGACAGCAGGAAGCCATTCAACTCAACAAAGACTGGAAGAAATTCTATCTTGAGGTGACAGTAATCAAGTGGAATTTAACGCTACAAAAACCCAGGCCGCAGTTTTTTCTAAAAAAGTTAACGTTGCTAAACCCGACATAGTTATGTCGGGGCACTCCATTCCTCTAACATTGTCACTCAATTTGTTGGGCGTTAATTTGGGAGCAAATATGTCCTGGCATGAATATGTTGCAGGCATAGCAAGAAGAGCTTCTCAAAAGTTGGGAATATTGTTTCGAACCAGAAAGCTTTACACTCCAGAAAAACTGTTAATTCTTTACAAAGCTCAAATTCGACCAACTATGGAATACTGCTCCCATGTTTGTAGCTCCGCTCCCAAACATACACTGCATTTGTTGGATTCTATTCAGAGAAGAGCTGTTCGTCTGATTGGAGACTTGGAACTGACCGGCGGCCTTGATTCACTGGAACATCGAAGAACGGTTGGCGACTTGCGCCTATTCTACAAGTATTTTCATGGAAAATGTTCAAAGGATGTGGCCCGCTTAATTCCTCCCAGGGCGGTGCATGTAAAAAGTACACGTCGCGCTAATATTTCACATCCGTATGAGGTTCAGCTTGTTACTCCTCGTACAACGCTTTTCAAGCAGTCTTTTATATGGAGAACATCATCCCTTTGGAATAATTTGCCCAGGACTGTGTTTCCCACCGAGTACAATTTGCAGCGATTTAAGAACAACGTGAATCGCTTTTCTCCGCACACTGGTCCCTCCCGTAGCGCTTTACGGACTTCCCTGTAGCACGTGTGCTAGACTCTTAAAAAAAATTCAAATTCAAAAAAATTATCTTTATTTTAAAAGTATGCCAGCATACAATAAAATAGTGTCCTCAACTAAGACTAAAACTACCTAACAGGATTAAACATTATCAAAGTATCTATAGAATTCTTCAATATTATATGGCTCTATTTTCAATAACAATCTAAAGATTTTCTTTTTGAGTATTTTGAGATTTGTAATTAATTTAATATCATTTGGTAAAGTATTATACAACTTTATACATTGATAATGTGCACCCCTCTCTGTCATAGTCAATCGGTGTCTTGGGTAAGTATAGTTCATTGTTCTTGTAGCATATACAGTTTGTGACTCATATCTTTCAAATAAAGACCTGTTTTTAAACAGGAATAGTATACATTCCTGTATGTAAACAGCAGTAGCAGTAAGTAGTTTATTTCCTGTAAACTTTCCTCTACATGATTCTCTATGTTTTAAATTGAGTATAATTCGTAAAGCTCTTTTTTGACAAACAAAAACCCTACTAGCATCTCTACTATTTCCATACATGATAATTCCATACCTTATATGGGACTCAAAGTTTGCATGATACAGTATTTTCTTGATGTCAAACGAAATATACCTCCCCAAGATTCTAAGACTATAACATATTCTGTTTAATTTACTCACAACATGGCTGACATGACATTCCCAGGATAAAGTACTATCTAGAAACATGCCCAAAAACTTAACTTCAGCATTTAAACTAATATGGTTACCATTTAAGTTTAAACTAGTTGGTTCCTCTAGTCGTGACCTGCTTGTTTTAAATATCATAATGTTCGTTTTTTGTGTTATTCATGACTAGCCTATTCTTCGTGAACCATTCCTCCACCCCTAGCATAAAAATCTCAGCATCTTCTTCAAGGTCAGTAATGTCTTTATTACTTAACAAAATGTTCGTATCATCTGCATAATTAGTAATTTTACATTTATTATTTAATAAAAGTAATTCAGTTATGTTATTTACATATAAGATAAACAGTATAGGGCCCATAACACTACCTTGTGGAATGCCTAACATTATCTTCTTTTTTTGAGATGACACCCTGTCACTTCCCTTACCTATCACCACTCTTTGTTCCCTACAAGATAAGTATGATTTGATCCACTTCAGGGTTGTTCCTCGAATTCCGTACCTGTTTAATTTGTGTAAAAGTATATTATGGTTTAATGTATCATATGCCTTTGATAAATCAAGAAACAACCCCAGAGGAATCTCGTTATTTTCTAGAACGTCTGTTATCTGTTGTACAAAGTTAACAATTGCTGTTTGAGTGGATTTTCCATGTAAGTATCCATGTTGTGTTTTATTAAGTAGGCCATTTTCCACCATAAATCCTAGAATTCGCTGGCACATAACATGTTCAAATATTTTGAATAATGAACTGAGCAGAATTATTGGGCGATAATTTTCTATATTGATTTCATCACCTTTTTTATAAACCGGAATTACTAGTGCAATTTTTAACTGTTCCGGGAATATACCGTATTTAATTGAATTATTTATAATGTACATTAAAGGTTCCATAATTTCGGATATCACAATTATTATTAGGCTATTTGAAATCTCATCAAAACCGCACGTGAACTTATTTTTCAGTTTTGTGACTATCTGCATTATTTTCTCTTTATGCACTAATTCTACCTTAATTTCTATAGCGTTATACTCTATTTCCGAATTAAAAGGTGTATTATTCAATTTGTTTAATAGATTAGGTGCTACGTTTATCAAGAAATCATTAAAATCGTTTGCTATATTCTCCTTATTTCCTTCAATTTTAATGTTTTTCTCTGCTAGCTTACCTTTTATTTCATTTATAATTTTCCAAGTACATTTACTTTTATTATCCGAATTTCTTAACCTCTCCGCATAGTTTTTTCTTTTATGGTCTTTCAACAAGTTGTCATATTCTTTCTTTTTATTACTGTACATAGCCTTATATCTAATATTTACATTTTTTATTACATACAGAGTATCCAATTGTCTTGTACACTCTTTGATTTCAGGGCTACTTTGCATATATTTGGATTTATTAAAATTTCTACGTGGGATCTTTATTTGGGAGAAATGCTCATTAAATATCTCTAAGAAAAGTTTCATAAAAGTAGACCACTGGTTGTCCACTAATTCAGCATTGATTGAGTAGATGGACTGCCAATTTAATTTTTGAAGACCATTCTTGAAGTTAGTTTTATTCTGAGTGTTAAAGCTTCTTTTTTTAATGAATAAAGATTTTTGTTTTTCGATATATAATATCACCTTCTGAGCGGTATGGTCTGAAATCATCGAGTGCAAAATTTGGGATGTCATGCCACCATCAAAATTTGTTAGTATGTTATCAATACAGGTACTACTTGTGTTAGTAATGCGCGTATGTTTTAAAATAGTTTGTTTGACATTGAAAGAGGAAACAACTGAATTAAATTCAGAAATATTTTTTGAAGCTGACAGAAAGTCAATATTAAAGTCGCCACCAATGATAACTATATCACTAGGATTATTTGTGCAGAGTACTAACATTTGTTCCATTTTATTTAAGAAAATGTTGAACTCACCATTGGGGGGACGATACAGAGACACAACAATGATATTTTTATTTTTTATCTTAGTTTCACATGCACAACACTCAAAATTAGATTCCACACTTATAGTACTTATATCTGACCTTGATTTAAATTTAATGTTTTTTTCTTACAAACCCAGCACTGCCACCATGTCTATTTGCTTGTTCTCTGCAGAAGCTTGACGCTAAAGTAAATCGTTCAATGCCATAATTTTTTAACTGATCTTGGGTTTTCCAATGCTCAGTGACACACAAAAAGATACTCTCTGTATGTTGGCGCAAAAGGTCCTCTATTAGGTCAACAGAATTTCCAATAGATTGCACATTTTGGTGTATTAGGCTGCATCCTTCTGTTAGTTGACTATTTATATTATCAGATGTACAATAAGGAGTATGTTTGTGTATAATAGGAGTTGGAGCATTTGTTGGGTATTCTGAGTTTATTATAAAAAACTCTGTTTAATTACGTCTTGGTAATTTGTTTTATTCTCATATTCTCTTACTTTACGAAGAAATTCTGGACAATTTCAATTTTTGGCTGTGTGGTTTCTGTCCGGAATCTTGAGTCTCTTACAGTTGGGACATTCGAGTACTTCTTCATTGCACTCTTTGCCATTATGGTTCTTATTACACTTGAAACATACATCACTGTTTGTGCAGTATTTCGTAACATATCCATAATTGCAGCACTTAAAACACAGAGCAATATTGAAGTACTCCTGTGTATAGATCTTCACTTAGGTTCTGACATCTGATAAGCCATTTGAATATATCTGAATTTGTTTGTAAAATCCAGTTTTCTTTTGTTGGATTTCTGCAAGTTCTTCTTGTGACACTTGTGACCTACTGTTTACATTTTGTCCGAAATTTGTCATTCTAACAGGATTTTGTTCTACAAGTTCATTTATAAAATCAACAGGTTCATATCCTTTTTTTATTCCAGTGATCATTATATAGGAGTCTGAAATCTGATTTTCCTTTACTTGGAGATTTTCAGAGTCTTGTAGCATGCCTTTTAGTTTTTTTTGTTGCTCATCGTTATAACATTCTATTACTATTCCCCCACTATTAAGTTCTCTGACATTTTTAAATGTTCCTTTTACTCCCTTATTTTTTATATTTTGTTTAATTTCACTGATCACTACTTTCGGGTTGTTTTGGTTTTTGATTTTCACTAATGTTTCATGTTTCTTTATCTGCGGTGGAGTTTGCCATTCTTGTTCCCCCTGTGTTGATTGTCCTGTCTGTTTCGTAATATGCCTTTTTGTTACAGTACTATAAGTATTTTGGGTTAATATTGGTGTTAAGTTCGATGTTGTTTCCGGATTTGTAGTCTCAGACAGTTGTTGCATGTGTCTGTTATGATTAAGTTGATATGTAAGTTGGGCATTTTCTTGCTGTAAGTGTCCTATTTGATAAGCAAATGTACTTAATACTTTGTATATGTTATATGAAGCTTTCCTCAATATCACTTTGTTTTGAGAGTCTCTTTCTTTGTTTTCCTCGAGTTTAATTTCAAAATAGTTCTGTATAGTTTCCAGATTTTCCAGTACTCGTTTGATCATGTTTTGTGGGTTATCGCTGTTGTTTCCGTGCAGCAAAGGAGGAAAAACAGAGCGCTCCGTTGTTGTTTCTTTCGTATTATTATTTGTTTCATTCCAGTGTTGAATTTTAAATCATTCCAGTGAGCTAGGGCTGGAACCGGAACGTTTGCGTTTGTATGGGGGTAAATCAATTTGGCTTTTCGTAGTCTGGTTTTCCCGAGGTGGTCTCCTCAGAAGAATTTACTTTTTCTTTGGAGTTCTCTGTCTCTACCCCTCCCTTTTTAAATTGGGGACTACGTTGTAATGAATTCCTGGGCCAGAAAACTTCCTAGAACTCGTCTCCATCCATAAAAGGACTTCCAAACCTTTCCTCAAGAACTACACACCTACTTAGCGATGTCTCCTTTTTGTTGACGTGGCCTGGTAGTTTATTCGTTCTCTGTTTGTTATCATGTATTTTTATTTCAGGTACATTTTTTGTTGCTTCAGTTTTTGTTCGTGCATGCTTGAATAAACGATGTTCGGTTTGCTGAGAGGATCCTGTATTTATGTTGCCAATTACGCTTGTCTTTTCTAAATTCGCATCACTTTCATCACCATCCTGAGACCCACCACTACTATCCCGCATGGTGAAAATTTCAAATATTAATCTGCACAACTACTACTCAAAAACTGTATTTATACCGGACGATAAATAGCAATAACTTTACTCGGCTCGAGTCGGAACCAAAAAAGACTTGATTTCTTAAATTAATATTTACATTTAGTCATCAGGAATTTTAGATTGAACTATTTCATTGATTGTTGTTTAAATTTTTTTGCATCAGACATACTTGCTAATGCTATGAGCATTTTTTGAGCAGTTTTTTTTAACAAATCGGCCATTCTTTAATCGAGAAGTCATTATTTATGCACTATTAAAAATCTCCAATATAAACGTAACCTCGAAAAATACTCCAAAACATTAAAACCCAACTAAGTTGGGAAAGTGCAATCTTTGGCACAATGATACTACTCGGTATATATCACCACTACACCAAACACTTTATTTTTGCACTCAACGCGCGTTTCGCTAACCATCAGGAGCGATGATTGACTAAAAAAAAAAAAAAAAAAAAAAGTAGTCAATCATCGCTCCTGATGGTTGGCGAAACGCGCGTCGGATGCAAAAATAAAGTGTTTGGTG
Organism: Pachyrhynchus sulphureomaculatus; assembly: GCA_019049505.1. NCBI lineage: Eukaryota > Metazoa > Arthropoda > Insecta > Coleoptera > Curculionidae > Pachyrhynchus > Pachyrhynchus sulphureomaculatus. The sequence continues at coordinate 14,196,693 of CM032452.1, read as the reverse complement.
TAGTGGTGATATATACTGAGTAGTATTAAAACCCAACATAAACAACTCGTGTCTCGATCAGAGTAAGAATGTAACGTTGCCAGATCTGAAAATCGACGCAGTGGGATTATTTCTATATTTCTACGCATATAGGACGGGGTGAAAGAGCGCCCTGTGCCTTAACTATTTTTTATTGTACGCATGATAATTTACATTGAAGGGATCTTTCTGTAAGTTGAGCCTGACTGCTCCTTGGGAACGTCCTTAAGCAATGAGGCTTGCGAAATGTGATCAGAGATGCCGAATTTTCTCACAGACTATTCCCAAAAGTCAGTTAATTACTGTTAAAAGATGATGAACCGTTTGTGGTACAAGTTGAAAAATTCCTATTGGACAATACTGATAAGTAGTATAGGAGGCGGGTTCCTGGGACACCTCGATGGCGTGTGTCCATCCGAAGCGTACCAAGACCCGAAGAGCTGAAGGATGACCTTGAAAGAGCTGAAGAAAAATTAAAGAGTCTAAGAATGACCTTGAAGATCTGAAGACGAAGAAGTGTTCGCCAATGACGTCACATATCAGAGGCTGTTGAAGACTGTGCGAGCGTGGCCACGAAGAGTTTTAGTAATGCGAAGAAGTGTCAATGACGTGACATACCAGAGGTTGTTGAAGAGTTGGGCGTGTGTTAATAAGATGAGGGGATAGATTATGTCAAAAGGTCCTTATTTGGAAAAAGGGGTGGTTTTTTAGGGGGATGATTTTTAGGAGTAGTTTTGGTATGGTGTAAAAAAGGCAAAAATAAAATTTTTCTTTATGAGAATAATTTACCCTATTCTTTGGTAAATTATTTAAATGAAAAAAAGTCTCGACTGAGTTAGCTAGAATACGAACCGTCGACCCTTGTGATAGAGTTCTGTTGTATTAGCATTTACGCTATTGAAGCTTTGTGAAATAAAGTGTAAATGAAAGGTATATATAAAAAAAGAATTGTGTATTGGATACTTATAAATGCCTTGTAGAAGTTGGGAAAACCGTTGTATATTATAATGTTTAGTAAAAAATAAACTGTAATAAGTTGAATCTTTTCTCTTAATATTAATTTTGTTTTGCTTCGTTTTTAAAATATAAATTAGCCTAGCCTAGCCTAACCTGTATATATTTGTTGTTCGTTTTTTGGAGTAAATAAAACACATAGCAGATTTAAGAAAATATATATTAAGAATAATTTTACATTACAAAAAAAGTGTTAATAAATAATTTTATTTTGTAAAACATAAAATAATACAAATGTTACTAAATTAAACAAATATAAGAACTATATTAAATGACAAAGTATTATTAAATGCATAACTTTACAATATTTACTACATAAAAGAATTGAGCTATCCATATGTTATTCTGTTGGTTTACAAGGTTTCATTAAAAAGCGGAAAAAGTAACAATATGACGGTGTTAACCCACAGTATTTGCATTTTGAATTCGGTGGGATAGGTTTCATTATGCATTTATCACATATTATACTTAGGAATACTTCACAACGAGCACATTCCTTAAAATCATATGTATCAATCTGACAGTCTATATATTTGAATATCTGAAAAGTAAAATATTAATAAGTAACATATGTATGGCTCAATTTCTTACAATAAATTTTCAAAACAAGATTCTCTTTATTTTTTTTTTTTATACAGTTAAAAACACAGTTGAGACCTTTTTCTCTTTTTGTTTAAGTAGTTATTGCAATATTTGTTATAATAAATAAATATGGATTCTTGGTAGTCGAGTTCATTTTTCACTCTTCTCCAATATAAATGTCTCACAGAATCATATAATTCTGCTAAATGGAAACGATGTTGCATTTCAATCCATTCCCAGTCGTACATAGGTTGACTTTGATATATTAGAAAAACCTCTTCGATGAAATTGGTAGCAAGTTCGTTTTTAATGATTTTCAGTTGTTCCTTTGCTGGAATATCGACATCAAAGAGTTGCTATAAGTAAAATTAGGAATCAGGAATTTTCAAGTCCTGTATTTTTTTAACAAAATAAATATTCTTAATATATATTTTCTTAAATCTGCTGTGTATTTTATTTACCCCAAAAAACAAACAACAAATATACAGGTTAGGCTAGGCTAGGCTAATTTATATTTTAAACACAAAGCAAAACAAAATTAATATTAAGAGAAAAAATTCAACTTATTACAGTTTATTATTTTACTAAACTTTATAATATACAACGGTTTTCCCAACTTCTATAAGTCATTTTATACGTATCCAATACGCATTTCTTTTTTTATATATACCTTCCATTTACACTTTATTTCACGAAGCTTCAATAGCGTAAATGCTAATACAACAGAACTCTATCACAAGGGTCGACGATTCGTATTCTAGCTAACTCAGTCGAGACTTTTTTTTCATTCAAATAATTTACCAAAAAATAGGGTAAATTACCCTCATAAAAAAAAAAATTATTTTTGCCTTTTTTACACCATACCAAAACTACTCCTAAAAATCAACTCCCTAAAAAACCACCCCTTTTTCCAAATAAGGACCTTTTGACATAATCTACCCCCTCATCTTATTAACAACACGCCCAACTCTTCAACAACCTCTGGTATGTCACGTCATTGACACTTCTTCGCATTTCTAAAACTCTTCGTGACCACGCCCGCACAGTCTTCAACAGCCTCTGGTATGTGACGTCATTGGCGAACACTTCTTCGTCTTCAGATCTTCAAGGTCATTCTTAGACTCTTTCATTTTTCTTCAGTTCTTTCAAGGTCACTCTTCAGCTCTTCCAAGGTCATTCTTCGGGTCTCGGTACGCTTCGGATGGACACATGCCATCGAAGTGTCCCAGGAACCCACCTCCTAACTACTCTGACATGCACTGAAATCGATTTAGTAGTTTCGTTTATACTGGAGGGCAGATATACATCCATACATTTACGATACGTGTATTTGGTATGTCCGCTTGGAAATTTATGTTGATTTAAGGTATTTCTTACGAGAAGAGAGAGAGAGAGAGAGAGAGTATTAGGTTAGAGAAAGATGCGAGATAATTTGGTTTTTCTAGGTATAATGAATGTCGCAACGTAGCTTCTCGCTTTTGTCCTGCCGCACGCAATCATTTTTTATTTATAACAACCTTGAGACTTTTAAATGATGTACAATAAAAATTATGTATAATTAAGTAAAACGATACTTTGGATTATCTATTAAAAATATATCAATTATTAAGTATTGATAACTGAATAAATGCACGTGTGAGGCACGCGTTTATTCTAGTATCTTTTAAAAGTAAGTCCGATCAGTGCAATGTACAGGGTGAGTCAACGATAGATGAAAGTTCATTATCTCATTTGTTTCGGGGATTACAAAAAAATGCTAAATACAATAGTTTTAGGGAATGTTAAGGTGCATGGTTTAAAATTATTATTATTATTGAGTATCCAGGGTACTTCAAAAGAGTGTGGCCGATATAAAATGTTTTTTTTTTAAAATGGATCAGCCTATTTTCTAATCTATTTTTAAATTCTGCGTAAAATTTTATAACTTTTTTTATTAATAATGTTATATACCTATACTTAGTAGTTTTTCTAATATTTCAATTTTTTTTTTTTTTAAATACTAGTTTTCAGTTTAGTAAAAAATTGCCAGAAGCGCCATTGTTTCTGAAGATGGAATACTCATAACTGCTATGAGCATTTCATAGGGACGAAAAAAAGATATATGAGTTAGATGCTACAGGGTGCTCAAAATAAATTTATACATTTCGGCTATTTTAAATTGAAAAATCTCAAATTTTTTCAATGGCACACTCTGTATATTATTAATTTTTCTAATAGATTTCACAAAACCCTCCAAGTTTTATTAAGTATGTCATATACCTATTTCTAAAAGTTTTCGATTTATTTTGAATTTTCAAATTATACCCTTGTTAGTGTTCCGTACGGAACACTTATAAGATCACTTCGGTGTCTGTCTGTCTGTCTGTCTGTCTGTCTGTCTGTCACACCCGATTTTCTCGGAAACTATTTGACATAGAAAGGTGATTTGGTAATAATATAGGAATTGATGGCCTCATCAGAGCCATGTAGTTTTGAGAAATAAATTTGGACTTAAGGGGTTAGTTTTGGGGGGTGAAGTCGTAAGTGAAAAAAAATTTTTTTTTACTAGGTCATCGAGTGTGGTGTCAAATGAAAGCTTGTGAAAACACGAGTAAAAAATATGTATATAATATTATACTTGCACGCACTTTTCTTTGTATTATTTTTAAAAATTCGCGAAAAATCGCTGTCCCGGGCCTTATCTTGAAAAGTACTTATCAAAAAATTTCGAAAAAAATTCTGAAATATTCTCCACGGGGTGTAGATTGAACGAAAATTATCACGAGTGCATTACCTTTAATAATTTATATGGTATATAAAAAAACAAAAATTTCAAGGTCATCAGATTTCAGTAAAGATTGGAAACAAACTTTGTTGAAAACTCATTTGGGGTGTGTTTTGTGAAGTCACTGATCATTTTATACCACCGTAACATAAATTTTGACTTAAGAGGTTCGTTTTGAGGGGTGAAATCGGAAGTGAAAAAAAAATTTTTTTACTAGGTCGTCGAGTGTAGTGTCAAATGAAAGCTTGTGAAAACACGAGTAAAAATATACATATATATATATATATATATATATATATATATATATATATATATATATATATATATATATATATATATATATATATACTTGCGCACACTTTTCTTCGTATTACTTTCAAAAAATCGCTGTCCCCTACCTTATCTCGAAAAATACTGATCAAAAAATTTTGAAAAAAATTCTGGAATATTCTCCATGGGGTATAGATTGAACGAAAATTATCACGAGTGCATTACCTTTAATAATTTATTTGGTATATAAAAAAAAACAAAATTTCAAGGTCACCAGTTTTCAGTAAAGATTGGAAACAAACCTTGTTGAAAATTCATTTGGGGTGTGTTTTGTGAAGTCACTGATCATTTTATACCACCCTAACAAAAATTTTTATTTTAAAAACAATCAACGTACGGAACACTAATTGTGCAAGTTCAACTTGCACTTGACCGGTTTTTTTTTTTACTTACACTTACGCTATTATGAAAACATAAACAAATAGCTAATAATAATTTTAATACAGTTTAATTTATCTAATGATTAATTATTATGACGTAATAAGAGTTCAAAAATATGCCCGTCTACTTGAATAACGTGTTTAGTCGTTTTACTATATTTTCCTTTACTTTCCTTAGCATAAAGGCTGTTATTGTCCTGCACCCATCCTGTATCCTACTATCCATATCTTCTGGTGTTGTAGGGGGATTTACATAAACACGATCTTTAATGTAGCCCCACAAAAAGAAGTCTAAAGGTGTTAAGTCACATAATCGAGGGGGCCACTGAATGAATCCATCCCTACCGATCCATATTTCTGGGTAACGATCGTTTAAAAATTCCCGAACTTCCCGGTGGTAATGAGCAGCAGCTCCGTCTTGTTGAATCCACATTTGGTCCCTTTCAAAGTTATCCACCTCTTCAAGAGGCTGGGGTAATTCGTTTTGCAAAAAATTTAGATATCTAGGCCCGTTAAGCGATTCGCGGAAAAAATATGGACCAATAATTCGAAAATTTAATATTCCACACCTTACATTAGGCGGCCAGTGGTTTTGATTTTGAACTTCCCGGATCTAAAATGGATTAACTATTGAATAATAATGTTTGTTATGGCTGTTAACTGCTCCATTACTGCGAAAAATAGCTTCATCAGAAAATATTATTTTAATTTAGATCGGCCTCTATTGCTCCAGTCATGGTGGTACAAAAGTTTACTCGTCGTTCAAAATCACGGTCTTGAAGTTCTTGGTGTAATTCTATATGAAAGGGATGATACGTGGTGCGATTAGCCGTAGATTGGGATGTGTCAGATAAGTCAGCTAGTTGAGGGCTGCTGACCTGACGATTATCTCCAACATGAAGTAAAATCTCCATTTTTTTTCTCATTGGTAGCGTTCTGGTTTACTACATTCCGTTTCATAAACTCAACTCTACCACTACCATCAAACCGTTCCATAAAGCACTGAAAAGATTTTCTAGATGGTATACGTCTATTAGGGTACTTCGCTCCGTAAAGTCTTACTGCCAAGTGACAATTTTTTCCCACCTCGCCTATTATATAAACCATATCAATTAATTCATTTTTAGGAAAATCCATAACTATTACCTTTATACATCACTTACTACAACAAATTAAACTATTTTTTACGTCCTTAATAGACATGTCAAAATTTGACAATGCCTACATTTTTGTTTTGTCTTGGCAACTATGATGTTATAGCGTAAGTGTATTAAAAACAAGGGTAAAAATTGAAAAATTCAAAATACATCGAAAACTATTAGAAATAGATATATGACATACTTAATAAAAGTTGGAGGGTTTTGTAAAATCTATCAGAAAAAGTAATAATATACAGGGTGTGCCGCTTTAAAAAAATGAGATTTTTCAATTTAAAATAGTCGAAATTTATAAATTTATTTTGAACACCCTGTAGCATCTAACTCAAATTTCTTTACATATATCTTTTTTACAGAAACAATGGCACTACTGGCAATTTTTTACAAAACCGAAAACCATTTTTGTTTTTTTTTTTTAAATTAAAATATTAGAAAAACTACTAGGTTTAGGTATATAACATTATTAATAAAAAAGTTATAAAGTTTCCCCAACATTTAAAAATAAATATTATATATATAACATATAAACATATGTTATATCAGCCACATTTTTTTGAAGTACCCTGTATACTCAAAAATAATTTTAAACTGTTCACCTTAACATTCCCTAAAACTATTGTATTTAACATTTTTTCGACATTCCCGAAACAAATGAGATAATGAACTTTACTCTCGTTAATTCACCTTGTACAATAAAAATTATATAATTAAAAGGATACTTTGGATTATCTATAAAAAATATTTCAACAATTGAGTATGGATAACTGAATAAATGCACGTGCGAGGGACGCGTTTATTCTATTATCGTTTAAAAGCATGTCCGATCAGTGCATGTATATATTTAATTCAAAATTTGAAAGTACGCCCGCGTCCGTGCGCGCAGTCTTCGTCAAGCTACGTTGCCACAGCGAAAATTCACTTCCTAACATACAAGAAAAAGTAATACACTCCTGGACAAAATTAACGCAACAATATATTAAATCATACAAATCTCTATAATGAATTAATTTTAATAATTTTTTATGAACATTGGTTACACTAAAAGTTGGAAAAAAACTTATTCGGATACTTTAAAAGTGAATTAGCTACCAAATTTCTCTATAAGATTCAAATTAAAATTATTCTTAACACCTAATAACAAAATCGTTGAAATTAAGTAATAATGAAAAATATAAACTGGGACATTAGTAGCAAAATTAACGATGTAACTGGGACACTAGTAGCATGTCTTGCCTCCTCTACTTCTGATGACAGCGTTTATGCGCCTAGGCATGCTTCTAATTAAATTCTGGATAAAATCTTGAGGAATTTGCTCCCATTCTGTGATAACTGCATTTTCAAGTTCCCTCAGGTTTCTAGGTGCAGGTATATGACGTTTCACATTTTTCTTAAGGTGATCCCACACATGTTCTAGCGGATTCAGATCCGGGCTTTTTGGTGGCCGTTGCATAATCGGTATATCAACTTGATTAAGATAATCGAGTACCTCCCTAGCCACGTGAGGTCGAGCGTTGTCTTGCATAAACAGGAAATTGGGCCCCACAAAATGACCGAAAGGCATCACATGTTCCATTACAATATTCTCAAGATAGTAGTCGGCATTCATGGATCTCGTACGGACAGCAACTAACTCTGTGCGAGCATCAAAGCAGATGCCACCCTAGAACATAACAGAGCCACCGCCGAATGGAATCCTTGCAGAGATATTCCAAGGAGCAAACCACTCTCCTGGTCTTCACCATACTCGCTCACGACCATCTGGATGTTTTAGACTAACCCTAGTTTCATCTGTGAAAAAAACTTGTTTCCAATCATCCACAGACCAGTTTTCGTGATTTCGAGCAAAACGTAACCTGGCAACTCTGTTCTCTCTAGTAAGCAAGGGCGCAGTGGCTGGTCTCCTACTGTTTAATCCAGCTTCATTTAACCGTCTTCTAACTGTTTTAGAAGAAATTGTGACATTGCGAACAGCTTCGAGTTCGTTTCTTATTATAGAACTAGTGACAGTCCTGTTTCTTAAAGCATATTGTCTTATAAAACGTTCATCTAGGTCGCTAGTGCATCGTTTTTGCCCTTGCCCTAGCTTTCTAGAATAAGTTCCTACTTCATTCAAGCGTCTTACCATACGACTTATTATGGAACGATGTTTGCCTAACAAATTGGCAACATAACTCTGACAATATCCCTCGTCCAATAAAACTGAGGCTCGCACTACCTCGTGTTCAGTTAAATTCCTTGTTCGATTCATTTTTCTAATTCTTCGGGGTCAAAAATAAAACAGTCTACCACAAAAACGTATTACTTTGAAAAAGGGAAGAATTTATAAGCTTACTTTTAAAGAAAATCTATCGCATTATTACAGAAAATTGTTTATCTTCTAAAAAATTCTTTAAAACTGTAAATCTAAACGAATTGTTTTGATTTCGGTCATGAACAATGAAACAAAATATGCATAGCCTACTATTCAAATACTCGATAAACTTTAAAACTGACATAAGAAAAAGATAAATTAATTTTCAGATTGTTCCGTTAATTTTGTCCAGGAGTTTATTTGTCTAATATTTTTGCAACAACTAGGAGGTAAAATGCTTTCATATTTTAACAAACAAAAGCAAAGTAATTCTTTTAAGTATATATTTTTTTATTATTTTTAATGCACATACGACAACAAAAATTGTAAAATACGCATGTTTTTGATCGAAGAAAAAGTATGGATTCCTATCTTTTACGTGTTAAATATCGGAAACTTTTACAATTAATTATGGCAATACGACGTTACATACATTGAACACGTGATTGCATGGTGCTAAAATCTATTATTCCTAAAAATTGCAAGTAAAACTACTTTTAACAGTTACATTAATTAAAGTCACTTCGCCAAATAAAGCCTATAAAAAAGATTTCCGGAAACTCTCTCTTTACAAAAAGCCACTCTGTATAGAATCGTATTTAGTTCAGTAAAGATGAATTGCTTACAAACATAATCTCTTACCTTAATATCTGGGTATCACCCCAAATACAAGCCTTGTGTTGTGTGATCAGAGCTCCTAGTGTAATAATTATGTCAATATATCGCATAAAATTTTTATTTGCATTTTTCTAATATTTTTATTTAGGCTTGGCCCATCGAAAACTGTTGTAAAATAAATTGTAGAGTGTACCATAACACTGCGGTTTAGTTTTATTTTCCTAGGTTTAAAAGTTACTTAGATAAATCGCTTTGAAAAAAGTCATCATCGGACACTTTTTTTAAATATCTCTACGATTAACCAAGATAGAGAAGTAATATCTTCTGTGCCAACTACTATTAGCCTCTACATTATATTATAGATTGCGATATAGGTTCCTATCGGGGGCAGTTTCGCCATGAAAGTATGGCTACACCCTTTATAACCATGTAATTTAAAATGGACCATATTGTATTTACTAAAGCTTATTCATTTAGTGTGTCTTATCTGATGAACGTATTTTGGTATTATTTTTGAATACTTGTCTTATTTAATTTTATTTTTTTTTGTGTGTGTCCTATCTCATAGGTGTGACTTATTTTATCAGTGACTTTTTAAAGTATCATCCAAACTAAAGTTTATTCAAAATTATTCAAAATTTTAAATAATTTTTAAGTATATAATAAAAGACCAATTTCCAATGGTTTCTTGGGATCTACATTTTACACTGTCAAGTTAGGTTTAATGTTTACAGTTTGATATTATAATATTACACCTATTTAAATTATATTGATAGTATTGGAAAATCCACACAGACTAGGAGAATAAATTCAATAATGGTGAATTATTTAAATCTACCTGGTCGTTGAGCAAAGTACCTGTAGTCCTTAATCGATTTATTTGCATTTTCTCTAAAAGGTTTAGTTTTAAACCTTTTTATATAATTTTGAAATTCTTATTAAACGTGTAATTCTTTGTTAAAAGAAGATTAGCATATGTTGAATTAGACTTTCTATGGATGAAACTTTTTTCGTGTTCTATAATTCTTTGTATAAATGTACGTCCAGTTTGTCCTAAAGTCTAATTCAACATATGCTAATCATTTTTTAACAGAGAATCGCAGGTTAAATAAGAATTTTAAAATTTTACATACGAAACAAAAAGGTTTATACTCTATCAGTTTGCAATGCGAAGTAATAAATTATGTAAAATTACACGAGTCTCGGTACCTCACAGTACATTTTACGCAAAAAAGCTACAATAAGATTATTTGTACCGGTAAGTTTGGAAAATTACAATAGAATTATGGCATTTTTGCCTTAAAAATTCCAAGAATGACCGAGCAGTGGCGTATCGGCTGATTTCTTTTGTATTAATTATAGCTATAATAAAGGTTGGTTATATTAAAAAAATATGTTACAAAATATTACAGATATTACAATAATATTACAAGAGTAAAACTACTAATAAACAAAATTGAGGAATTATAATAAGATTACAGTACGGCGCCCATCAATGCCTGATGATTACCTACCTGCATAATATATGCATACAAAACAATATGATCAAATCGAATCAAATTTATTTTTCAAAACATATAAATAGGAAATTAATTACATGTGAACAAGTTTTAAAATATAAACGTACCTAGGTGCATGCTCCTGTATGTGCCTATACAAAACACTATTTAAAGCCTAAAATCTAAAAGAAAACAAATACAAATGTCACACAGGGAACACCCAATAACTGTATGTTGACTGGTTTTTTATTTTTATTAATATTTATTTATCCACGGGACATGCCCATTTAACACTGAGGGTAACAATTAAAAATTTATCTTTTATAAAATAACACTTTAAACTGTAACTTAAATTTAATGACAAAATAAAATTATTATATCTAGCCCTAGTGCTATGTTAATCTTAAATACCTTCTATATCCGACATATCAGACATATCCGAACTAAAATCTGACATAACATCATCTGTACCTAATGGTATAACTAGTGGTTCTACAATTTGGTCCATTGATGAATCTAGTGTCCACATTCTATCTTCTTTAATTATGTATTCAACACATTTTTGCCAGTTTTCTAGAGTGCCATTACATATTGCTTTTGCAAATAGATTTTTAAGGTCTATTAATTTGTAGGTCACCTTGTTTCTAACCATTTCGCTTTTTTACTTGAGCCCAAATAAAATGAACTGAGAGTATACCCTCGATACGATTTTTAATCCAAATTAACCCCAACAGGTAAAACAACCCGCCTTTGGTTTATTACCCAATGGGTCACTTTTATCACTAATTTGCATAATTTTACATGATTTATTACTTCGCCTTGCAAACGGAGTATAAAACTAAACCTTTTAGAGACAATGCAAATAAATCGATTAAGGACTACAGGTACTTTGCTCAACGACCAGGTAAATTTAAACAATTCACCATTATTGAATTTATTCTCCTAATACCATGTCTGTGTGGGTTTTCCAATACTATCAATATAATTTAAATATGTGTAATATTATAATTAAGAAATAATATAAAATTGTAAACATTATACCTATCTTGACAGTGTAAAATGTAGATCCGAAGAAGTTGCATCGACAGTGAAACGCGTCATCACAATTATAAATAAACCAGTGGAAATTGACTAAAAACAGTCTTTTATTATATATTTTTAATGAATTTCCATCAAGTAGACGCTAAAACCAACCGAAATTTAATTTTGAAATGATATTTCTCCCTTATTAACGTAAGCTACACTTGGCGAAGTGAGTTATATTACTGAAGATTAGAAATTTGGAGCACACAATGCAATTGAAATCCTAAGTAGAAGTTACATGTTTTTATGAAGAAATATTCACAAACGCAATAAAATATGTTAGACAACAACTAAACAACGATATTAGTGTTGCTCGCTCAATTACGAAAAATCCAGCAGCAGTGAATTCATTTTTCAATGAGCCAATTTTGAAACACAAACAATCCATTACTTGATAGTGTTTTGATTTTTCTGCAAAAGATTCTTTTGCTTTGAGACATGTAGCTGTAAGCTTGTCCTTTTCTCTTTTGGTGATGTCGCAGACAAATATGCATACTGTTATGGGAGTCTAAAATGATAAAAAAATTATCAGTCCTTATAGTTTTTAATATGATATTTTATAGGAATTAATGGATTTTTTTTTATGAGCCTAGCAGCCGTGCCGCAGGTAAATCCCTAAGACGCTACAGGAGTATCACGTGTGAGGAAAAAAAGCGATTCATGTTGGTCTTGTATCGCTGTAAATTTTATTCGGTCAGAAACACAGTCCTGGGCAAATTATTCCAAACGAATGAGGTTCTCCATATAAAAGACTGCTTGAAAAGGGTCATACGAGGAGTAACAAGCTGAACTTTATACAGATGTGAAGAATTAGCTTTACGCTATCATGCACTGCTTTGGAAGTAATTAAGCGGGCTACATCCATCGAACACTTCGCACGAAAATACCTCAAGTTGTCAACCGTTCCTCGATGTTCCAACGAATCAAAGCTATTGGCCAGTTCATAAATTCAAAAATAATGCAAATTGTTATTTTCTTAATAAATTTGAAAATATCTGCTAAAATTATTTTAAATGTGTTTTTTGGATAGTATATTAAAACTATAACAAGAAATAGTATTTCTTTTAGGGTATTGTAAATATTTTCTGAAGAAATAGAATGAAAGTAAACAGTTAATTAATTTTAAGATCCCCCATTTAAGAACCTATTGACATTTGTTTTAGGAAGCTAGAAAGCTATTTAGTAGTTTTCGTTGAACCCTAAAAATAAAAAAAACTGTCATGTTTCCCACGAAACCGGGAGTTAATGTCGATTGTTTTTCTACTTAAAATAGGCATCTACTTTGCTACCTTAAATGGTTCATCTTTTTGGATATGAAGTGTTAGCGCAACATGTATTCCTAGCATGCACCGCGCTGGGAGGAATTAAGCGGGCTGCGTCCATCAAACGCTTTCCATGAAAATACTTGTAGAATGGACTCAAGTCGCCAACCGTTCTTCGATGTGCCAAGGAATCAGAGTCGCTCGTAAGTTCTGGGTCTCCAAACAGACGAATAGAATTCAATAAGTAAAGTGTATTTTACTTACTTACAAGACACGGGAGCAAAACTTCAAACATCGCAGCAGAGTCCTAAACGTGGGGCAGCATTCCATTGTTGGTAGAATTTGAACTTTGTACAGAATTAACAGTTGTGAAGTATAAAGTTTTCTGGTTCGAAATAATATCCTCAGCTTTTGAGAAGCTTTTTTTGCGGTGTTTGCAACATGTTCATATCAAGACATATTTGCTCTCAAATTAACGCCCTCCAAACTGAGTGACGATATTAGAGGAATAGAGTGCCCCGACATAACTATGGAGGGTTCGGCAACGTTACTTCAAGATACTATTTCTTCCGAAGGTTTATTAAGTTGAACGACTTGCTGCCATCTACGGATATTTGCATGAGTAGAGATGTTCGAGTGTTTAAAGTAAATGACGAAATAAGTATACTGTCATCTGCAAAGCTGCATATTAGATTCCTGGACCTTTCCAGCAGGTAGTTGAGATAGAGAATAGGAGAGAGTATGGAGTCTTGGGGCACATCGGCGTTAATAATGAAGGTATTAGAAAGAATCCCGTAGACTGCCACTCGTAAAGAACGTCCTCTGAGGAAACACAAGAGCTATAAATAAAACTTTTCATAAGAGCTTGGCTTATCTAACAGTCTATTATGAGAAACACAGTGGAATGACTTGTATATATCAAGTGCAACCGCTTGAGATCCTCCAAATTGTTATTTCAAACATGTGTTGTTCACCTCCCGGCCTGAGTAGGGATTTTACCCTTTTTCATATACTAAGGATATCGGCGGGGATGTTGTAATACCCGTGAACGTTGTCCAAGTACCGAAACATACATTTTTGTATTTCACAACACATTTTAGACAACGCAGTAATGCTGCCACGGACACTATTACATTTCTGCAAACAACTACCACTTAGGTATAGCCAAATATGCTTAAATAAGTTAATAAATAAAGTATACCGACCTCCGAAAGTCATGGAAAAGGCTATCAATCAGCATCTTCTAAAATATATTGAAACGACCATCAATATGCTTTTCGTAAACATAGATCAACAGGAGATCTTCTAACTTATGTAACACATGTTTGGAATAACGTAATTGAACACTCGAAAATCTCGAGCGGTTGCTCTGGATATATCCAAGGGATTCGACCGTGTTTGGCACGATGGTTTGTTGGCTAAGCTACGCTCTTCTGGTATATCTGAAAAGTTCTGTTTATGTCTCCCAAGTTTCCTCAAAGAGCGTTCTTTAAGAGTGGCGATCAACGGGTTTCTTTTTAACAGCTTCAATATCAACGTCGGTGTGCTCCAGGGCTTCATGCTCCGGCTACTCATGCAACAGGAAGTCGTTCAACTTAACAAACACTTGAAACAACTGGGGTGACAGTAACCAAGTAAAATTTAACGGTACAAAAATCCAGGCGGCAGTTTTTCCTGAAAAAGTTAACGTTGCTGAAGCCGGCATAGTTATGTCGGGGCACTGCATTGCTCTAACGTCCCTCGATTTGCCGGGCGTTAATTTGGGACCAAATATGTCTTGACATGAACATCTTGCAAACATCGCAAAGAAAGCTTCTCAAAAGCTGATTTCGAACTAGAAAACTTTACACTCCACACCAACTGTTAATTCTGTACAGGGTGAGTCAATGATAGAGTAAAGTTCATTATCTCATTTGTTTCGGGAACGACAAAAAAATGTTAAATATAATAGTTTTAGGGAATATTAAGGTGCATAGTTTAAAATTATTTTTGAGTTTTCATTGCTTCTGAAGGTGGAAAACTTATAATTGGGACGAGTGTTTTATAGAGATGAGTTCATATGGAACTACACCAAGAACTGCAAAACCGTGATTTTGAACGACGAGTAAACTTTTGTACCACCATGAATGGAGCAATAGAGGCCGATCCAAATGTTTTATCCAAAATAATGTTTTCTGATGAAGCTACTTTTCGCAGTAATCAAGCAGTTAACAGCAATAACATGCATTATTGTTACAGTTAATCCATGTTCGTTCCGGAGAGTTCAAAACCAAAACCATTGGTCGCTTAATGTATGGTGTGGAATATTAAATTTTCGAATTATTGGTCCATACTTTTTCCGTGAACCGCTTAACGGTCCTAGATATCTAAATTTTTTGCAAAACGAATTACCCCAGTTTCTTGAAGAAGTTGATAACTTTGAAAGGGAACAAATGTGGATTCAACAAGACGGAGCTCCTGCTCATTGCCACCGGGAACTTCGGGAATTTTTAAACCATGGTTACCCACAAAAATGGATCGGTAGAGATGGATTCATTCAGTGGCCCCCTCGATCATGTGACTTAATACCTTTAGACTTCTTTTTGTGGGGCTACATTAAAGATCGTGTTTATGTGAATCCCCCTACAACATCAGTAGTTATAGAAAATAGGATACGGGATGCGTGCAGGAGAATAACGCCCTTTATGCTAAGGAAAGTGAAGGAAAATATAGTAAAACGGCTAAACATGTGTATTCAAGTAGACAGGCATATTTTTGAATATTTATTACGTCATAATAACACAGGTCAACATTTGATCTAAAAAAAAAACACTCGGAGCGGTATGGTCCTTATGGGGTTTTTGGGGTCGCTGATTACGATGAGCTGATTGGTTAACCTTCATCACATCAGATTCAAGGTCATTTGAAGGTCAAATAGAGAAAAAACCGTAGGAAAAATCTGAAAAAATTTATGCATATGTTTTTGAGGTCCCTGAGTCCGAATCCGTAGTTTGTTTGACCTTACACCTTTTCCCAGAGGTCATTTGAAGGCCAAATAGAGAAAAAATCGTGGAAAAAATCTGAAAAAATTCATGCATATGTTTTTGAGGTCCCTGAGTCCGAACCCGTAGTTTGTTTGACTCAAGCCGCGTTTCCGAGGTCATTATAGGTCATTTCATCATCAGTTTATGTTTGTTTGAAAAATATGTATGGTCATTTTGCGTTGTTAAATTTAATTTTGTTTTTATCGTACACTTGCGAAGCATACAGAGGTTAATTTACGGTACATTTTTATTGATTATATCTTATACATATCATTTTACATTTACGTTAATGTATCACAATCAAATTTGACTAGTTTTGTGACTGTGAAATAGACTTTTAAAATCTAAAAAAAAAATTGATTCTCGATGTTCGTTCCATATATCTAGTAAATTTAAAGTCTAGCCCGACTGTGTTTCTTGAGGTATAAATGAAACATTGTGCGCTATGTTATGTTTAAATTTCGTTTTATAACTCAATTCCCAATACATTTCAAATTAATAATTCTAATGTCGAACAACCTTGTTATCAAGTAACCCTTAATCTGTATACTTCAATACTTAATCCTTGTCGACAAAGAAACTCTAATACCCAATACCTTTGAACCCAATAACTTACTTGTACAGTAATCCTTATATCTACTTATACTCTCATATTGTCTTATATAATACCTCAATGCGTAAGTTAACTACTAAAAATGATTCGGCTCATACTTCGTAAAGAGTCTCGAGTGTCCAAGTAGATTTTTGAAATCGCGCAGTCAGTATTTAATATGAATTAAGCATAAGAGTGTGCTTCTTTTAGTATTTTGAAGTACTACTCTAAACGAGAACGCTTTCGTTTCTCGTGAAATGATCTTCGACTTGCTTTTCTTTTATGAGATTTATTTGATTCTCGCTTCAGGCTCCAGCAATAATCTGCCAACATGTTTATCCCCCAAACACCTTGATACCTTTTTTTCAAATTCACTCAAGTCTTGGTGCATCCTTTCTCCATGTTCTTCGCTAAAATCTCCGAGATTTTCAGGGAACCAATCAAGGTGTGAATGGAGAAAATGCAGTTTCAGACTCATTAAACACCCCATTTCTTTATAATTTTGTACTAAATTTGCAACAATATTTTTGTAATTAGGGTCTTTATGATTTCCCAGAAATTTAGTCCTCACCTCTCTAAAACTTTGCCATGCTGCTTTTTCTTTGGCATTCATTTTCCTCTCAAATGCATCATTTTTTAGGAGGTCTCTTATTTGTGGTCCAGTAAATATGCCCTCTTTTATTTTAGCTTCAGAAAGATTAGGTAGCACTTTAAAAATATGCATGAAAGCAGGACTTTCGTTTCGGCTCATGACCTTGACAAGTTGCTTTGCAATACTTAGTTTGATATGCAAAGGTGGAAGTAGGACCTTATTGGTTGATATCAAACTTGGACCTATGATGTTTTTTTCACCTGGAATTAATTCTTGTCTCAACGGCCAGTCTTTCCTCACATAATGCTCATCTCGAGCCCGACTATTCCACTCACAAATAAAGCACGGATAAGAAGTGTTTCCAGATTGCTGTCCCAGTAATATTATAAATATCTTTAAGTCCCCACAAAGTTCCCACTGGTTTTGATCGTAATTCAATTTTTGCAATAGCAACTCAAAATTATGGTATTCTTCATCTAATACAACAGAATGAGCGACTGGTAGATAGCTTTTAAGCTTCTTTTTGAAGAATCTATAAACAGTCGCCAATCACTTGCTGTGTATTCTATACCGTATTCTTGCACTAACCCTTCAATATTATGGCAACAGACTAGATTATTCATTTTAGTAAAATATTTTCTGAATGGACGTTCTCTCGAACGATAGACAGAAATTTTTGTTCCTGTGGATAGACAATTTTTTTCTTTTAGCCTAGATGCTAAAAGCTCTGATCTATCTTTCGAGAGTCCTAAGTCTCTGCACAGATAATTTAATTCGTTTTGATTAAATGTTTCGGCTTCCGATATATAATTTTCCTCAACATCTGATTCTTCTGTGCTGAAATTTTCTCCTTCTTCGTGTTCGAATGTTTCATCTGGCATATCTTCATCAGTTACCACTTCTTGTCCCAATTCATTAATTTCCATAATATGATCAGAATTTGTTTCAATAAGAACTGGTAAAGTCACAGATGTTACACGTGCATATGAAATAGAATCCTTATTCTTTCGGTTGTACCCTTTCAAGTTTGTTAAGCAGAAGTAACAGTCGGTGGTATGGTCTGTTGGGTGTCTCCATATCATTGGCCGAGAAAATACCTGGTTGTTAATTCTATATAGCACATTGCGGCATTTATGACATATAGATTTTGGTGTGTAAGAGTTATCCAATGAGCTTGTATCAATGTGATAAATTTGGTGATATTTTACTTTTAACGAATCTGAAAACATGAATTTCTTTTGTGGAATATACTCCCCACAAACAACACAAAAATTGTCGAGTTTAATGGAACATGACGAATTTCTTGTAGCATTTGACTCCACAGAGGCCAAGTTTCCCACCAATGTAGAGCTACGGTTGCATGATGACGACGCCTGCGGGCCCGCTTTCCCACCCTGACCAGCCGCCGATTCTGGGTTTCCGGGACCCTGTCTCGTAATTTTTTTAGGAGTAGTTGCCATGACGGCATAAACGCCGTAACCCAGGGACTTCGCCGGATAGTGAGACAACTCCGTTGCCCACCGTCACTACGTGGAGGTGCCCTGGGTGCACCTACACCTTAATACTAGAGTTTAAAGCTAGACTGAGCTAAATTTATAAAAAAGAAGAGAATAAATAATTTTGCGAGGAATGAAAAAGCATTTTATTGTCAAAGTAAAACTCCAAATATGTATACAAAGATACTTAAAATGATTGAGCATAAGATCATGCAGGATTTGAACTGAATGATCTGAAAAAATAATAGATGAATTTTTTCAGATTTTTTTTCCACGATTTTTTCTCTATTTGACCTTCAAATGGCCTTCAAATGACCTCTGGGAAAAGGCATAAGGTCAAACAAACTACGGATTCGGACTCAGGGACCTCAAAAACATACGCATGAAATTTTTCAGATTTTTCCTACGGTTTTTTTCTCTATTTCACCTTCAAATGACCTTCAAATGACCTCTGGAAAAAGGCGTAAGGTCAAACAAACTACGGATTCGGACTCAGGGACCTCAAAAACATACGCATGAATTATTTCAGATTTTTCCTACGGTTTTTTCTCTATTTGACCTTCAAATGACCTTGAATCTGATGTGATGAAGGTTAACCAACTCGCTTATCGTAATCAGCGAGCCCAAAAACCCCATAAGGACCATACCGCTCCGAGTGTTTTTTTTTTAGATCAAATGTTGACCTGTGTAATTAACCATTCGATAAGTTAAACTATATTAAAATTGTTATTGACTATTTGTTTATATTTTCACAATAGTAGTGTAGCGTAAGTGTATTTAAAAAAAGTGTAAAAATTGAAAAATCCAAAATACATCGAAAACTATTAGAAATAGGTATAAGTCATACTTAATAAAAGTTGGAGGGTTTTGTAAAATCTATCAGAAAAAATAGTATGATTTAAAATAGTCGAAATGCATAAATTTATTTTGAACACCTTGTAACATCTAACTCAAATTTCTTTACATATATATTTTTTTCATCTCTACAGAACGCTCGTACCAATTATGAGTATTTCACCTTCAGAAAGAATGGCGCTATTGGCAATTTTTTACAAAACTGAAAACTAGTATTTCTTTAAAAAAATTGAAATATTAGAAACACTACTAGGTGTAGGTATATAACATTATTAATAAAAAAGTTATACAATTTTACGCAGAACCTAAAAATAAATTAGAAAATAGGATGTTCAATTTTAAAAAAAACATTTTATATCGGCCACACTTTTTTGAAGTACCCTGTAAACTCAAAAATAATTTTAAACTGTGCACCTTAACATTCCTTAAAACTATTGTATTTGACATTTTTTCGTCATTCCTGAAACAAATGACACAATGAACTTTACTCTATCGTTGACTCACCCTGTACAAAGCTCAAATTCGACCAACGATGGAATACTGCTCCCATATTTTGGGGCTCTGCTCCCAAACATACACCGCATTTGTTGACAGAAGAACAGCTGTTCGCCTGATTGGAGACTCGAAACTGACCAGCAACTTTGATTCGTTGGAACCTCGAAGAACGATTAGCGACTTGAGCCTATTTTTCAAGTGCTTTCATTTAAAGTGGATGTATGGATGGATGGATGGTCGAATTTGAGCTTTGTAAAGTTGTTGTGGAGTGTAAAGCTTTCTGGTTCGAAATAATATTCCCAACTTTTGAGAAGCTCTCCTTGCCATGCCAGCAACATGTTCATATCAGGACATATTTGCTTCCAAATTAACGCCCAATAAATTGAGTGACGGTGCTAGGGGCATGGAGTGCCCCGACATGACTATGTCGGGTTCGGCAACGTTAACTTTTTTAGAAAAAACTGCCGCCTGGGTTTTTGTAGCTTTAAATTCCACCTGGTTACTGTCACCCTAAGACAGAACTTCTTCCACGTCTTTGTTAAGTTAAACGACCTCCTACTGTCTGTGGACATTCGCCTGAGTAGCCGACGTCCGAGTATTCAAAGTGAATGAAGAGATAAGCATACTGTCATCTGTAAAACTGCAGATTAGATTCCGTCTTTTCCAGCAGAACGTTAATGTAAATGAGGAAGAGAGTAGGATAGAGTATGGAGCCTTGGGGTACACCGGCTTTGATAGTGGAAACATGGGAGCCACAAACAGAGTTTTTCAGACATACCACAAGAGCGTAGCTTAGCCAACAGTCCATTGTGTCAAACACGGTCGAATGCCTTGGATATGTCAAGAACAACCGCTAGAGATTCTCTAGTGTTTAATTGCGTTGTTCTAAAACATATGTTACATAAGTCGGAAGATCTGTTGATCTATATTTACGAAAGCCATATTGGTGATTGCTAATAATGTTGAATCCTTCAAGATATTTTGGAAGATGCTGTTTGATAACCTTTTCCATGAATTTCGATATTATTGAAAGCAGTGCGACTGGTCGATGGTTATTTGGCAAGATCTTCTTCCCTTTTTTAGGTATCGGCTGAACTGTGGCACATTTCCAACAGGAAGGAAATAATCCCTTTCTGTAGGATAGGTTGAAAAGTCTACAGAAAACTCGTGTTAGTTTCCTCGCACAGTTTTTGAGCTCTACGGCAAGTATTCTGTCAGCGCCAGAAGCCTTTTTGGTGTCTAGCTTCATTAAAATACGCTTTATGATAAGCTATCTGAGACAACATCTGGCATCCTTGACTGCAATATGGGAATAGTAGGGTGTGTGTTTCCTTGGAGATCGACAATAGAATGTGAAGCAAAATGTTCAGCCAACAAGGTCGCTTTCTTGACAGAATTATCTGGCCATGTGAGTGGTGGTGTAGTAGATTTGGTGGAATTTTGACTAACTCCTTGGTCTCGTCGGCAATTCCTTTGCATCTATTCCGGGCACGAACAAAGGTGTTACGATTTATGGTGTTAGGATTTTCACGCCATTGTCGGTAGGCAAGATGTTTAGAAGCAATAGCTTCTTTGCATTTTCGGTCAAACCAAGGCTTGCCGTTGGAGGGGCGCTTCTTCGAAAATGTAATGATGTAAGCCTCCATACCAGCCAAAATAACATCGGAAACCTCCCTGGTGCATGTCGAAAGCAGTTTATGGTCAGAAGAACCTAACGGCAGATTTACGGTGTCCGTGCAAATCTCCTGATTGGTGGTTAAAAACAGATCAAGAAGACTGGTAAACTCCCCGTCTCGATCAGGGATCCGTGTTGGTTCGTCAATAAGCTGAGTTAAGCCACAACTGATTGAGAATGATTTAGCTTCACGACCTTGTTTGTCGGTAGTATTTGAATATTTAAGCCAGTTGATATTGTGGACATTAAGTAGCCCAGGATGGCAATTTTGGCACTTGGATAGTTAGTTTGTAAATGATCGATGGTGTCTTCAAGAGAAGCGAAAAGTATTCTAAAGTTAGTATCACTTGGTGTTCGATAGAGGATACAGATGAACCTTGTGGTTTGTCGTTGGCAAGAGAGGCCTGACAAAAAGACAGATTCCAAAGTTACGCCTAAATCGGGAATAGAAGTCGTGCATCTGTTTGCATCTGTTCCAGATATGAACAGAGATGTTACAATTTATGAAGTTGAGCCTTCCACGCCACGCAGGCAAGATGTTTGAAAGTAATAGCTTATTTGCATTTTCGGTCTAACCAAGACATGTTCTTGGAAGGGCATTTCTTCAAAAGAGCGATTTAAATTTCCCTGTCGCAAGAACGACATCAGAAACCTCCTTAACGCAGTCAGATGAGTGAATGGATCTGAAATAAATGTCTAACCAATAGAGAGTTCGAAAATATTCAATGAGTTCTTCCCATTTAGCAGATTTGTAGTGCCAAATTTTGCGCAGTTTAGGCGTCTCTCTGTCACTGATCGGTAGGATACTTGACGCCGAAAACAGTTTATGTCGGAAGAACCTAAGAGAAGATTAACTGTGACAGTGTAAATTTCTGAATTGGTGGTTAAAAATAGGTCAAGGAGACTGGAGAACTTTCCTTTTCGATCAAGGACCTATGTTGGTTCATCGATAAGCTTCACGACCTTATTAGTTAGTCGTATTTAAATACTTAAGCCAGTTGATGTGGATATTAAACTTACCCAGAATAGCAATTTTGGCACTTGGATAATTAATCTGTAAGTAATCGTTATGGTAATGTCTGCAAGATAAGCTAATATATTTTAAAGTTAGGATTACTTGGTGGTAGAAAGTGGTAGTAGATAAACCTTGTTCTTTATTAAGTCGTTATTTCTCATCACATAACATCAAAGTTTCGGAGCTCTAAAGCTTCCTCTTGCTGGCAAGATTGACCGTTTCTGACAAAAAGACAGATTCCAAAATTATACCTAAACCGGGAATAGAAATAATACGCAGGATAGAGAAAGGTGACGGTGCTGGTCGATGGCCTTGAATTCATAGAGAGTGGATAAATGAGGTTTATTTGATTGCAGGTGTTGGTGCACTGAATTTAACATATGTAGGAGTTTAAACCTCGCCTGTTACAAAAATCTATTTTAAAATTGTGGTCTCAGCATGTTGACACCCCGGAATTAGCCGCTATAGCAGATTTGAACGGGTGGCTATTTTACCGGCATTTTTTGATCTTGGTAGCGTGATTATGCTATTTTTTTCCCTCAGTCCGGGAACATCGGTGCAGACACGAAACGTTAAGCAATTTCACGCTGCGATAATAAAACACCGGGCGATCTTGCTTTCTACAACAGATAGAATGAACCGGGGGAATATTCTATTCCGCATAATTATGATGGCAAATATAGGAGATACTTTTGAATTAAAGCATTTTATGTTATACTAAAATAACTTACTTAGTCAAGTACCATTTATACAAAAGTTGAATGGTGCAGGACACACAGCCTTTCAAAACTATTCATAGTCTGTACAGCCAGTAAGTTTCTTAAGTCATTTACCTCTGAAGTATATGGAATCGTTAAGGCGAATCTTTTTTGATTTCTTTACATTCGTTTTGATAAAATTTTTGAACAGTTTGGTGCTTTATACCATTTTACACCATGTGTGCTTTTGTTTATAGGTAAGTCTACGAAGAACTTATTAAAAAAAATAGAACCGTACTGGAGTGGCGTAAAATGATTTGCATCAATTTTACGGATATGACATCCGTGTCTAACAGTATCCAAGAGGAGGTGATATGTTCAAACACAGCCTCTCGACCGCACTAAGTATAGATTTAGGGTGACTTTTTTTAGCTAAGAACTAGGAATAGAAAGAGCGTCAAGAGCAATTAATTATAATCACAAAACAAGAAGAAATTATTGAGAAGTAAATTTAGTGATAATAATGTTAATAATAAAAAAATTACTTACCACATATGAGCTTAACCAAAAAATAATAAAAATATTTATCTCAAATTTATACATAAGCAGACTACTGAATACAATATTTTGAAAACTATTAACTACCATTATTAAAAATTGAATTTGGAATAGACTTTTAAAATGAGTTACGATTTCATAAAGGCAAAGTGATAATATTTCTATTTTTCTAATTGCTGCCATTATTTCTTCGTTAGTATTTATAAATTTTAAATTCATAACCAGTTCCTCAACTTTCTGGTATCTAATTTTTATGCATAATAACAAAGTTGCCATGATGATACATTGCAATGCACAATAGATGTACATTATAAATGCAGATAATATTAACAACACGAGTTGTAATATTTTATTCCATTCCATTTCTAGAAGTGCTAAGTGGCTATTTAACAATATGAAAAATAATAATAAATTTACAAAAATTAAATAAAATTTACCGTTTTTAAATAAATAATCTTCAAATTTGGATCTTTCGGTAGACAAAATTTCATCAACGAGTGAAAATTTTTGAAAAAGCATGCACCAAACTCTTCTCTTAGTAAAGGAGTTAGCAATAATACTAAGCATAGAGAGAGCCTGACATAGGCTAGATGATATTGATAAAATATTAACCATGGTGTTAAAAATACTGTCCCAAACTAGTATTCGCAGTTTTACCGCCCAAAACGATGCAATTATTGAAAATATTGCGATAATAGAAAAAAATGCGACACGTTTTTTATAACGCTGTTCCTGTACTAATGTATTATTACGAAAATCAAAATATGGAATAATACAAAGAAGATTAAAATATTTTGAAACAGAAATGAAAAAGAACACTCGTGAATTCATGTTACTACTTTATTCCGAAATGTATTCAGTGGTGATACTACCTTGGTAAAAACCAATGTGTTTCTAGGAACAAACATTAATTATGTCTATTTTTATTATAAAATCGATGAAACAAATTAAGAATATAGGGTGTCCAGCGACCTGAAATTATGAGGAAATTATCTTTTATTTGATACATAACTGAAATATTATAGAAAATGCTAAATTGGCCTGGAAAAGTGGAGTATTTGAAAATCTGCAAGCGTGAATATAACTGATCGTGACTGTTTTGTTTGGAAATAGCTTTATTCTAGTTTGACGTGATTTTTTCGCTGCTGGTTGGCTACTCTTTCGCAAAGTTATATATTTTCTGTGAAGTGCGACGAGAACATTAAGAAAATTACTCAAAAACAGCAGATGCATCTCATTAAGCGTAGTGAGGATTCCATATACTATAGGGCTAACTCAAAATATCATATGCGCCAAATCTGGGTTCTGCTTATAACACCCTGTTAAATGGTTTTAGTTTATAAGAAAAAGTAATCCAAGTCTCAACAATTTGCTCAAATATCAACAATAAATTTCTTACTGCCCTGATTACCAGGAGAGAAACCTAGATAGCCCAGCTCTGCTAAATTTTAGTTCATGCGTGTGCTACAGTGTCCATGTATCTTTCAAGAGCAGCTGTAGTATGTTGGGATGGAATAATCTTAAACAAGTTTTTGAAGATATACCGGCCCGAAAAGTTGATTTTACTGACATTAACGAGTCAT
Organism: Pachyrhynchus sulphureomaculatus; assembly: GCA_019049505.1. NCBI lineage: Eukaryota > Metazoa > Arthropoda > Insecta > Coleoptera > Curculionidae > Pachyrhynchus > Pachyrhynchus sulphureomaculatus. The sequence goes on along the minus strand of CM032452.1, from coordinate 14,171,054 downwards.
CATCTTTTCGTGAAAACAGAACTGGCACATACGACATTCTAAGATAAAGGTTACCATTACTAGGAATTCGGGGCTACGGCATTATAAAACAGCTATAAAGAACAAGCTTCTATCAGTAAATCTTACGTTTGTTGATACAATAATGGCATTTGATGACCAAGTTTCAATATAACGACTTACTAGCATCCTTTTTATGTACTTTTCTTCAACGAGTGCTGAAATCAACAATGCAAAATGTTCGTCACGGAGAGGGCACTTAGACCAGATTTCATCTCAAAAGTAAACTTAAATCAAAATCAGAGCTGAAGATATCACTTTGGGTTATAATAACTTGAAGGCCATTAAATATAGGAAATCCAAGATTTCCGAGAAAGGCACATTAAAGATTCGCCGAAATGGTCTCTATTTCATGAAGGGCTTTGTCGAAAAACTATTTAAAATATCTCTCTGGCATATTCTTTTACCGAAGTCAGGTCATTACCTGTAAAAAGACAATCGTTAACCTACACTCCAGCAGCTGTTAGCTTAAAGACCAAGCAGCAAACAAGCCAGAATTATAACGAGAGAGATCTTGAGCATCTTAATAACCTTCAAATGCTGATAGTAATTAGTGATCGACCATAGTTTTAAAATTTAAAGATAGAGACTAGTCACCTTTCTATTTCATGAAAATGCAATTCTATGAGGGGATTTTCATAAACAAACATTTAATACATTAGCGTTCTGTTCGTTCAAGGTGTAAAGGGGCACTTGCAGCTAAGAGGAGAAAGGCGGAGAAGGAGTAGCATGGTGAAAAGAAACGTAGACGCTTTGCTGCAGCTAAGTTAAAGGAGCAATGCTTAGCCAAGGCTTCTTTGAATATGTTGCTTTTAGAATGTTTTTTTCGAATATCGAATTAAGGTCATATTATTTTTAGTGTTCCGTGCGGAACAATTATAAGATCACTTTAGGTGTCTGTCCGTCTGTCACGCCCGATTTTCTCCGAAACTATTTGTTACATTTTGATTCAAGGAGTAGTTTCGAGGGGTGAAATCAAAAGTGAAAAAAAAATTTTTTACTAGGTCATCGAGTGTGGTATCAAATGAAAGCTTGTGAAAACACGCATATATATATATATATATATTTGAAATATTATAATATTTATGATATATATATATATATATATAGTTATATATTATTATATATATATATATATATATATATATATATATATCAATATTATGTTCGTGGGGTAATCGGTCTTTGGAAATGAACTAAAAAGTTTTGGACACCTTTTTAGCTACGCCAAGCTTTCGAAAATATTTCATTTTCTTCATCAGGGCTACAATTACAGTAGATGATCAGTATTTTTCAGATTAAAAGTAAAGAACAACCCTATTTTATATGTAACATTCAAGTACTTACTGCTAAGTGGTGTGTTCAAAAATAAATAAAATAAAGAGTAACCCCCACTGGAGTACCCATTATTTGTTTATAGAAAAGTTGATCTTTCTCCTATCATATCACAATACGTGATGGACAACCTCCTCAAGGAATCCATCCCTAAACTCTCCTTCAACTTACCATTCGTAAAAAAATTTGCTGATGATATCATTACCTCGATACCTTACAATAAAATGGATGAGATTCTCAGAATCTTTAATGACTTTCATCTCAAACTACAGTTCACGATTGAAGATAAAACAAACAACAGTGTCCCCTTTTTAGACACTCTTCTAGTCAGAAAAGAAGATAACTCCGTCATAGTAGATTGGTATACCAAACTCAGGAAGATACATTAACTTCCATTCCTCTCATACCACTAAAAATCAAAATAAACATGATATTGGGCTTGAAGTCAAGAATAGAGAGAATCTTTCATCCTTCCCTCAGACAGAAAAATCTAAATAAACTACGAGACACTCTACGCACGAACTCCTATCCAATTCCAATTAATAAATAAATTATTTTTTAACTCAACCACACCCCCTGTACAAACAAAACAAAACACAATCTTACACCGGATATTAGTGCTTTCCTCTCTGAAAACCGAATCAAATTTTATTTTTCATTTCCATACATAAAAGAAATCTCCGCAAAAATAACTAAACTTTTCAACCAATTAGCTAATTTAAAGATTGCTTTTAAACACAAAAAAAACTATTAACAATATTTTCACTTGTCTAAAAGACAAAGATGAAATCACAAAAGCTTCAGAAGTAGTTTACAGCATCCCTTGCTCTCAATACGAAAAAATCTATATAGGGCAAACATCTAGAGTCCCAAAAGACAGAATCACTTCCCACAAAAGTGATTGCAAATTAAAGAAAAACTCTTGTGTGCTTGCCCAACATAGTAGCCAATTTTCACATGAATTTAATTTTGCTGAAACCAAAATCCTATATAAGGAGAGAAATCTCTGCAGGAGAATCTTTAGGGAGATGGTTGAAATCCACCTGGAACCGAACTCGATCAATAAAAAAACTGACATTGAAGATCTGAGTTTAATTTTCTCCAATCTATTACAAATAGGCAGTCAAAATGAAAACTCTTACAATATCTCTGACATATCTCTTTGATAATAATCCCGCTGATTTTCACTAATTTTTTTAACTTTAAAACGAAAATGTCAACGTCATTCTACTTTCAAATATAAATTAACCACAACTTAACTAAGAGATAGAAACAAACTGCCCTTAGCAAAATGACAAGAAAACATAACAAAAAAAATCCTTTATAAATTAAAATCATTTTAAAACCACACAATTCTCTGTACTATTCTAACAAAATCAAGTAAAAATTTATTATATTTCCCAGAGATGAGTATGTCGAGTTTTTCTAGTGTTTCTTCCTGTTTTTTCTTATGAATAATAACAACAATAACACTTAGCAGTAAATACTTTAATGTTACGTATGGAATAGGGTTGTTCTTTACTTTTAATCTCAAAAATATTGATAATCGACTGTAATTGTAGCCCTGATGAAGAAAATGAAATATTTTTGAAAGCTTGGCGTAGCTAAAAAGGTGTCCAAAACTTTTAGTTCATTTCCAAAGACCGCTTACCCCAAGAACATAATACTACTGTTTAACTAGTCGGTCAAGACTACCCTTCTTCTTCATATATATATATATATATATATATATATATATATATATATATATATATATATATATATATATATATATATATATATATATACAGTCCCTGGCCAAATTATTAGACGCACTGTATTTTTTTTTAGTAATTTTATGTTTCTTAAGAGTTTTTATGCAATAATGGTATATATTAAACTACAATATTATTGATTTTTATTTAAAAGAATTGTTGTAGACTACATATTTGTATTTATTTTTAAGAGTCAGGTACGGACGTGTTTCTGTGGCTTTATGGACTGTGACTGTTTGTTTAACAGTTTTACACTACTCAGTTATTAGTTTATTTTGTATGCAGTGTTTTAAAAAAGTTATTGGACTATTTTCATTATGGGTAGAAATGGCGATCTTTCACCACGTAAAAAGCTGAAGTGAAGGCCCTTGTGATTGCGAAAATATTTACAAACAGAGAAATATCACGAAGATTGGAGATTTCTGAAGCTAGTGTACGACGCATAAAAAAGAAAATTGAGTCAGGGAAGGAATTAAGCCCGAAAAGAAAGAAAAGATGCGGTAGAAAACCAATTTTCACTCCACGGTCAGAGAGATGTTTGAAGAAAATTTGTGTAGAAAACAGATTTGCTACAACAAAGGTAATAAAATCACAACTCCATGATGCTAGCGTAAATGCTTCTGAGCGCACTGTTCGAAGAAAATTGAAAGAATTAGATTTTAAGGCCTGTCGCCCCGCCAGGAAGCCTAAGTTAACAGCTGCAATGGAAGCAAAGCGCCTGAAGTGGGCCAAACAATGGCAAGACAAAGATGTGGACTTCTGGAGATCGGTAAGATACAGCAATTTAATCAATAATTGATACATTATTATCATTTTCAGTTAAATAAAGCAAATAAACATGGAAGTTTATATATTTTTCCTATTTTTGACAGGTCTGCTTCAGTGACGAAAGCACATTCGAAATTTTGCAGAATAAAGCTCAGTATGTGCGTCGTCGTCATGGAGAAAAGTTTCATCCTGATTGTGTCGTCCCGACGGTTAAACATCCCACCAAAGTGATGATTTGGTCAGTCATCAGCGGCAAGGGCACTGGACGTCTGTACGTCGTCAAAGGAATAATGAGGCAATATCATTACAAAGAAGTATTACAAAATCGGTTGATTCCGCAGCTCAGAGAATGGTTTCCAAATGGGGAACCATTCACTTTCATGCAAGATGGAGCTCCCTGCCACACTACTCGGTCTGTTAAAGCTTTTTTGGCAGAAAAAAAATATCCCTCTGTTGGATTGGCCCTGATATGAATCCCATTGAAAATGTGTGGGAGCTGATGAAAAGAGAAGTGGCTAAAGATGTGATTACCAACAAAACCCAGCTCCTAGAAAAGATTATTCATGTGTGGAATCATCATCCTGAAATGCAGGAGATAGTACAATCTTGCATTAATAGCATGCCGCGCAGAATTAAAGCCTTGATAGCGGCTAAAGGTGGCTCAACTAAATATTGACTTTTACTAACATTAATTTCACTTTTCTTTAAAACTTATGCTTTTCTAAATTAATGCTGTTTTATTTATGTCAAATAAATAGGTAATTGATTGGATAATATAAAAATAAAAAACAAATCAATTTAAAATAATAATATATATATATATATATATATATATATATATATATATATATATATATATATATATATATATATATATAATGTAATACTTGTGCACACTTTTCTTTGTATTATTTTTACCCACGGAGTGTGGATTGAGCGAAAATTGTCATGAGTGCATTACCTTTAATAATTTATCTGGTATATAAACAAGAATTTCAACATTATCAGTTTGTTGAAAACTCTTTTCGGATGTGCTTTGTGAAGTCACTGATCATTTTATACCTCCGTAAATTTTTTTTTTTTTAAAAGCAATCAACGTACGTAACATAATTGCGTAAGTTCAACTTACACTTGACCGGTTATTATTTTTTCTATGACTCTGTTAAAGTTTTTATTCATATTCAACTTAGAAAATAAAATGGTGAAATTTATTCCCTTAACTGAAGTTAGTCCTCGTTATAAGGCTCTTATACTGGACTTGTGCAACAGCTTCGAAAAATCTGTTTTTATACGAAATATTACTGTAATGTTGCTATGGCTAAGTACAATAAGTTGAGAAGAAAATCTTATTCAAAAAAAGCTTTTATTAGAAGCATTTTATGTTTGTCCTTATTTATCTTTTTTCATCATCTCAATAACCAAATATTAATCTTACGTCATAACCCTAATAATATAAATCCTATTAAGGAATTCGTTATAGGGAAAGCTCGGATATTTTCTCATATAATTTCACCTACACACGTCGTATCTAAGAGAGATTTTATTGCAATATAATACTCCGTAATCGTTACAAAAATATGAGCAAAAAATTATTTGTTGGTTCTAAAAAGGTCAGGTAATTTTATTTTGAATTTTAGTTGTACACTTTGAACTATAATAAATTTAGTTATAAAGCAGTACTGCATTTAAATGATGCAAGTTAACTAGAAAGTTCGTGAAAGTTTATTTGCTCACTAACTATAAAAATAAAAGCCGGCCGCTGCAAGTCGGACTTGCGCAATTAATGTTGATAACTTTTAAAATAAGAAGGTACAAAATGGTCAACGACTTCACAAAACACACCCCAAATGAGTTTTTAACACATTTTTTCCGACCTTCACTGAAAACTGATGACCTTGAATTTTTTTTTATATACCAGATAAATTTAAAAATGCGTGTGGAAAATATTCCATAATTTTTTCAAAATTTTTTGATCAGTACTTTTTTTTAAATTGAAATATTTTATTAAAGCACTTTGTGATTTTAAATTATTACTGGAAATAAGAAAACATATTTATTTTGTTAGGCAAGCCACTATACAGTGATCTGGAAGGCGTTAGCAGTTTAAAAGTTGTACTAAAAGCTAGATTAGTTAGATCAATCACTTCTTAAACCTAGTAATATCAGTGACACTAGCATCTCAAACTAACGAATCTTATTAATTAGTTTGAAAAATAGAAGTTTGACATATTGCGAGAGAGGTAACCAGAGTTCAAATGTTATATCACAGACAGTCTGGTTTTGAAAACCTACCAGGCGATGTTCGATAATAACCAGCTTTTACAGGATTCTTCTTCATCTTCTTCAAAGTTTTTTTACATCCATTGTCGGACATAGGCCACCCTTTTTGTTCTCCACTTGTCTCGGTCCTGTGCTTCTCTTATCCACGCTAGGCCGGCTGTAAGTTTTAGATCGTCTTTCTACCTGGTCTGAGGTCTGCCCCTTGATCTCTTTCCCAACCAGGGTCTCCAATCTTGCATCTTTCTATTATTGTCCGGTTGTAGCATTGTATGTCCAGCCCATCTCAATTTTAGGCTTGCTACTTGTTCTTTTACATCTATTAATTTAGTTTTTTCCCTAATATATTCGTTTCGTATCCTATCCTTTATCTTTATATTCAACATCTGGCGCTCCATTGCTCGTTGTGTTTTGGCCAATCTATCCATTATATTCCTAGTCAGTGTCCAAGTTTGTGCTGCGTAAGTGAGAACTGGTAAGACACACTGGTTATATACATTTCTTTTTAGTCTTAGAGCAATTTTTTTGTTATTCAGGATGTATCTTTGTTTACCAAAAGCTACCCATGCCAGTCTGATTCTTCTTTCTATTTCTGCAGTTTGATTGGATTTACAGCATTGTATCATTTGTCCCAGATATATATATATATATATATATATATATATATATATATATATATATATATATATATATATATATATATATATATATATACATATATATATATATATATATATATATATATATATATATATATATATATATATATATATATATATATATATATATATATATATATATATATATATATATACATATATTTCTTCTACATAATCATGCCTTTCGTTGTCTATCCTTATGTCTTGCGGATTATGGTCATTTGCCATGGCTTTTGTTTCTGATTTTTCCTTAATATCATTTAACATCTTTTGTATATCTTCTGCATTGTTAGATATTATTACCACATCGTCGGTATATCTCAAGTGATGTATTTATAATCCCATCTTATCCCATCAAGATCTCCAATGCAGCAATTAAACAGTTTAGGGCTCATTGGGTCTTCCTGTCGCACTCCTCGTTTTATGGGTATAAGTTTTGTTTTTTCGTGTGCTTCTATTATCATCTTCGTATTATTATATATCAATCTTATTAGCTGTGTGTATCTATAGTCACTTCTATTATTATTTAGAGTCCTTTCCACCGCCCAGGTTTTAATACTATCGAATGCCTTTTGATAGTCAATAAATATTAGGTAAAGTGTTAAATTATATTCTGTCGCTTTCTCAATGAGTGTTCGGATAGTTAACAAGTGATCACTGGTGCTGAAGTTTTTTCTGAAACCTGCCTGTTCAATTGTTTGGTTCGATTCCAGTTTGTTTTTTAGCCTATTGATGATGATTCTAGTAAACAACTTATATGTCTGCGATAATAGGGATATTGGTCGGTAATTATCCAATATCTTCTTGTCGCCTTTCTTGAAGAGCAATATTATTGAGGAAGTATTCCAATTAGCTGGTATTTGTCCTTCACTTAGGCATTTATTGAACAGTATTTTCAATGTTTGTACAATCAGTTCACCGCCTTCCTTTATTAATTCAACCATCACTTCATCTGTACCTGGTGCTTTGTTGTTCCTCAAGGTTGATATAATCTCTTCTTCTATTATTTCCGGTATTTCCTCAGAGTTGACGTTGAGTACATTTCTCTTTATGTCTTTTTTAAATTCCATTGATGGATCACCTCCTGATTCGTACAATTTATTATAATAACTTTCAATTATTCGTAGTATTTCGTCTCGATCTTTTATTTCTTGTCCATTCTCATTTTAGACTATTAATTGAAACTTTACCCAAATTTCCTCTGATTGCTTTCATGTTTTTATTTTTTTCGATGATTTTTTCAATCTGGTATTCCAACTGTTTTCGTTTGCCTTCTCTGATTAATTTTTTTAGCGTTTTGTTGGTTTCCATGTATTGGATGGTGTTTTTTTTTTCTGTCTGAGTAGGTTTCTTCTTTGTTCAAACAGCTGTTCTGTTTTATTACGCCATATTTTTTTCTTGTGTTGCATTCTCTTAGCTATCTTTTATCCTACGTCGACTAGGGCTTTTATCAGTATTTCACTAATTTCACCTATGCTCTTGTGACTTAGATCTTTGTGACTTCCTATAACTTTCTTATTTCGTTTTGGTATTGTGTTTTATTCTCTCTTAGGATTTGTGTGTCTATTTTTGTCTTACTTTTTGTCATTAATCTTTTTCTTTCTATTTTTTCATTTATTTCTATTCTTGCCCTTACGGTCACTTCCGATATTGACACTGTTTATAACTGTGACACCTTTTACAATTCTTCTGTCTGTGGACAATATAAAGTCTATTTGGACTAACCATGTCCATTTTCTATGTGTTTTTTTGTAGAAGACAGTATTCACAGCGTATAACTGCTGTTGACAGGATAGTCCACATTAAATAGAAATTTCTAAACAGTACTGCATCTGGCCGCAAAAGTTCGATACACGATTTTCTTTTATTTAAAATTAGGACAGTTAGAATGGATGGTGATTAATGTTTTATTATTTTTGTTTTTTTCTGAGTGAATCAATTTAACTTAAAGTTTATTTTGGTAGAGTGTTTTTCAGTTTTAAAGATTACTACGAGGGTTGAAAAGTCCCGAGACTCTTGAAGAAAAAACAATGTTTTTGCCAAAAATCGATTTTACTCTTCAACAACTCCCTCTAAGAGCGATACACTTATTCCAGCAATCTTCCAACATTGGGATACCTTTCATATAGTACGATTTGTCGAGCTCTCTAAAATAAGCCTCAGTTTCCTTATTCGATTTCTTCATTTGAGCCAGATCTCTTTCCCTGGAGCCACTTTTTCGAATTAAAAAATGAGTCATAATTACTGAGAGTCAGATCTGGTGAATACCGAAGATCAGGAAGCAATTCATAGCCTAAATGGTCCAATTTTACCATCAGTTTTATGGAATTGTGAGCTAGTACATTATCTTGGTGAAACAACACTTTTTTTTCGTTTCATTTTTTTCTTGATTTCATCATGTCCTAATCTCTGTAATTGTTCGTCCCTTCTCAAGCTAATCGATAAGTATTATTCCATTACAAATACTTGCTAAAACTTTTTCAGCTGATATTTGTGTTTTTGGACGCTTCGGTCGACTTTCGTGCGGTTCCAGTAATTCTGTGGACAACTTGTTGGATTCAGGCGTGTAGTGGTGGATCCATGTTTCATCCATTACTACGAATCAACACAAAAATATTTGGATTACTCCTAAAACAGAGCCAAACAGCGTTCTGAATCCTTAACATGTTACTGTTTTCAATCAATCGTGAGAGTGTGCGGCACCCATCGGACACATAACTTTTTCATATGCAACTATCCATGCGAAATATACCTCACGCATTCGGTTGATATCCTTACGGTGTTAGCTATCTCTCCCACTTTCTTTTTGCTGTCATTCAGAACGATATGATGTTTTTTCCTGTTTTTTGGAGTGACTGCTCCATTTGGACGTCTGGAACGTGGTGTATTATCGGTGCTTGTACGACCGTATTTAGGTTCACTAAACCATCGACATAGTTGCTTTCGACGAAGCAGATGTGCCATAATACTTCTCAAGCGAATCATCTTGGAATCTGGTTGTATTTTTTTCCCATCAAAAAGCAATGTTTATTTAATACACGTAATTGATTTTGTTCCATCATTATGCAAAAATCAAAAGTGGAGTGACTCAAATGTAACTCGCAAGTTAATAGACAGAATGTCTTTGAAAGTTTTACACGAATTTTTAACAGGGTTGAGCCTAACTGAAAATCATATGTTTTTTTTTGTTTATACTGCTGTTTCTCGGAAAATTTCAGGCTGGTGTACCCTAAATTTAAGACTCATATTATTTAGAAATCAGTAGCATAAAGAAGGTTTAAAATATAGGCCTTTTAAGTAAGATCTTTAATAATTCAAGAACAGTTTGTGTCTATAACGTTAGTTAAACCTTCAAATAAATATGCGTATATATATTTATATCTCTTTCTTCAAAAATTACTATTCAAATATATTTCGAATATTAAAAATATCAAAAATCAAATTAACATAGTAACAGTACCGAAACTTAATTTCATTACAACCCTTTTCATTACTTAAAATGCCAAAAAATAAATGGGGAGTAACGGCTTATTAATTACTAGTTAACAATCAATGGTAAATCAGTCTTTATAGTTAAATATATGTAAAATCAGCACTAAAGGACGTTCCCAAGAAAATATATTCTCTTACGATTATCTACAAAATTTGAATATACATATTTATTAGTGTCCTTTATACTCAATGCTTCTTAAGGCACTAAATTTGTAAATATTCGCTGTTAAATTTGCGTTTTTAACATGCGAACCCTACCTCGACCTATGTTAAAACTGATGTTTTGTTATATAACAATGGCAATTTTCTTACGATTATTTTGAAAAACTTAGAAGCAGTAATTAAAAATATAACAAATATTTTTCTGTAAAGAAAATTATAGCAAGCGGTATTCGTTTATTTTATAAAAAATGTTGTAAGTGAGCGTTTTTATCGTTTTCAGTTTCCTCGAATAACTGGATAAATAAAATTTCTCGACTTGGCAACCTCGCACTGTGTGGAAAGTTTGAAATACCGTCAACGCACAGCTGATTTTAATAGATGCGTGTAGCTCACAGATGTAGAAAAAATATGGGTTACCGTAAATAAAAAGTCAATATTTGCGATATTTGGTATATCACTAGAAATAGAAACACAAGAATTAAGAATAATGGGAGATCTGAATGGGAGAACGCGAAGGAAAACAAAGGACAATACCGTAGGACCATTCGGAGAAGACATTACTAACGATAACGGAGAGAGACTAATAGAGCTGTATGAACTAAACGCACAGACATCCACAAATATACTTGGATGGAAGAAACACGAAGCTTAAAATCAATAATAGACTACATTATAATTAAAAACGATACCACTATCAAAATAAAAGACGTAAGAGTAAAGAGAGGGGTAGAATGTGGAACAGGCCATAGACTATTAATAGCAAATATAAAAGTACCGTGGTACAAGACAATAAAGCATAACGGAACAATAGATAAAGAAAACAGAAATACTAATGAGATAACAAAAAAGCAGACAAAGAAATCAAATATAAAATACACTTACTGCAAGACAAGACGATAAGAGACCTATATAGACGACGATTAGATCAAAAATTAAATGAATTTAACTACGACAACCTCTAACAGATGTATGACGACATAAAAGAATGCATCAGACAGGCGGCCCTAGAAGCATTAGGTAAAGAAGACAACGAGAATGAGAAACATAAAATTAGAATCTGTGAAAAAAACCAAAGAATCTATAAAGGAGAAAAAAGACTATTCGAAAAATGGCTGAATACAAAATCGAAGAACATCTACAGAAATATAAAGAGAAAAATGCAGAAACGATGAGGATGATAAACAAAGGAAAAGAACGAGAGATGGGAAAAATCGTGCGAACATGTAGAACAGTATATAGGAGGAACTAGAAGCACAGAGTCATGGAGAATAATTAAAGCATTAAGGACTAATAATAGAGAGAAGCCGTATATAGAATACATCTCAGAAACCGAGTGGGAAGAATAATATAAGAAGCTGCTAACAGAAGACAGACACGACATCCAAGAAGAGAACCCTGAAGAAGAACAGAATAAGGAAATAAAAGAGATAGAACTAAGCTATGAAGAAGTAAAGAAGACAATAAAAACACTCAAAAATAATAAACTGCAAGGCCTGGGGTCTGGTAAATGAAAGGATTAAGCACGGGTCTAATAAATTACATCGAATGCTGAGAAACATGTTCCATAGAGCGATAAATGGAGAAAAAATACCAGAGGAATGGTCGAAAGCTTATATAGTATCTATATTTAAAAAGGAGACCGCAGAAATTGCACAAACTCTAGAGGCCTAAGCATAATATCGAGTATGGGACGTTTGTATGGAAAAATTATTAAAAATATCATGGAGGAAAATATAAAAGGAAAAATTGGAGAAGACCAAGTAGGCTTTACAGCCGGAAAATCTTGTATAAACCACATATACACTATAAAACAAACAATGGAAAAAAAAAACTGGCAAAGAATAGAGAAGTTCATCTAGCCTTCATAGACATAAGAAAGGCCTATGACTCAGTACCAAGACAAAGATTATGGAACGCAATGAAAGAAATAGGCATTGACAAAGAACTGATGTACGCAGTAAAAGCTCTCTACGAAAACAACACACTGAACATAAAAATAGGACATACAATAGGGAAGAGACTCCAAACATCAAAAGGCCTATTACAAGGATGCTCTACATCCCCCACACTATTCAAAATGTACCTCGAACAAACATTAAAAAAATGGAAGCAAAAATGTAGTGGAATGGGAGGCCCAATATGAGAAGATTACTTATATACTCTAAGTTTCGCAGACGAGCAAGTAATCATAGCGCAAGATGAGGAAGACCTCAGTTATATGGTAAGAAAACTGAAAGAAGAATACACTAAAGCAGGATTAGCAATAAACTTTGATAAAACAAATATCTAACAACAAAGGAGGGAAACGTGGAAAATTTAGAAGTAGATAACGAAACAATAATCAAAGGAACCGATAGATTTAAATATTTAGGAACCATCATTTTAAAAAACGCAACATAAGGAAGAGATTAAAAGCTAGATTAGGACAAACGCGGACATGCATAAGACAATTAAATTCGATCCTGTGGGACAAGCACATTACAAAGAGAAACAAAACACGCATTTACAAATCAATAATACAAAGCATAATGACATACGGTCAGAAACATGGACGAATCAACAAAAGAAATAAATCTAAAATTAACGCGGTAGAGATGGAGTATTGAAGAAAATGTTGTAGAGTGACACGTATGGAGAGAATAACAAATGAAGAAATAAGAGGCAGAATGAACATCAAAGAGAACGCAATAAACACCATTGAAGAAAAACGATTAAAATGGTATGGAAACATAAGACGGAGCGAAGATAATAGGTGAATAAAGAGAATAACGGAGTGGAGCCCTATAGGGGGAAGAAAAAGGGGAAGACCCAGACGATGATCGTGGAGAGACGATGTGGACGAGGCTATGGAGGACAGGGGTCTAACAGATGGAGACTGGGAAGATAGAAACGGATGGAATCAAAGGCTGAGAGAAGGAAGACAGCGTCAGCTATAGAAAATCCTTAATATATATATATATATATATATATATATATATATATATATATATATATATATATATATATATATATATATATATATGGTATATCTGTGCTCGGACGTATATGTTAATTTAAGGTATTTCTTAAGAGAAGACAGAGAGAGCATTATGTTAGAGAAAGATGCGAAATAATTTGGTTTTCTGGGTATAATGTATGTGGCAACGTAGCATCTCGCTTGCGTCCCGCCGCACGCAACCACGTGTTATTTACAATAACCTTGAGACTTTTAAATGATATACAATCAAAATTATGTATAATTAATTAAAACGATACTTTGGATTATTTATTAAAAATATATGAATTAATAACTGCGTGCTAGGCACGCGTTTATTCTAGTATAGTATTTTTTACGATCTAAGAAAGTGACTTAGCTACCTATAGTCATTCAAAATTCAATAAGATTCGAAAGTGATTAATTTATGGCTGCTTTAACGAAAAGGCATCGTGTAGGGCCTCACTATACCTGCCTGTATAATGGTTGGGTTTAAAATTTTATTGTGATAAGAGAGAGAGAATTTTAATGTTTTATGTACTGAATAATACACAATATAGTAATTACACAAATATATTAAAACAGTGTAGAGTGTCCCCGCGTACATTTGTTACAATTTTCTAGTTCAATTTCGCTATCGCTACTATCTTGCAAATCAATAATAAGTTTTTTTACAGGTTCTAAACTTTTTATATTTATGTACATACATCTATATTAGTTTTCAATTTTTTTGACGTGTTAAATACAGTTTCTTCAGTTTTCAACGGTTACATTTTTGACTTCTATCTTTATCAACTCAATCATACTACTGTTTAAAGTGGGTGTATTAATGTGAACATGTATATTAGACTATATTTGTGCCATATCAACTCGATCGCATTAAAGATACAATAATATGGTGGAAGCCGAATTATTTCATGTCCTGCTTCCTTTGCAATATTATCACAAATATATTCCTTTGAAAAAACTTCTAACAATTGTTTAACTGTATAACTTTCATGGAAATATATGTCACGTTCGCACAAAAAGGCTTGTATTTCCCTTTTTCTACTGGTGGAACTTGGTACCTTATTCATTTGGCGACTATGATAGGATGCATTATCCATCACATTACAGCTATCGGTGGTATATTCGGCATTAATTTGTTTTGAAGCCAATCTTTAAAAACTTCAGCGGTTGTATCACAATGATAATCCGAGCTGGAATCTGAAATATTCTTAGCTGCTAGAAATAGACATTCTGGTATCCAGCCTTCTTCTGACCCCGCTTGTAAAATAGTTATTCTTTTCCCTTTATTTGATGGAGTTTTGGTGTGGCATTGTTTGGATTTATCAATCCATCCTTTACTGGGCGTGTGGTGGGTGTCATACCAAGTTTCATCTAGGTATCGTTCGATTTTCCGATCTAGCTGTATTTATTTTTTCAAGATGTTCCATTTTGAGTGGTTGTAAGCGCCGTGATTCCATTATAACTTGCCTTTTGTCTATTTTTTTTGAACAGAAATTTCAAACGACGTCGAATACGCCATAAAGTTGTAGTGGAACATTTTATGTCACAACTATCCTCAAACAACCTCCGTGAAAGTGACAATAACGTAGGAACTTTTTGTTCTGCATACATTTCATAACTTTTGCGGAGGATTAAGTCTTCTTGACAGAAATCAATACATTTCGACACACCTTTGTGTTTTCGTGTTTTTTTAAGCGCTATCGAATTATTTACAATTTTCCAAACTGTACTTTCAGGGATGCTTGTTAAAGCTGATGTTTCCAACAATGAAAAGTACTTTTTTGTGGCCTCACTCATCTAACTTTAAATAGACACTTTTAACTATCACTTTTGTCTCAACGTGCAAACATTTGCGGCTTCTGATGGAAAGGGCTTCGGACATTTTAAGACAGTATTGAACTTCATAATACACACTATTTTCAGTACAATATTGCAGAAATGAAGAATATTCTTTATATTATAACACATATTTATATACACGAAGTAGCCAATAAAATGTTAGATTGAAATGGAGAGGTTCAAAAAATTACGACCCTGTTACGTCCACGTGCTAAGATCCTAACGGTCGTTTAATGTTTCTATTGCGTCAACTTGCCGTATCATTTTCTTAGACCTTGAAAAATACTATATCATTTAAGAGCAAGTCCCACCAGTCTAATGTACAGATGTGATTCAAAATTTGAAAGAACGCCCGCGTCCGCGTGATTAGTCTTCTTCAAGCTACAGCGAAAATTCACTTCATAAAATACATGAAAAGTAATGTTTATCTAATATTTTTGCAACAACTAGGAGATAAACGGCCTTCATATTTTAACAAACGAAAGCAAAGTAATCTTTTATGTAACATATATATATTTTTTGTGACTTTTTACTTTTTAATGCACATACGACAACAAAAATTGTAAAAAATGCCTGCTTTAGTTCGAAGAAAAAATATAGATTCCTATCTTTTACGTGTTAAATATCGGAAACTTTTACAATTAATTATGGCAATACGGCGTAGTAAACCATGTTTACATTAAAGAAGTGAATGCATGATGCTAAATTGTATTATTTCTAAAAATTTCAAGCAAAACTACTTTTAACAGTTACTCGTAAGGAATATTTATTTATTTATTTATTTACTGTTACAAGCCCCACAAAATAATTAATTAATAGGGCCGATCATATAACCATTAAACAATACTACATATTACTCAGAATATATCACCACTACACCAAACACTTTATTTTTGCACTCGACGCGCGTTTCGCTAACCATGTTAGCTTCATCAGGAGCGATGATTGACTCAATCATCGCTCCTGATGAAGCTAACATGGTTAGCGAAACGCGCGTCGAGTGCAAAAATAAAGTGTTTGGTGTAGTGGTGATATATTCTGAGTAGTATCATTGTGCCAAAGATTCCACATTCCCAATTTAATACTACATATCATAAAATGCTTAATTATACAAACAATAAAATGCTTAATTATACAAACAATAAACAGACTACAATTTCACATATGCTTACAGCTTTTAAAATAAATTTAGACAGATACAGAAAAATTCCCTCTGAGACATGGACAGATCACATTCTCTAGATACCTTATTATAAGCAGCGCATATCTTATAAACGGGAGAAGTATACAATATAATCGTGTGAGCAGTAGGGAGATAGAAGAAGTTTCCAGTCCGATGAGCTAGTCTGGGCACAACAAAATTCATTTCCTCCAGCAACAGTGGACATTGAATCACACCATTTACAAGTTTATACAGAAACATCACCATAGCCATATTTCTACGTTTCTCTAAGGTCGTATAAGTAAATCTCTCTAACAAAATATCATTCTCTATACCTACCGGTGGATACACCCCATCAACTTTCCTAGCCAAAAACTTTAAAAACCTCCTTTGAACCCTTTCCAAAGCCACAACCCACCTATTATACAATGGTGCCCAGATAATAGATCCATACTCAAGCCTACTTCTGATCAATGTATTGAATAATGTTGAAAAGATTTCAATATTTTGAAAAGACCCACAATTTCTAATTATGAACCCCATCATTTTCATCGCTTCTGAAACCACCTTGCCAATGTGCTGATTGAAGGTCAACCTAGAGTCCAGAATAATGCCCAGGTCTTTGGCTGTCTCCATTCTCTGCAACTCTATATTACCTATATTGTAATTATAGTTCACTGGAGATACTTTACGGCTTACTGTCATTACAGAACATTTGTTTGCATTTAGCAATATCCCATTGCTGTCACACCATGCCTGCACTGCCTCAACACTACTCTGCAGTCGTTCACAGTCGCCACCAGACTCAACTGATATGATACAATATGCCATCAATACATACATCGGAGAGAGAACAATATTTTATAGGGTTTTTTTTTTTGTCAGTAAGGTGAAGGAAAGTTTAGGCAAAAATTAAAATAACGTTATTTCAAATTTTGAAAAAAATCTATTAATTCAAAATTACTGTTTGTTACAAAACACACTACCTAATACTATAATTAATAATTTAAATAAATAACAACTGATTGACTTTAGTTATAATGTAAGACGATTGAATTTGTAGTATGCTTAAGATATACTAATACACACTTAGTGAGAAACTTTACTGATAAATATTTTCGGTGTATTGTTTTATTTTATCTGTCATTTTGCACCTTCTATTTAGCGATGTATAGTTCATGTTACAAAAAGAACAAACAAAATTTTATGTCATCAACAGAATGGAATGTCATTTCTTTACAAAGTTTTACGTTTTTTTAATAGATTATTATTTAAAATATATTTGACAGAAAAAAAGTATTTTTACTCTACAAGTGAAAGTACCCACTAATTAAAGTCACTTCGCCAAACAACGCCTATATAAAACTTTTCCGGAAAGTCTCTCTTTACAAAGAACCCACTCTGTATAAAATCGTATTTAGTTCAGTAAAGATTAATTGTTTGCATACATAAGCTCTTACTGAGTAACCTTGGTATCTGGGTATCACATCAAATACAAACCTTGTGTTGACACCACACAGCTCCCGGTGTAATCACTATGTCAATATGCCGCCATTGAAAGTTTTGGAAATGTGAACTATTTTGTTATTTACTTTTCTCGCCCTCTCATTAATACGAAGTCGATGGTTTTGCCTGTAAGCTAAACAAGATTATTGATAGTTTATTTAGAAAATGGAAGCAATTAATTATTTTGACTATCTTAATATTGACTGTACGATAAATTTAAACAAGTTCAAGATGGAAGGATTCATTAATTTAGATGACTTATATATGTATGCAATGGGAGATTTTACGGCTTTACTTAGAAGAAACGTTCTTGGGATTAAACGCTGTCAAACTTTTCGACGTTTACCTACGATTACTTGAGGCATCTGTAGGGAGCTTTCCTCTCCGAGATAAGAGCACTGAATAAGGTCAAGTATTGGTAAGTAACTGATATTCTCCGAAACGACGTCAATGTAGAAATCTGTTTCCATCTGTGTTGCAGACTGTAAGCAATACTTTTTATTAATATTGTTAGGGTGCTTATCAATTTCTGTTGATTTCCTAACCTATCGTTTATAGAGAGTGATGACTGAAGCAAGAACTTTGGTGCCTTTTACTTGATCATGTGTCCTATATAAATTGTTTCTTTTTGGCACGTCTGTCATGTTACTTAACTCTCCATATTGATTTGATTGAACAGATTATTTTAGTTTGTAAAAGAATTATTTTTTTTTAAGATCACATACATCGACCAATTTTTTTTTAAGTACTTACGATATTATTGCTCTATAGTTCAGGAAAATTGGACATAAATTTCTCCAAAGTTGGAAAAAATTAGATACAGGCTAAAAATTTAAAGGTAGTTTAGTTTTAGTATTATAAATGTTGTGTAAAAGTTCCCCATCGATCCGAGTGTCGCGCGATTAACTACGCCGGGTCAAAGGTCGCGAAATACGGATTATCGCAAATATCTCGAGACCGGTAGACTTTTCGACAATAAAGGTTTAATAATAAATTGTAGCTGAGTCAATTCTCTACAAAAAAGATTCAAAGATTTTTCCGTAAGAGTGATTATTCATGAGATAAAGCGCAGTCTAAAAAATCGCGAGTATTGCGCTACTCATTGTATGTACTCTCTTTCGCATCACCTAAGAAGCGGTTTTTTTTAACTACGTGGTATCCCCAGTATGTCTAATCTAGGGTCATTGATGTTGATACTTGATTCTGAACTCTTATCTTCATCTTCTAATCCGACTCCACAGTCCTTAAATATAAACATACATAGTCTTCCAAATCTGACTCTGTCTCTAAAATTTATTCTAGAACAGATGATGGGTCCAGATCATCGTTCATTTCCTCTTCATTATCGTTTTTAGAAGCAGTATTTAAGCATGCTTGATTAGGACAGTGGCTACAAATTATAGAGCAATTTAATCCTGCTTTACGGCATCCACATTTAGAACCACATCCGCGACGCGATTACAATTACAAAAAATAGTCGTTTTAAACTGACGTAAATTTTGGCAGTGACCATTTCGTTACCATAGAGAAGTCAACGCAGCTATAGCTGTTCATACCCAAACAAAAGAACGAACGAAAGCTGCATGTCAAGGTCACATTCCACAGAAAAGGGCCTAAATTTCTAACGGGATACTTATGACATCTCCGTGGTACTCAGCCTCTTAGGTGATGAGGAAGAGGTTATATATAATGAGTAGCGTAATACTCGCGAACCTTTAGAGCAGTGATTCCCAAAGTGGTTCAGGTGGACCCCCAGGGGTCCACGGGAGACTCGACGGGGGTCTACGTTGACGTGAAAAAAAAAATGGGGGTTCACAAGTTGTAAGTGGGGGTTCACGAAAATTTATCTGGTTTCGATAGTAAAGAACAAAAATGTTGGCGTGGCTTTACCTATCAATGTAGGCAGATAATACACTACTCAAAAAAATTAAGGGAGCAAAAAAAAATTCCAAATTTTTCGGTGATTTTTGACAGGCTGTATTTCGGTGAAAAATGGTCGTATTGAGACTTTACAAAAAAAAAGCATTGTGAAGTTTAAGATTCTAATTTTCAGATTTTTTGGCTAAAATTTTTTAGGGGCTACAGTTCTCATGCAATCTTAACAGATAGCACGAAAAAATAATATTGCAAATATTTTGCTTTTTTTTGGTCCACGGGCTTTGAAAAAAATTTTTTCAGTTAGACCGGCATATGGATCAGATAGCCTGTTTATTTAGCCTTAATTTCCTTGTTTTAAAACCTCCCTTAATTTTTTTGAGTAGTGTATTTTAAAAAGGTCAGCGACTGTTACTTGTAAAAACTTGCATATTCGATATTCAGTACAACGCGCGTCGATACTTGCAAAGCGCCGCCCGCCCCCCGTCCCACCAGCCCGCCCGCAACGCAACCCATTCAGACGTGCAAAGGGACGAAATACGACTTGTGTTGTGCTTGCAATCTTGCATGAACTTGTTTGATTCTTCACCAATATTAATACGAATGCTAAGGACAAACGTTACTCATTTGTATCCGGAATTTTGAAAAGAAAAGTGTGAGTGAATCGATGTCAGTGTTTGCCAGTGCCGGAAAAAGTAAGTACTGGCCTATTTGTTATTCATACTTTTATTTTATATTGTAATAATATTATATTTGTTATGTTATGCGTGTAGTAGGTACGTAATAAAAATTAATAATGAACAGGGCCATTATTCGATACTTCTATAAAAGAACAGAAGGCCGAGAAAGATTGAACTTTTAGTACTTTTTATTATAAAAATTATTTATTTACCCGACTGTTGTGAATCACTAAAGGAGAGATATATGATTGACCTGCATGTTTGTACATATTTCAGTGCCCTCGTAGTTGCTAATGCTAAATGACTAAAAATATTTTCATAAATTGTACGTGTCTTTATGTACCACTCGTAACACACATCAAAGTGATAAATAAATCATTAAAATCGCAGAGTTTTGATGTCAAAATATTCTTTAAAAGTATTTTCTCTCGAATTTACAGAAATCTATCAAAATATAATTAATCAAAAAATATTTTATATTACATTAAAATAGGTTCAGTCGTTTTGTGAAAACCTCTATATAGGTCTTAGCAGTTTATTGCTTTTAATAATTAAAATCAGTTTTGCCGCCGGCATTTGGTTTTTTTTCATTGCAATAATTAATTAATACTATTTTATTTATATTAAAACAGCCATATCTTGTTAAAGTCGCCTTATGATTACTAAAACAAACATTTTTTTCTTTACAGATAGGTAACTGATACGAACTATGGCTGAATCTAAGAAGAAATGTCGACAGTACAGTGTTGATTATTTGAAATTTGGTTTTCTTCCATCAAAGGCAGACAAACGATTGCCCATATGCCTTTTATGCAACAAAGTTTTGAGCAATGACTCTATGAAACCATCGAAGCTTGAAGATCATCTAAGAAGGTGTCATCCTGATAAAATAGGTAAAGATTTAAAATATTTTCAAACATTGAAGGAAAAATATGAAAAGAGTCCCACCGTGCACAGTATGTTCGCTTCAACGTCTCAAAGTAACGATGATGGCTTGTGGGCATCTTACAATATCTCATTGCTTATAGCGAAATCTGGAAAACCGCACACCATCGCAGAACAGGTAATTTTACCAACTGCTGAAGAGGTTTTAAAAACTTTTCTGCACAAACCTCCATTTGACGTACTCAAAAGAATTCCTTTGAGTAACAACACTGTACAAAGACGTATTGATGAAATGAGCTCTGATATTGAAAGCTTCTTGTGTAATTATCTGAAAACAACTCATTTTTCTATTCAACTGGACGAGTCATCTTTACCTGGTAATGAAGTATTATTATTGGCATATGTTCGATTTGTTATGGACGAAGAAATCCATGAAGAGCTGCTATTCGCGAAAACTTTGGAAACGGACACTAAAGGCGAATCAATATTTAATGTCCTGAGTGATATTTTTAAGGAAAAATCGATTCCATTTACAAACATTATTTCGTCGGCAGTAGATGGAGCTCCTGCCATCTTCGGGCGATATCGTGGGTTTATAAGCCATCTTAAAAGAATTATACCAGGAGTAACTGCAATTCAGTGTGTCATCCACCGACAACACCTGGTAGCGAAAAATTTGAGTGATAGATTGCACTAATCGCTTCAATTTGTGATTAAAGCAGTTAACAAAATAAGAGACAATGCGTTAAATACCCGTTTATTTGCACAATTGTGCGACGAAAATGATGAAGACTTCCAACGATTGCTCTTACATACGACGCTGGTTGTCGAAAGGTGCATGTTTAACAAGATTTTACTCACTTTTTGAATGAGTTTTAGATTTTCTGGTAATATAAGATCCAGATTTAAAAGAAAACCTTATCAAATTGAAAGCAGACATCGCGTATTTGACAGGTTTGTTCAAAAAATTTAATGACATTAACTTGCAGTTACAAGGGGACACCCTAAATTTAATAAAACCGAAGGGTGTAATTTCGGCTTTTCTTGGAAAATTGAAATTTATGAAGCAAAATATTAGTCGGCGCGAATTCTCCCAGTTTCCAAACTTGTCACAGGCAGAATGTCTTGATGAGGATATTCAGACATACGTTCAACATTTAAATGCCCTGCATGATGACTTCAAAAATAGATTTGAAGATATTCTGACGATGATCATATCATAAATCCATTTGATGAAATGGAAGTGGCCAATGTGGTATTACAAGAGGAGCTACTCGAGCTTAGCACCAATGAGGAGCTGAAGGTGAAATTTAAAAAAGGCTATCAAACATTTTGGCTGCAGGCAGAAGTACCCGAAAAATATCCTGGGCTGTGGGAAATTGCGAGAAAACTTTTGATAGCGTTTCCCTCGTCATACCATGTCGAAAAAGGTTTTAGTGTCGTTACAAACCTATTAACAAAAAAAGGAGCAGATTGAACATCACAGAACGGGGAGATTTGCGGTTATTCCTTACAAAACTGAAGCCAAATATTGATAATTTGCTGTCAATCCATCAAGTACATCCCTCCCATTAAAATTATGACTATTTTTTTTTAATTGTTGATTTGCATTGTTGAAGTTACGGTACGTTATTAATGTTCTCGAGATATTCGCGAAAAGCCGTATTTCGCAGCCTTTGACTCCACGTAATTCATTGCGCGACAATCGGATCGATGGGGAACTTTCACACAATATTTATAACACTAAAACTAAACCGCCTTTAAATTTTCAGTCTGTATAGAATTTTTTCCATGTTGAAAGTCGTTTAACTTTCGTTTCATGTTAGTATACCCCTATGGAGGGAAAATGAAAAAAAGATACCAAAAATTTTGGCGATCTCCGAAACGCCAAGAAGATGCTCTGTCAGCCTTTGTCAGCTTACTGAAGTAGTGATGATTGTTTCAGTATCGCTACAGATAACAACATCAAGAAGAGCCAACTTCATCTATAAACACAAAGCAATGTTTATCTAGAGAAAGGTATAAGCAACATTAGCCAGTTCACTTAGAAATGAAAAGATTGTACAGGGTTGTCCAAATTGGACACTTTTAACGGTAAACCCTTTTATCTAAAGGAGATAGACGAAAACTGATGTCGATATATGAAGCTCAATATCGATATCTAGTAATCGCATATTGTATTTTACCGTTTGAAAAGACAGGGTGTTTTTTTCAAAAATTTTTGGAAAAATGTTTGTAATTCTTTTCCTATTTAAAATTTTTGATTTCTGTTTGAATCTACTTTAAAATATAAAGGTTTTCAGTTTTTAATGCACATTTTGTGAAGTAGGTTTTGGACGGAGCGTCCATATGGTTTATTTCAATTGTTTACTCGTTAGTTTTCAAATTTTACTTCAGGATCAGTTATTGAATTGTCAAATAAATCGCAATGAAGTTTGAAAATTACGAAAAATGGGATATGATAGTGTGTTTCATACAAACCGGAGAAAATTCAGAAGCGGCAAGTAATTTGTACCACGAACGGTATCCAGAGAGGCGGCAACCCTTCAAGGATATATTCGCTCGATTGCGACATAACCTAGTTAATAGTGGTCAGTTTGAAAAGAAACGACCCAAAAATTATGCATAGGATAAGGAGTTAGAAGAAATAGTAGTTTAGGAACTATCGAAAATAACACTTCAACCCGACAGTTAAAAGAATCCACTGGAATACCAAGAACTAACGTAAGTTGTACTTTGAAGAAGCACAAATTCAGGTCATATAGGACAAGAAAAGTTCATAACCTTAGAGACAGAGATTTTCAACGGCGTATGAATTTTTGCCAATGGTTTCTGGAGAATTGTAACCATGTTCCGAATTTTTCGTTAAATTGCATTTGGATAGACGAAGCTTATGTAAGCAATGCGGGTATTTTTAACCGTTACAATTCTTATACGTGGGCACAAGAAAATCCTCATTTAGTTGTGGAGTGAAGAAATCAAGGCAAATTTGGATTTAATGTGTGGGTAGAAATTTTTAGAAGCACGGTTATAGGTTCATTTATTTACGAGGAACACTCACCTCTCAGAGATATTTAGAAATTTTAAGGCAGCAAACAGAACCTCTTGTTGATGAACTGCCGTTAATGGATTAGAAATATACTTTTTCAACACGACCGGCCACCCCCTCATAACGCTGCAGTTATCAGTAATTTTTTTTCGGCCAATTTCGACAATAATTGGATAGCCAATCAAGGTCCGAACCGTTGGCCGGCAAGGTCACCGGATTTAACACCCATGGACTTCTCTCTCTGGGGAAAATTGAAAGATCTAATTTTTGAAATTGCCGACAAACACCAGGCAAGAGTTAGAAGTCGCAGTGATACAAAGTTTTGCAGCTCTTACTCCTCTTGATTTAATCAATTCGGTAAGAAATGTTCAGAAAAGGTGCCGCCTATGTGTAAATGAAACTGGTTGACATTTCGAACATCTCTCATAGACAATTGTTTTGTTTCAGTTTGCTCTACTCGGAATAAATTGTTTTATTGTTGTTTTGTTTTTTATTTTCTACATAGTTTAAAGTACTATAGCATTTAGTAAATTTCATTGTAGTTATGACTCTTAGAGTTACTTCTGGAATTTTTTTTTTACGATTTGTAAACAACTGATATTGCCGCTCCGTCCAAAGCCTACTTCACAAAATGTGCTTTTAAAACTTGCGTAAAAACTGAAAACCTTTATATTTTGAAGTAAATTTAAGCAAAATATAAAGTATGCTATATTTTTAGAATGGCAATTTAAAGGTCTATTCGGACAAGGAAAAATAT
The DNA here is from genome assembly GCA_019049505.1 of Pachyrhynchus sulphureomaculatus. Lineage (NCBI taxonomy): Eukaryota > Metazoa > Arthropoda > Insecta > Coleoptera > Curculionidae > Pachyrhynchus > Pachyrhynchus sulphureomaculatus. The sequence continues at coordinate 14,145,814 of CM032452.1, read as the reverse complement.
ACAAGGTATCCCATTTAAAAAATATATTTTTGCGTTAATAACTCTTAAAATATAACTTGTAAAAAAATGTATCTTACACTGTTGAAATCTACGTGAAAAAGTGCTTTGAGAATGTTTTTACAGAATCAAAAATTTTTGACAGGAAAAGAATTACAAACATTTTTCCAAAATGCAGATTCTTGAAAAACACCATGTATATCTGAAACGGTAATAGATATCGATATGTGGTTTTCACCATTGAGTTTATCATAAAAAATTGATCCTCAAACACCGACATCAGTTTTCGTCTATCTCCTTTAGATAAAGAGGTTTACCTTTAAAAGTATCCAATTTGGACCACCCTGTACAGATTTGACCTGCGCGTGGGGCGCTAACGCACGGGAAGCTATGCCTGAAATTATTCGTAACTAAGCGCATACGTAGGTCTTTCATACTCGTAAGTTTTGGGGAATTTTTAAGCGGTGATATCTGTGAAATTGGTTAGTAAAATAATAACGATTACGTTCAAATGCGTTATAGTAGCTACCGTAGGGTACATGTTCACTTACTTTTTTTTTCAACATGTTGCACCACTTGGTTTTTAATGAAACTTGACACGCTGTTAGGGGACATATAGACAAATATTATATATTTTTTTCAAAGTGGTCACGCAATTAGATCTGATAGAAATCGATTGATAAAAATTGTATTTGCATTTTTCTAATATGTTTATTTAGGCTTGGCCTATAAGAAACTGTTGTAAAATAAATTGTAGAGTGTACCATAACACTGGCGTTTAGTTTTATTTTCTTAGTTTTAAAAGTTACTTAGATATATCGCTTTGAAAAATGTCATCAACGGACAACTTTTTTTTAAATATCTCCACGATTAACAAAGATAGAGAAGTAATATCTTCTGTATTAACTATTATTAGGCTCCCCTACATTACAGCATAGTTTACGATGTAGGTTCCTATTGGAGGTAGTTTCACCATGGAAGAACGGCTACACCCTTTATAACCATATAATTATTTAGTGTGTCTTACTTGATAAGCGTATTTTGGTATATAGTAACTTTAGAACACTTTTCGCTTCTCTTGCAGACACCATCGATCATTTACAGATTAACTATCCAAATGCCGAAATTGCCATCCTGGGTGACTTTAATGTCCACAACATCAACTGGTTTAAATATTCAAATACTACCGACTAGCAAGGTCGTGAAGCCGAATCATTTTCAATCAGTTGTGGCTTAATTCAGCTTACTGATGAACCAACACTGATCTCTGATCGAGACGGGGAGTTCACCAGTCTTCTTGATCTGTTTTTAACCACCAAGCCGGAGATTTACACGATCAGCGCAAATCAGCCGTTAGGTTCTTCTGACCATAAACTAGTTTCGACATCGAGTATTCTACCAATCAGTGACAGAGAGGCGCCTAAACTGCGCAAGATTTGGCACTAGAAATCTGCTAAATGGGAAGATCTCATGGAATATTTTCTAACTTTCCCTTGGTTGGAGGTCTGTTTTCGATCCGACGACCCATCTGACTGCGCCAGGGAGGTTTCCGATGTTATTTTAGCTTACATCCCTATTTCGAAGAAATGCCCCCTTCAAACCGCAAGCCTTTGTTTGACCGAAAATGCAAAGAAGCTACTGCTTCTAAACATCTTGCCTACCGACAGTGGCGTGAAAATTATACCAAAAACCGTAACCCCTTTATTCGTGCCAGGAATAGATGCAAAGAAATTATCGACGAAACCAAGGAGGCACACAATCAACGAAGTAGAAACAAACTTCTCGCTTGTCCCAACAATTTCAGGTTCTTTTGGTCAGTCGCTAAGGCAGTTAGTCAAAACTTCACCAAACCTACCATACCACCACGCACTGTGCGAGAGAACTAAGACCAGTTTTCTGTAGACTTTTTAACCTATCCTACAGAAAGGGAATATTTCCTTCTGCTGGAAATGTGCCACAGTTCAGCCGATACCTAAAAAAGGAAAGAAGATCTTGCCAAATAACTACCGACCAATCGCACTGCTTTCAATAATATCGAAAGTCATGGAAAAGGCTATCAATCAGCATCTTCTAAAATATCTTGACTCATTCAACATTATTGGCGATCAGCAATATGGCTTTAGTAAAAATAGAAAAACAGGAGATCTTCTGACTTATGTAACACATGTTTGAAACAGCGCAATTGAACACTTTAGAGAATCTCGAGCGGTTGGTCTTGACAAATCCAAGTCATTCGACCGTGTTTGGCACGATGGGTTGTTGGCTAAGCTACCCTCTTATGGTATGTCTGAAAAGTTCTGTTTGTAGTTCTTATATTTCCCCAGAGAGCGTTCTTTACGAGTGGCAGTCGACAGATTTCTTTCTAACACCTCCACTATCAACACCGGTGTACTTCAATACTGTACTACAATACTCCATACTGTCTCCTACTCTCTTTCTCATTTACATCAACGATCTGCTGAAAAAGACTGAGAGTCCAATCTACAGCTTTGCAGATGACAGTACGCTTATCTCTTCATTCACTTTGAACGCTCGAACATCGGCTACTCAGACGAATATCCGCAGACAGCAGGAAGTCATTCAGCTTAACAAAGACCTGGAAGAAATTCTATCTTGGGGTGATAGTAACCAAGTGGAATTTAATGCTAGAAAAACCGGGCGCTACTTAGGGAGCAAATATGTCCTGGCATGAACATGTTGCAGGCATAGCAAGGAAAGCTTCTCAAAAGTTCGGAATATTATTTCGGACAAAAAAGCTTTACACTCCACAACAACTGTTAATTCTTTACAAAGCTCAAATTCGACCAACTACGGAATACTGCTCTCGTGTTTGGGGCTCCGCTCCCAAACATACACTGCATTTGTTGGATTCTATTCAGAGCAGAGCTGTTCGTCTGATTGGAGACCCGGAACTGACCGACGGCCTTAATTCGCTGGAACACCGAAGAACGGTTGGCGACTTGAGCCTAGTCTACAAGTATTTTCATGGAAAATGTTCGAATGATGTGGCCCGCTTAATTCCTCCCAGAGCGGTGCACGTTAGAAGTACACGTCGCGCTAATACTTCACATCTGTATGAGGCTCAGCTTGTTACTTCTCGTACAACGCTTTTCAAGCAGTCTTTTATATGGAGAACATCATACTTTTGGAATAATTTGACAAGGACTGTGTTTCCCACCGAGTATAACTTACAGCGATTCAAGAACAACGTGAATTGCTTTCTCCGCACACGTCTCGCGCCTGTAGCGCTTTAGAGACTTCCCTGCAGCACGTGTGCTAGACCCATAAAAAAAAATTCTCTTTTAATACATGTCTTATTTAATTTTTTTTTTTTTCTGGTGTCCTACCTCATAGATGTGACTTTTTATCAATGACTTTTTAAAGTATCATCCAAACTAAAGTTTATTCAAAGCTATTCAAAATTTTAAATAATTCTGAAATGATATTTCTCCCTGATTATTAAGTTTTAACGTAAGATACACTTGGCGAAGTGAGTTATATTACTGAAGGTCAGAAATTTGGAGCACACGATGCAATTGAAGTTCTAAGTAGACGTTACATGTTTTCATAAAGAAATATTCATAAACGCAATAAAATATGTTACACAACAACTAAACAACGATATTAGTGTTGCTCGCTCAATTACGAAAAATCCAGCAGCAGTGAATTCATTTTTCAATGAGCCAATTTTCAAACACAGACAATCCATTACTTGATAGTGTCTTGATTTTTCTGCAAAAAATTCTTTTGCTTTGAGACATGCAGCTGTAAGCTTGTCCTTTTCTCTTTTGGTGATGTCACAGGCAAATATGCATACCATTATGGGAATCTAAAATGATAAAAAAAATTGTCAGTTCTTATAGTTTTTAATATGATATTTTAGAGGAATTAATCGATTTTTTTATGAGCCTAGCACCCGTGCTGCAAGGAAATCGCTAAGGCGCTACAGGAGCATCACGTGTGGGGAAAAAAGCGATTCACGTTGGTCTTGTATCGTTGTACTAGTTGAGTCATCATTTTAATAACGATAGAGTAAAGTTCATTATCTCATTTGTTTCGGGAATGACGAAAAAATGTTAAACACAATAGTTTTAGGGAATATTAACGTGCACAGTTTAAAATTATTTTTGAGTTTACGGGGTACTTATTAATAATGTTTTATACCTAAACCTAGTAGTTTTTCTAATATTTCAATTTTTTTTTAAAAAATACTAGTTTTCAGTTTTGAAAAAATTGCCAGTAGCGCCATTGTTTCTGAAGGTGGAATACTCATAATTGGTAGGAGCGTTTTATAGAGATGAAAAAAAGTATAAATGTGAAGAAATTTAAGTTAGATGCTACAGGGTGTTCAAAATTAATTTATGCATTTCGACTATTTTAAATAGAAAATCTCAAATTTTTTAAATGGCACACCCTGTATATTATTATTTTTTCTGATAGATTTTACAAAACCCTTCAAATTTATTAAGTATGTCATATACCATTTATAATATAAACAAATAGTTAATAATAATTTTAATATAGTTTAACTTATCTATTGATTAAATATTATGACGTAATAAATGTTCAAAAATATGTCCCTCTACTTTAATACACATGTTTAGTCGTTTTACTACATTTTTCTTCACTTTTCTTAGCATAAAGGGCGTTACTGTCCTGCACGCATCCCGTGTCCTATTTTCCATATCTACTGGTATTTTAGGGGGATTCACATAAACACGATCTTTAATGTAGCCCCACAAAAAGAAGTCTAAAGGTGTTAAGTCACATGATCGAGGGAGCCACTGGTGATGGTAATAAGCAGGAGCTCCGTCTTTTTGAATCCACATTTGTTCTCTTTCAAAGTTATCAACTTCTTCAAGAAGCTGGGGTAATTCGTTTTGCAAAAAATTTAGATATCTATGCCCGCTAAGCGATCCCGGAAAAAATATGGACCAATAATTCGAAAATTTAATATTCCACTCCATTAAGCGACCAATCGGTTTAGTTTTGAACTTCCCTGACCCAAAATGGTTTATCTGTTGAACAACAGCCATAACTGCATGTTATGGCTGTTAACTGCTCCATTACTGCGAAAAGTAACTTCATCAGAAACCATTACCTTAAATAAAAAAATTGGATCGGCCTGTATTGCTCCATTCCTGGTGATACAAAAGTTTACTCGCCGTTCAAAATCACGGTCTTGAAGTTCTTGGTGTAGTTCCATATGAATTGTATTTTCTCGTAGTGTGATTAGCCGTAGATTGGAATGTGTCAGATAAGTTAGCTAGTTGATGGCTGCTGGCTTGGGGATTATCTTCAACAAGAAGTAAAATCTCTATTTCTTTTTCCTCATTGGTAGCATTCTGGTTTACTACTTTCCGTTTCGTATACTCAACGCTACCACTACTATTAAACCGTTCCATTAAGCACTGAAAAGGTTTTCTAGATGGTATACGTCTATTAGGGTACTTCATTCCGTAAACCTTACTGCCAAAAGAAAATTTTTTCCCGCCTCGCCCATAAAAATTTAATATTTTCAATTAAAAATAGTCGAAATGCATAAATTTATTTTGAACACCCTGTAGCATCTAACTCAAATTTATTTACATATATCTTTTTTTTCGTCTCTATAGAATGTTCGTACCAATTATGAGTATTCCACCTTCAGAAGTATTAGAAAGACTACTAGGTTTAGGTATATAATATTATTAATAAATAACCGGTCAAGTGCAAGTTGAACTTGCGCAATTAGTGTTCCGTACGTTGATTGCTTTTAAAATAAAAAATTTTGTTACAGATGTATAAAATGATCAGTGACTTCACAAAACACACCCCAAATGAGTTTTCAACAAAGTTTGTTTCGAATCTTTACTGAAATCTGATGCCCTTGAAATTTTTGTTTTTCTTTAAATACCAGAAAAATTATTAAAGGTAATGGACTCGTGATAATTTTCGTTCAATCTACACCCCGTGGAGAATATTCCAGAATTTTTTCAAAATTTTTTGATAAGTACTTTTCGTATATATACGTTTTTTACTCGTGTTTTCACAAGCTTTCTTTTGACATCACACTCGACGACCCGACCTAGTAAAAATTTTTTTTTTTCACTTCCGATTTCACCCCTCAAAGCTAACCCTTAAGTCAAAATTTAACTCTCAAAACTACATGGCTCTGATGAGGCCATCAATTCCTATATTATTACCAAATTTCAACTTTCTATGTCAAATAGTTTCGGAGAAAATCGGATGTGACAGACAGACAGACAGGCAGACAGACACCGAGATGATCTTATAAGTGTTCTGTACGGAACACTAAAAAGTTATAAAATTTTACGCAGAATTTAAAAATAAATTAGAAAATAGGATGTTTCATTTAAAAAAACATATGTTATATCGGCCACACTTTTTTGAGGTACCCTGTATACTCAAAAATAGTTTTAAACTGAGCACCTTAACATTCTCTAAAACTATTGTATTTAACATTTTTTCGTCATTCTTGAAACAAATGATGGATGGATGGATATTAGGAAGAGGAGCGTCGACGTCTGTGGTTATTTAGCGCCGTTCGAAACAAATGAGATAATGAACTTTACTCTACCCTTGACTCACCCGGTACGTACATATAAAGTTTGACACGTGAGGTAGCTTTCATTATTTTATGCCTAATGTCTCATCGTATGGTACTGTGTCTTTCCTTAGAATGTCGGATATACTGGCTATTTTTTAATTTGAAAAGATCAAATTTCATACTTACTTTACAAGTTGTATTTGCAAGAGAAGTAATGGATAACTAGCTAGCATATTTTATAATATTTTAAAAAACTAACATAAAGCGGAGAGCAGTTCTAACAAATTTTGATATCCGGTGAAAACTGATCTAAACTTAGTAAGCAATACTAGTTTTTTCGTTTTAACTCGTTTAATTTTTAGTTTCTTAATTGACAAAACCAAATAGGGAGGCGTTTAAACAGTACTGAAATTTTCAGAGTTCAGTGTTAGCAATTAAAGTAGCTAACATACTAATATTTTACAACAGGGGTGCTCAAACTTGAACTGTTGCTCAATATTGTTAGACTACGAACGATCGACTCTGAAAGGCTGTACGTAAGTGTGATGCAGGATTGTCGTCTAGGTAGGATGTATCGTGGCATAGATATTAGTTTTCCGCACAATTTTTTAGTCAAGGTAAGTGTAGGTCTGCTCTAAAATGTCAATGAAAAAAACTCATAATTATTCAAAATTTCGAGTTTATTGGTTCTTACAAAACAAACGAGTTCCAGTGTCTAAACAGTGACTTTGGATGTTAAAGCGTGGCACTGCATGTCCTCAGCATACTTTTCATAAGATGGTACGTAATTACCGAGTGCTAATCGCAAGCATGATGACATATGTTCGTCAGTTAGTCGATTGCGATATTTTGACTTAATTATCTTCATTTCAGAACATGCAGACTCGCACAAGTAAGTTGACCCAAACATTGCCGTCAGTTCAAGGGCGATTTGCCTTAGATTCGGATATTTATCTTCAGATATAAAACACCAGAATTTTGTATCAGATGCTTTGAGATGTATATCGGATATAATCTGCACTAACTCATTTTCAACAGAACATGAGTCCATGTTAAACTGACTTGCTATTTCAGTAGCTAATTCCTCAATGTTTTTACATGAAAAAGGATAACTCATAAATGATGCGATATTTGCCAGAAAACCTGTTATTTCGGGCCATAATTCTTGAAACCTTTCTAGGAATTTTCCGCGACTTAACCACCTGACGTCCGTGTGAAGAACTAAATCAGTGTGTTCAGCTAACTCACTATCTTCCAACTGCAATTTAAAGAGCCGTCGTTGCAAGCTACGTGCACGGATAGAATTCACAATTTTTATTGCAATGCCCATAATCTCCTCCATGTTTAGAACTTTTGAACACAAAACTTGTTGATGTATAATACAATGGAAGCAGAAAAATGAAGGGAAATCATCATTAGCTCGACACAATGCCACAAAACCGTTTTCGTTTCCAGTCATTGCTGGTGCTCCATCGGTTGTAATGCACACTAGTTTTTATATATTGGTAGCTTGTAGTTTGTTACAAAATTGAAGAAAACGTCATATATATCTGCGCCACGGGTCTTTCCTTTCAGAGGAATCATTGTCAAAAACTCTTCCTTAGCCGACATGTCATTGAATACCATTCGAATAAAAATACATAGCTGGGCAGTGTCTGTGATATCGGTGGATTCGTCGAACTGTAAAGAAAAGTATGTACATTTCATGATATCATGTTTTAGTTTATCTGCCATGTCCTGACTCATGACTTCAATACGCCTTGTGACAGTCGGACGAGATAACTGAAGTTCTTTAATAGCAGACATAATCTCTGTTTTATTTTTAAAATCTCCAAATAAAGTCTCACCCGCTTCAATAAATGCTTCCTTCACAACCAATCCAACATCAAATGGTTTCTTGTGTTTCGCCAATATATGAGATATTTTAAATGACGCCATCGTTGCAGCTTTTGATTGTTTGGCTGGTCTTGTGAACATGGTTTGTTCTTTTTTCAAACAAGTTATCAAATCACGTACTTTTCGTTTTCTTAATTCATTCTGTGTGTTTTTTATGAACCGTTTTATGATGCCTCTCTAAGTTCCCATGCTTAGGTATTGCAATTGACGCACGGCAAATAAGACAAATGCACTTATCCTTTACCATACAAAAGAAAAATTTTCCTCCCAATAGTTATTAAAATGATAAGTTTTACTTTTCTTCGCCGCACTCCTTTTGGACTACTTATTAATAAACTTTGTATCGATGTATCGCCTTCAAGTTACAACTCAGACTCCTATTCCTGCAGGCGCAACATTTATATCGGCGCGAACGAAGTCTCGAATGTTCCCGTCAAACACGCCGCCCGAAGTTTCTAGAAAAATCGGCGGGAATCAAAAACGCGGCTTTTCTTTGACAAGTACCGCGCGTTCCTTTGATAAAGCCGCCTTTTGCCGCTAGCAGGGGGTTATTACGATAAAAGAAAGTGATGAGGGGTTATTCTGGCCTAATTGTGGATCGAATAAATTTTAGTAGTTTATTCTTTACATTTTGTTTTAGTTACCTAAAACAAAATCTGTGAATAGTTTCTACATCGGAATTTTTTTCTCGACATCGACTCAAAAAGCACTCGAGATCGACTTGTCGATCGCGATCAACCGTTTGAGCACCCCTGTTTTACAAGATCAAAATTACAACTTTGAAAAGCTAGTACTTCTTTATTATTTACCTTTTGTATAAAAAATATTTTATAAAATTTATTCTATAGCGACTATAACATGGCTAAAAAGATATTCCAACTTAGAATACATATGTATATACTGTATATGTTATAGTTAAACTGGCAAATCGTGGTAACATATCAAGAACTATGAAAAAAACCGGTCAAGTGCAAGTTGTATTTGCGCAATTAGTATTTTTTCCGGTTTTTACTGAAAACTAATGACCTTGAAATTTTTGTTTTTTTTATATACCAGATAAATTATTAAAGGTGTAGATAGGTAAGGGTAAAGATATGCACCCTTGATAATTTTCATTCAATCGACGCCCTCTGGAGAATATTCCAGAATTTTTTTCAAAATTTTTTGAGCAGTACTTTTCCAGATAAGGTTAGGCAGCGATTTTTCGCGATTTTTAAAAGATAATACAAAGAAAATTGTGCACAAGTAATAATATATTATATATATATATATTTTGGAACTAGTGTTTTTACAAGCTTTCATTTGACATCCACTCGATGACCTGGTTCATATCACCTCCCTTTAAGTCAAAATGTACTTTCAAAATGACACAGCCCTGATGAGGCCATTATTTCCTATACTAGTACCAAATATGTGTCAAATAGTTTCGGAGAAAATCGAGTGTGACAGACGGACAGACACCGAAGTGATATTATAAGCGTTCCGTATGGGACACTAAAAATAGTAATAATTCTTGCTTTGTTATAACTAAATGACCATGAATATTTATCCATTTAGCAAGCAACACCAATAGCTGTAGCAAGGAGATACACAGAAACATTTTAAGCCAATATAAATAACAGCATTGTTGCAACATTGCCATGCTTAAAATTAACCTGTTTTATATTATCATACATTAAGTTAAAGGAAATTAAGCTTTTTAGGTTTAGAAAAACTCACTGATGCTGATGCAACAAACTACATCTTAAGTTCAGTACTTCAAAAGAAGTAATTAACTAACGAAAATAAGATACACTTACAATTTTCCGTCTAAAGCTAAACTTTTTTACACTCTCTAATATTTATTATACTTTCATTAAAGATTGCTTAACTTTTATTATATGCAGTTTTGTTAACGCCTTTGTATAATACAAAATGGCAATAATTAGCTAAACACAATTAAATTTGTCATGACTGGTTAGTTATTCTATCTAGTGTTTTTTAGCTCCTAAGTATACAATTGTGTTAGGCAAATGTAATAGGAAAGTTTCATAACTCCCCATTCCCATGTAGTAACATGCGGTACTATAATATAAAACCTTTGTGTATCAGTCCCTATGTCCCATATCAATAGTTTTTGTGGTAGGCCTTGAAAATCAACCAATTTTTCATTAGTTATACAAATAAATTCTCGGTCTTTACAAAGTAACTTTCATATTTATTTATCTGAAAAGTAATACAAACTCAACGTTCAAAGTAATATTTCCGGCTTTTTTTGTAATCCCTCATGCAATCGTCGAGTTGTAGTGGAATAACAGGCCAAGTGCAAGTGGGACTTGCGCAATAAGTGTTCCGTACGTTAATTATTTTTAAGATAAAAGTTTTGTTATGAAGGTACAAAAGGATTAGTGAGTTTACAAAACATACCCGAAATGAATTTTCAACAAAGTTTTTTCCGTTTTTTACTGAAAAGTGACGGCCTAGAAATTTTCGTTTTTTTTTTTATATACCAGATAAATTATTGAACATAATGCACTTGTGATAATTATATTATATTATATTATATTATATTATATTATATTATATTATATTATATTATATTATATTATATTATATTATATTATATTATATTATATTATATTATATTATATTATATATTATATTATATTATATTATATTATATTATATTATATTATATTATATTATATTATATTATATTATATTATATTATATTATATTATATTATATTATATTATATTATATTAAAGAATAGTCCAGGATTTTTTAAAAATTTTTTGGTCAATACTTTTTTGAGATAAGGGGGGAGAACAGCGATTTTTCACGTTTTTTGCCAAGAAAAGTGTGCCCAAATATTACATTATATATTTTTAAAATCGTGTTTTTACATGCTTTCATTTGACACCCCACTCGATGACCTGATAAAAAGATTTTTTTCACTTCCAATTTCATTCCCCAAAACTAATCTTTTAAGTCAAAACTTAACTTTCAAAACTACATGGCTTTAATGAAGCCATCAATTTCTATATTTTAACTTTGTATGTCGAATATTTTTGGAGAAAATCGGGTGTGACAGACAGACAGTCAGACAGATTGGACAGACAAATACCGAAGTGATCTTATAAGTGTTCCGTACGGAATATTAAAAATGAGGGTTATTTCCATTCCATAAATTCATAAAAGTGTGTTCCATTTTTTGATAAGAATTGGCTTTTTGGATTATTTGGAGTACATTGACAAGTTCCGGTTGAGTCTAGGAAGGATTTGCTTCTACTTCAGGATAAAACTTATTGTGGTGTCGAGGATAAGGGTGTCTAAGATTATGCAAGAGTTGAGTGTTTCTCACTTGCTTATGATACATACTAGTTTCAAAAACAATACCATCTAATGTCTCTTCTTGTGTAAAGAAAAAGATCAATAAATTCAAAAATAATGCAAATTGCCATTTTCTTAATAAATTTGATAATATCTGTTAAAATTATTTTAACTAGGTTATTTGCTTAGTATATTAAACTATAACTTTTAGGGTATTGTAAATATGTTCTGAAAAAATAGAATAAAAGTAAACAATTAATTAGTTTTAAGACGCCTCTATTTAAAAACCTATTGACATTTGTTTTAGGAAATTAAGCATTAAAGCTGTTCAGTAATTTCCGTCGAACCCTAAAAATACAAAAACCTGTCATGTTTCCCACGAAACAGGAAGTCAAGGTCGATTGTTTTTCTATTTGGAATAGACATATAAGATCACTTCGGTGTCTGTCCGTCTGTCCGTCTGTTCATCTGTTCGTAAGTCTGTCTGTCCGTCTGCCCATCTGTCCGTCTGTCACACCCGATTTTCTCGAAAACTATTTGTCATAGAAAGTTAAAATTTGACACTAATATAGGAATTAATGGCTTCATCGGGGCCGTGTAGTTTTGAAAGTTAAATTTTGCCTTAAGGAGTTAGTTTTGAGGAGTGAAATCGAAAGTAAAAAAATTTTTATTAGGTTATCGAGTGGGGTGTCAAATGAAAGCTTGTAAAAAGACGAGTTCAAAAATAGAAACAATGTAATGCATGCGCGCAATTTTTTTTGTACTATTATTAAAAAGTGCGAAAAATCTCTGTCCCCCCCCCCCCTTATCTCGAGAAGTACTAATCAAAACATTTTGAAAAAACTATGGAATATTCTCTACAGGGTACAGATTGTGAGCTGTAGTGCATTTCTAGAAGGAAGAAAATGATCTTTTTCTGTAGGACATGTTGAAAAGTCTAGAAAAAACTGATGTTAGTTTGCTTGTCCATTTTTTGTATACTATGGCAGGAATTAAAATACATTTCATGATATGCTGTCTGAAGATAATATTAGGCATCCTTGACTGCGCTATAGGAAAGGTGGAGTTTTTAATTAGAATGCGACAGTGTAATATGAATCAAAGAGTTCAGCGAACAGGTTGGCTTTTTCAACTTGCATTTTTGCAATAGTATTATCTGGCCGTGTGAGTAGTGGTGCAGGGGATTTCGTGAAACTTAAATTAATAACCTTAGAAACTAACCAAAAAGACCTGGAGTAGGCAAGAAGCTTGGTTTTAATTCACCGGTTGTGTGCATCTGTTCCAGATATGAACATAGATGTTACAATTTATGAAGTTGGGTCTTTCACGCCATTGTTGGTAGGTCGAACCAAGACATGTTCTTGGAAGGGCATTTCTTTTTTTAAACCTCGTCTGTTACAAAAATCTATTTTAAAAGTGTGGTCTCAGCATGTTGACACCCCGAATTCACCGCTATAGCAGATCTGAATGGGAGGCTATTTTACCTCCGGAATTTTTTGATCCTGATAGCTTGATTATGCTATTTTTTTTCTCGGTCCGGGGACATCGGTACAGACACGAAACGTTTTTTTTTTTTTTTTTATGGGTCTAGCATACGTGCTACAGGGAAATCCCTAAAGCGCTACAGGAGCGACACGTGTGCGGAGAAAACGATTCACGTTGTTCTTGAATCGCTGTAGATTGTACTCGATGGGAAACACAGTCCTGGGCAAACTATTCCAAAGGTATGATGTTCTCCATATAAAAGACTGCTTGAAAAGCGTTGTACGAGGAGTAACAAGCTGAACCTCATACGAATGTGAAGTATTAGCGCGACGTGTACTCCTAACATGCACCGCTCTGGGAGGAATTAAGCGGGCCACATCCTTCGAACACTTTCCATGAAAGTACTTGTAGAATAGGCTCAAGTCGCCAACCGTTCTTCGATGTTCCAGCGAATCAAGGCCGTCGGTCAGTTCCGGGTGTCCAATCAGACGAACAGCTCTTCTCTGGATAGAATCCAACAAATGCAGTGTATGTTTGGGAGCGGAGCTCCAAACATGGGAGCAGTATTCCATAGTTGGTCGAATTTGAGCTTTGTAAAGAATTAACAGTTGTTGTGGAGTGTAAAGCTTTCTGGTTCGAAACAATATTCCCAACTTTTGAGAAGCTCTCCTTGCTATGCCTGCAACATGTTCATGCCAGGACATATTTGCTCCCAAATTAACGCCTAACAGATTGAGTGACGATGTTAGAGGGATGGAGTGCCCCGACATAACTATGTCGGGTTCTGCAACGTTAACTTTTTTAGAAAAAACTGCCGCCTGGGTTTTTGTAGCGTTAAATTCCACTTGGTTACTGTCACCCCAAGATAGAATTTCTTCCAGGTCTTTGTTAAGTTGAATGACTTCCTGCTGTCTGCGGATATTCGTCTGAGTAGTCGATGTCCGAGCATTCAAAGTGAATGAAGAGATAAGTGTACTGTCATCTGCAAAGCTGTAGATTGGATTCTCGGTCTTTTCCAGCAGATCGTTAATATAAATAAGGAAGAGAGTAGGAGATAGTATGGAACCTTGGGGCACACCGGCGTTGATAGTGAAGGTGTTAGAAAGAAATCCGTCGACCGCCACTCGTAAAGAACGCTCTCTGAGGAAACATGAGAGCCACAAACAGAACTTTTCAGACATACCATAAGAACGTAACTTAGCCAACAGCCCATCGTGCCAAACACGGTCAAATGCCTTGGATATGTCAAGAGCAACCTCTCGAGATTCTCCAAATTGTTCAATTGCGTTGTTCCAGACATGTGTTACATAAGTCAGAAGATCTCCTGTTGATCTATTTTTACGAAAGCCATATTGGTGATCACTAATAATGTTGAATCCTTCAAGATATTTTAGAAGATGCTGATTTATAGCCTTTTCCATGACTTTCGATATTATTGAGAGTAGTGCGATTGGTCGGTAGTTATTTGGCAAGGTCTTCTTGCCTTTTTTAGGTATCGGCTGAACTGTGGCACATTTCCAGCAGGAAGGAAATATTCCCTTTCCGTAGGATAGGTTGAAAAGTCTACAGAAAACTGGTGTTAGTTCCCTTGCACAGTTCTTGAGAACTATGGCAGGTATTCCGTCAGCGCCTGAAGCCTTTTTGGTGTCTAGCTTCATCAAAATACGTTTTATGATACGCTGTCTGAAGACAAGATCGGGCATCCTTGACTGAACTATGGGAATAGTAGGTGGTGTTTTTCCTTGGAAATCGACAGTAGAATGTGAAGCAAAGAGTTCAGCCAACAAGTTCGCTTTCTCAACAGGTGTCGTTGCAATAGAATTATCTGGCCGTGTGAGTGGTGGTATGGTGGATTTGGTGAAATTTTGACTAACTACCTTAGCGACTGACCAAAAGGACCTGGAATTGCCGGGACAAGCGAGAAGTTTGTTTCTAATCCGTTGATTGTGTACCTCCTTGGTTTCGTCGATAATTTCTTTGCATCTGTTCCCGGCACAAACAAAGATGTTACGATTTATGGTGTTAGGATCTTCACGCCACTGTCGGTATGCAAGATGTTTTAGAAGCAACAGCTTCTTTGCATTTTTAGTCAAACCAAGGCTCGCCGTTGGAAGGGCATTTCTTCGAAAAAGGGATGTAAGCCTCCATACCGGAGGCTTACATCGGATAAACAAAATAACATCGGAAACCGCAGTCAGATGGGTCGTCGGATCGAAAACAAACGTCCAACCAAGGGAAAGTTCGAAAATATTCCATGAGATCTTCCCATTTAGCAGATTTGTAGTGCCAACTACACGCTGCGCTGGTAAAACACCTGGTGATGCATGGTGGGATCCGGGCATCTACCATCTTACTTGTCTCGCTTTTTACGACAGATAGAACGAACCGGGGATAATATTCTATTCCGCATAATTATGATGGCATGTATAGGAGATACTTTTTAAATTAAAGCATTTTATGTTATACTGAAATAACTTACTTAGCCAGGTACGATTTATACAAAAGTTGAATGTTGCAGGACATATAACCTTTCAAAATTATTCAGAATTTGTACTGCCAGTAAGTCTCTTAAGTCATTGACCTCTGAAGTATTCGGAATCGTTAAGGCGAATCCCTTTTTGATTTTTTTACATTCATTTTAATAAAATTTGTTGATGTTTTATACCATTTTTCACCATGCATGCTTTTGTTTATAGGCGAGTCTACGAAAAACTTATTAAAAGAAGATTGAACAGTACTGGAGTGGCGTAAAATGATTTACATCAATTTTATTAATATCATGGTGTCTAAATAATAACAGTATCCAAGAGGAGGTGATATGTTCAAACACAGCCTCTTGACCGCGCTAAGTATAGCTTTAGGGTGACTTTTTTTAACTAAGAACTAGGAATAGAAACAGCGTCAAGAGCAATTAATTATAATCACAAAACAAGAAGAAATTATTGAGAAGTAAATTTAATGATAATAATGTTAGTAATAAAAAATTTACTTACCACATATGAGCTTAACCAAAAAATAATAAAAATATTTAGCTTAAATTTATACATAAGCAGACTACTGAATACAATATTTTGGAAACTATTAACGACCATTATTAAAAATTGAATTTGGAATAGACTTTTAAAATGAGTTACGATTTCATAAAGACAAAGTGATAATATTTCTACTTTTCTAATTGCTGCAATTATTTCTTCGTTAGTATTTGCATATTTTAAATTCATAACCAGTTCCTCAACTTTCTGGTATCTAATTTTTATGCATAATAACAAAGTTGCCATGATGATACATTGCAATACACAATAGATGTACATTATAAATGCAGATAATATTAACAAGACGTGTGGTAATATTTTATTCCATTCCATTCCCAGAAGTGCTAAGTGGTCCTTTAACAATATGAAAAATAATAATAAATTGACAAAAATCAAATAAAATTTACCATTTTTAAATAAATATTCTTCAAATTTGGATCTTTCAGTAGACAGAATTTCATCAACGAGTGAAAATTTTTGAAAAAGTCTGCTCCAAACTCTTCTCTTAGTAAAGGAATTAAAAATAATACCAGTCAAAGATAGAGACTGACATAGGGTAGATGATATTGACAAAATATTAACCGTGGTGTTAAAAATACTGTCACAAACTAGTATTCGCAGTTTTGCCGCCCAAAACGATACAATTATTGAAAATATTGCGATAATAGCAAGAAATGCGACACGTTTTTTATAACGCTGTTCCTGTACTAATGTATTATTATGAAAATCAAAATATGGAATAATACAAAGAAGATTAAAGTATTTTGAAACCGAAATGAAAAAGAACACCCGTGAATTCATGTTACTACTTTATTCCGAAATGTATTCAGTGTTAATACTGCCTTGGTAAAAACCAACATTAATAATGTTTATTTTTAATATAAAATCAATAAAAAAAACAAATTTAGAATATAGGGTGTCCAGCGAGCTAAAATTATGAGGAAATTATCTTTTATTTGATACATAATTGAAATATCAGAGAAAACGATAAATTGGCCTGGAACGTGAATACAACTGTTCGTGGCTGTTTTGCTTGGAAAGAGCTTTATTCTAGTTTGATATAATTTTTTCGCTGCTGGTTGGCTACTCTTTGACAATATTGTATATTTTCTGTGAAGTTCGACGAGGACATTAATACGATTAGTCAAAAACAACAGATACACCTCATTAAGCCTATTGAGGATTCCATATACTATGGAGCAACCTCAAAATATCTGATCTCCGCTTTTTTAAGGAGGTTGAGGTGGAATAGCCTCAACCAAAAGTTTTGAAATGTTGTCATTTAGTGTTATTTGTATTAAATAATTACACATTTTTATAAGACTGACGATGGTTATTATTATGATAATAAATTCATTATTATAAGATTTTAAGCCTTATATATTTTTTATTTAATTTTATTAAATAATTTATCATAAATGGATTAACTTTTGGATGTTTTGCCCAAACTTATAGAAAAAAAAATATGGAAAATAAAAATTAATTATCTATAATATATATAAAATGCAACGTCTCTCTCTGTCTGTCTGTCTGTCTGTCCGTTAGTGCGTTTGTCACTTGAGAACCACTTATCCAATTTACGTACTTTTTTTTTTTAAAACATACTTATGTTCTCTGGACAGGTTATAGGCTATATTTTATTACGATAGGTAGCATAAGGAATGAGCAGTAACGTAAAATAGTGAATGAAGTCGGAAAAAAGTCAGCTGCTAGCGTCCCTTTGCAATACACAGCCTAAACCATTAAATATGGAACAATATTATGTAGCAGAGAATATCTATAATCTATAATATATATAAAATGCAATGTCTCTATGTCTGTCTGTCTGTCCATTAGTGCGTTTATCACGTGAGAACCACTTATCCGATTTACCTGTCTTTTTCAATTCATACATATATTCTTTGGCCAGGTTATATAATAATAATAATCTATATCTATAATATATATAAAATGTCTGTCTGTCTCTCTGTCTGTCGGTCTGTCCGTTAGTGCGCTTATCACTGGAGAACCACTTATTCGATTTACGTGCTTTTTTTTAAACATACGTATGTTCTCCGGCCAGGTTATAGGATATATTTTATTACGTTAAGTGACATAATGAATAAGCAGTAACGATAATAGTGAATCAAGTCGGAGTTTGCCGCTAGCGTGTTCTCTTGCAATACACTGCCTAAAGCATTAAATATGGAACAATATCATGTAGCAAAGAATATAATATCTATAAAAAAACGTATCTTCTCCTTGTCTGTCTGTCTGCCCGTTAGTGCGCTTATCACTCGAGAACCACTTATCCGATTTATGTGTTTTTATAAATTTATACATATGTTCTATATAATTCGATATAAGTCTAGATAATAGGAGATAAGCTGAGATAATGGGAGATAAGGAGAAATAATGGGAGATAAGTCGAGATAAGCCTCGATAATGGGAAATAAGGTGAGATAATGGGAAATATGTATAAATAATGGGAGATGAGGAGAAATAATGGGAGATAAGCAGAGATAAGTCTAGATAATGGGAGTTATGGTGAGATAATGGGAGATAAGGAGAAATAATGGGAGATAAGGAGAAATATTGCGAGATAAGTCGAGATAAGCCTAGATAATGGGAAATAAGGTGAGATAATGGGAGATAAGGCGAAATAATGGGAGATAAGGAGAAATAATGGGAGATGAAGAGATAAGCCTAGATAATTGAAATTATGTAGAGATAATGGGAGATAACGAGAAATATTGGCAGATAAGAGGAAATAATGGGGGATATTTTATTACGTTGGGTAACATAAGGAATAAGCAGTGACGATAGTAGTGAATCAAGTCCACGCGAGCGGAGCCGCGGGCCCGGCTAGTATTTTATAATTTTTAAAAAATTATCAAAACAAATAATATGAAAAAATAAAAGAATAAAAAAATATGTTTCAAAATAGGTAATTAATAAAAAGTGATAATTAAAAATCTTAAAATTCCTATGTCTCGAAGCGGCAACGCTGTAAAGTAATTTGTTGGCTCTACTGATATGCTTATATATAGATATATTGAATTTTCTGGTTACTGTGACCAGCAGTTGTAAACAAGTAAAAAAAATGGAAAATAATAAAAAGTCACAGAATATTAATAAAAATGGTAAAATTTTTTTTATGTAGAAGCGAAAACGCATTACTGAGGCTGTATACAATCAAAGATTAAGCCAACAAAGTGTTGGTAAATGGAAGAGAAAATCCAGTAAGTCTCCTAACCTCTGTGACATTGGTCGTCGAATTGTTGACAAAGGATTACTTTTCTTTTATGGGTCTAGCACACGTGCTACAGGGAAGTCCCTAAAGCGCTACAGGAGCGACACGTGCGCGGAAAAAGCGATTCACGTTGTTCTTGAATAGCTGTAAATTGTACTCGGTGGGAAACACAGTCCTGGGTAAGCCATTCCAAAGGGATGATGTTCTCCATATAAAAGACTGCTTGAAAAGGGTTGTACGAGGAGTAACAAGCTGAACCTCATACGGATGTGAAGCATCAGCGCGACGTGTACTTCTAACATGCACCGCTTTGGGAGGAATTAAGCGGGCTACATCCTTCGAACACTCTCCATGAAAATATCTGTAGAATAGACTCAAGTCGCCAACGGTTCTTCGATGTTTCAGCGAATCAAGGCCGCCGGCCAGTTCTGGGTCTCCAATCAGACGAACAGCCCTTCTCTGAACAGAATCCAACAAATGCAGTGTACGTTTGGGAGCGGAGCCCCAAACATGGGAGCAGTATTCCATAGTTGGTCGAATTTAAGCTTTGTAAAGTTAACAGTTGTTGTGGAGTGTAAAGCTTTCTGGTTCAAAATAATATTCCCAACTTTTGAGAAGCTCTCTTTGCTATGCCTGCAACTTGTTCATGCCAGGACATGTTTGCTCCCAAATTAACGCCCAACAAATTGAGTGACGATGCTAGGGGAATGGAGTACCCCGACATAACTATGTCGTGTTCAGCAACGTTAACTTTTTTAGAAAAAACTGCCGCCTGGGTTTTTGTAGCATTAAATTCCACTTGGTTACTGTCACCCTAAGATAGAATTTCTTCCAGGTCTTTGTTAAGTTGAATGACTTCCTGCTGTCTGCGGATATTCGCCTGAGCAGCCGATGTCCGAGCACTCAAAGTATGAAGAGATAAGCGTACTGTCATCTGCAAAGCTGTAGATTGGATTCCCGGTCTTTTCCAGCAGATCGTTAATGTAAATGAGAAAGAGAGTATGAGACAGTAGGGAGCCTTGGGGCACACCGGCGTTAACAGTAAATGTGTTAGAAAGAAATCCGTCGACTACGCCTCGTAAAGAACGCTCTCTGAGGAAACATAAGAGCCACAAACAGAACTTTTCAGATATACCATAAGGGCGTAGCTTAGCCAACAGTCCATCGTACCAAACACGGTCGAATGCCTTGGATATGTCAAGAGCAACCGCACGAGATTCTCCGAAGTATTCAATTGCGTTGTGCTAAACATGTGTTACATAAGTCAGAAGATCTCCTGTTGATCTATCTTTACGAAAGCCATATTGGTGATCGCTAATAATGTTGAATCCTTCAAGGTATTTTAGAAGATGCTGATTGACAGCCTTTCCATGACTTTTGATATTATTGAAAGCAGTGCGACTGGTTGGTAGTTGTTTGGCAAGGTCTTCTTGCCTTTTTTACGTATCGGCTGAACTGTGGACATTTCCAGCAGGAAGGAAATATTCCCTTTCTGTGGGATAGGTTGAAAAGTCTACAGAAAACTGGTATTAGTTCCCTTCCACAGTTTTTGAGAACTATGGCAGGTATTCCGTCAGCGCCAGAAGCTTTTTTGGTGTCTAGCTTCATTAAAATCCGTTTTGTGATACGCGGTGTGAAGACAATATCGGGCATCCTTGACTGCACTATAGGAATAGTAGGTGGTGTTTTTCCTTGGAAATCTGCAGTAGAATGTGAAGCAAACAGTTCGGCCAACAAGTTTGCTTTCTCAACAGGTGTCGTTGCAATAGAACTATCTGGCCGTGGGGGTTGTGGTATGGTGGATTTGGTGAAATTTTGACCAACTACCTTAGCGACTGACCAAAAAAGACCTGGAATTGTTAAGACAAGAGAGAAGTTTGTTTCTAAAATGAAAAACTTTTGGAGAAAAAAATTAACATAATATTGACTGAGTTTTCAAACTGGTGTAAAAAGAACAACCTTATAATAAATCTATCAAAGACCGTGTCTATGGAATTTAAGACAAGAATGCGCACACCAATAAACCTAAATATTGTATTTAATAATACGAATTTGCCTGTTAGCCATAGTTCTAAGTTTTTAGGAATCATAATAGATTCTAACCTCGAATGGAGTTTACACATAGATCACGTTTGCTCAAGACTAAATAAATGTTTTTTATGATAAAATCTTTAAAAAACTCATTAAGTGTTCCCAATCTCATAACTGTCTATTACGCTAATGCGTACCCAGCCATGTCCTATGGTCTGGCGGTTCGGGGAAGTGCGCATGAACTGGACAGAGTGCTGGTAATGCAAAAACGAATCATAAGACTAATTTTTAGTATGATATATAACGCATCTTGTAGGGAAGTCTTTAAGAATAGAAAAAATATTAACAGTTACAGGTATTTATATATATAAACTCTTAATGTATATCTATCAAAATCAAGATAGCTCCATGTCGCATAGATCTTTTCATCGTTATCCGACTCGAAACAGAGAAAATTTTTATATTGAAAAACACAATCATGAATATGTTAAAAAAACTAGTCATTACTTAGGTTGCAGACTATTTAACTTACTGCCTAAAAATGTAAAAAGCATTGAATCTATGGCACGTTTTCGAAAACAAATAAAAACTATATTATTAAATAAAACTTTTTATTCTGTAACTGAATTTGAAAGTTATCTGCTGGGTGGTGTGTGAATGTTATTCTTTATAACATCCTTACTTAATTAAAGCATCTTCAGTATGTGTTTTGTTTGTTATAAATATGTATGTTACGTTTTTTGTTATATCTTGTATTTACTGTGTATTAATGTGTTTAATAGTAAGATTTCTTATTTTTTTTTATTTATTATTCTTAATTTTACCTAAGATGGGATCATACATCCCTTTGATGACATGTCTTATCTACAATTTTTGTAGCTGAAAAGATGAATAAATTGTCTATTGTCTATTGTCTAAACTTGTACTATACAATTTAAAATATTTAAATTTTCCGCCATTACTACTAAATGCAACGTTGCCGCTATTTCAGAGATAAAAGGTAAATCATTCACAAGTACCTCCAATAATCTGTCGGATTACCCATATATTTAATATCCAAATGGTTATCAAAAGAACTTGAGAAGTTACCGTTAAATACTTTCGCAGTGAAGAATTCCTTAGAATTCATTAATAAAACAAAAAATCTAGTTCTTAATGAAGGTGAAGTCTTAATTTCTTTTGATGTTAGTTCTTTGTTCCCAAGTATGCCAATTCCACAAACTTTACAATATCTCGAAGAATTACTTAGAATGAATGACTTTGAAGACGAAATTATTCGTGAATACTTAACATTATCTAAACTTTGTATGGAACAAAATTATTTCCAATATAACAATCAATTTTATGTTCAGAAAGAAGGAACAGCTATGGGTAATTGCTTATCACCTTTCATAGCCAATTTATTCATGAGTAAGTTTGAAATCGAAGCCAGTCAAGAATTCGAATATTTCCCAAGGGTATGGTATAGGTATGTGGATGATATTTTCGCGATTTTTGATACAAAGAAAGCAAATATTGATCATTTTGTTTCTAAATTAAATAGCCGCTATGATTCCATTAAATTCACTTACGAAGTTGAGAACAAAGGACAATTGCCTTTTCTAGATATTTTAATTATTAAAAATAATAGATTAGAATTTGATATCTATAGGAAGGACACAGTAATAGATAGATATATTCCTAATGATTCATTTCATTGCGAACAACATAAATTAGCCTCATTACATTTTTTAGTTCATCGTTTGGTCACTTTCCCTCTGAATAGAGTAAACTTTAATAAAGAAAGGAATCGTATTAGAAATATAACTAGAGTTAATGGTTATGACGATGACTTAGTAAATAAGCTAATAAATAGACATAAGTTTAGGTTTAATATTCAGAATTCCACCTTTTTTACAAGCGAAGAAAATAACACCAAGTATGTCTCCATACCATCTAATAAGAAATATAGCAAGGGACTCAATAAGGTAATTAATAAGGTAGGCCTCACCTTATTCTATAAGTCATCAGACAATCTGAGGAATATCTTAGGAAATCCCAAAGAAAAGATTTCTAATTGTGAGAAAAGTGGAATTTATGAAATTAGTTGTAATGATTGTGACAAAAATATGTTGGGCAAACTAAAAGGTCAATTAAAACAAGATTTAAAGAACACTTAGCATACTTAAAATACAATAGAACAGAAAAGTCTAGCATTGCCGAACATGCCCTTGAAGCTAATCATACTGTAACATTAGATAATCTAAGATTAATAAAGGATGTATCTGATAGGAGATTGTTGAACGCATACAAAAGTATGACAATCATAAAATGTAAAAGTAGTTTAAATAAAGAAAGAGGGCCTATTCCTTATAGTCCTCTCTACTGGTTACTTGACCGGAACTGATGGCCTTGCCTATGTCACTAGTTCCGCTTGAGTAATTCAAGGGTTAGGCTAAGTATAAATAGGTAGATTTGTAGTTTAGCTTTAGTCAATCATCGCTCCTGATGAAGCTAACATGGTTAGCGAAACGCGCGTCGAGCGCAAAAATAAAGTGTTTGGTGTAGTGGTGATATATACTGAGTAACCTCCAATAATTGTTATTTTTCATAGAGTTAAAGCTTCCTAATTAAATTTGAAAATTTTTTAAAATAATTGCGAAATTTCAATGTCTAACATATGTTAGTTAAATTTCCTATTGATAGCATTTTTTTTTTCATTTGTTGTAACAAAAAAATGTGTCATTTTTAAATCAAATTGACGTATTCTTCATAAGACTATATGTATTGTTAATTTGTATTTTTATTTTAATAAGTTTCCTAAATACCTAAAATTTTTTCATAGAAAATTTCTAAACTAATTAATCTATCGAAATAAATCTATACAAAATAGTTTTCATATTTTACGTTTAACGCTTCAACCTCCTTAAGGAAAAGAGATTCACCAAATCTGGATTCTGCTTATAAAAACAGTTTAAATGGTTTTAATTTAAGAAAAAAGGTAATATAAATCTCAACAATTTGCTCAAATATCAACAATAAATTTCTTACTGCCCTGATTACCGGGAGAGAAACCTAGATAGCTAAGCTCTGCTAAATTTCGGTTCATGCGGGTGCCACACTGTTCATGTATCTTTGAAGAGTACGTGTAAAATGTCTGAATGGTATAATCTTAAACAATTTTTTGAAGACATACCCGCCCGCAAAGCTGATTTTACTGACATTAACGAGTCATCATATTTTCGTGAAAACAGAACTGGCACATACGACACCTAAGATAAAGGTTACCATTACTAGGAATTTGGGAGCTACGGCGTTATAAAAACAACTATAATTACAAGCTTCTATCAGTAAATCTTACGTTTATTGAGTCAATAATGGCATTTGATGACCAAGTTTCAATATAATGACTTGCCAGGATCCTTTTCATATACTTTTCTTCAACGAGTGCTGAAAACAACTATGGAAATGTTCGTCACAGAGAGAGCACTTAGACCAGATTTCATCTCAAAGGTAAACTTAAACCAAAATCAGAGCTAAAGATATCACTTTGGGTTATGATAACTCGAGGGCCATTAAATATAGGTAATTCAAGATCCCTGAGAAAGACACATTAAAGATTCGCCGGGATAGTCTCTATTTCATGAAGTGCTTTGGCGAGGATCTATTTCAAATGTTTCTCTGGCATATTATTTTACCGAAATCAGGTCAAGACCTGTAAAGAGGTACCCTGGCCAGCCAGAATTATAATGAGAGAGATCCTGAGCATCTTAATCACTTTCAGATACAAATGGTGATTATTGATTGACCATGGTTTCAAAATTTAAAGGTAGAGACTAGTCGGCATTCTATTTCATGAAAATACAATTTTATGAGGGGATTTTTATAAGCAAACATTCAATATATTAGCTTTCTGAAACGTTTGCTCAAGGTATAAAGGGGCACTTGCAGCTAGGAGGAGTAAGGCAGAGGAGTAGCATGATGAGAACAAATGTAAGTGCTTTGCCACAGCTAAGTTAAAGGAGCCATTATTAGCCAAGGCTACTTTGAAAATATTGCTTTTAAAACGTTTTTTCCGAATATTAACTTAAGGTCATATTTTTTTTTCTGTGACTCTGTGAAAGTTTTTATTTATTTGGAGAGCACATTCAACTTAGAAAATAAAATGGTTAAATTTATTCCCTTAATTGTAGTTAGTCCTCGTTATGCGCCTCGTACACTGGACTTGAGCAGCAGCTTCGTAAAATCTGCTAAGTACCATAAGTTGAGAAGAAAATCTTGTTCAAAATAAGTTTTATTAGAAACAGTTTATGTTTGTCCTTATTTGTCCTTTTTCATCATATAAATAACCAAATTTAAATCTTACGTCAGAACCCTAATAATATAAACCCTATGAAGGAATTCATTATAGGGAAAGCTCGGATATTTTCTCATATAATTTCGCGTGCGCCTCGTATCTAAGAGACATTTTATTGCAATATAATACCCCGTAATCGTTACAAAAAGATAAGCAAAAAATTAATTATTGGTACTAAAATGTTCAGGTAATTTTATTTTAAATTTAAGCGTTCTATAGAGATGAAAAAAAAAGATATATATAAAGAAATTTGAGTTAGATGCTACAGGATGTTCAAAATAAATTTATGTGTTTCGACTATTTTAAATTGAAAAAATCTCAAATTTTTTAAATGGGACACATATTATTATTTTTTCTGGTAGATTTTACAAAACCCTTCAACTTTTATTAAGTATGTCATATACCTATTTCTAATAGTTTTCAATTTATTTTGAATTTTTCGATTTTTCCCCGTCTATTTGAATACACATGTTTAATCGTTTTACTATATTTTCCTTCACTTTCCTTAGCATGAAGGGCGTTATTGTCCTGTACGCATCCTGTATCCTATTTCCCATATCTATACTGGTGTTGTAGGGGATTCACATAAATATGATCTTTAATATAGCCCCACAAAAAGAAGTCTAAAGGTGTTAAGTCACATGATCGAAGGGGCCACTGAATGAATCCAACCCTACCGACCCATTTTTGTGGGTAACGGTCTTTTAAAAATTCCCGAACTTCCCGGTGGTAATGAGCAGGAGCTCCGTCTTGTTGAATCCACATTTGTTCCCTTTCAAAGTTATTAACTTCTTCAAGAAGCTGGGGTAATTCGTTTTGCAAAAAATTTAGATATCTATGCCCGTTAAGCGGTTCGCGGAAAAAATATGGACCAATAATACGAAAATTTGATATTCCACACCATACATTAAGCGACCAGTGGTTTTGGTTTTGAACTTCCCGGACCCAAAATGGATTAACTGTTGAATAATAATGCATGTTATGGCTGTTAACTGCTCCATTACTGCGAAAAGTAGCTTCATCAGAAAACATTATTTTGGATAAAAAATTTGGATCGGCCTCCATTGCTCCATTCGGAGTGGTACAAAAGTTTACTCGTCGTTCAAAATCACGGTCTTGAAGTTCTTGGTGTAGTTTCAGATAAGATAACTAGTTGACGGCTGCTGACCTGAGGATTATCTTCAACATGAAGAAAAATTTCCCTTTCTTTTTCCTCATTGGTATCATTCTGGTTTACTATTTTGCGTTTCGTCTACTCAACGCCACCACTACCATCAAACTGTTCCATTAGGCACTGAAAAAATTTTTTCCAGATGGTATACGTCTATTAGGGTACTTCGCTCCGTAAAGCCTTACTGCCAAAAGACAAATTTTTCCCGCCTCACCCAGTATATAAACCATATCAATTAATTTATTTTTGGGAAACTCCATAACTATTACCTTTCTACTTACTTACTTACTACAACAAATTAAACTATTTTTATTTGCTTAATAGACATGTCAAAATTTAACAACAACAAATTTTTGTTTTGTCTTGACAACTATGATGTTATAGCGTAAGTGTATTAAAAACAAGAGTAAAAATTAAATAATTCAAAATAAATCGAAAACTATTGGAAATAGGTATATGACACTCTTAATAAAAGTTGGAGGGTTTTGTAAAATCTATCAGAAAAAATAATAATACACATTAAAAATTTGAGATTTTTCAATTTAAAATAGTCAAAATGAATAAATTTATTTTGAACATCCTGTAGCATCTAACTCAAATTTCTTTACATAAGTTATAATCGTGAATTACATCCTGATAATATAATTAAAGTATACATAAATGTGCAACATAAGATTTCCTTTATCTAACCACACCATTCTGCAATATCAGCAAATAAAGTTTATAAATATATGTAACGAACAATAGCAGAGTGAGTGTGTCTGTTGCATCAAGTGTCTCAAAACGTTTCCGTTGAGAACCGAAAAAAATAAAAGTTTTTAGAATTCAATCAAGTTGTTTTTTAAAAACGTTATAGTCGCTCCCACGATTATAACTGGCGCAGTGCGGAAGGAAAATTTTCGACAGAGTCTTCAACTGACCAGAACGAAAAGAAATTTCGACAGAGTCAACGGCGCAAAGCAGAAAGTTTTTTCAACAGAGTCAAAAATTGCATCGCGCAAAAACAAGATTCTGGTTCGTTTCAACGATCAGCGAAAAAACAGCGGAAAACAAAAAAGAGACAGATCTCAGCCCTCCAGACCAGAGTACGAAAAGTTCCTATTGATTGGTTTCAACGAGACAAGCATCGCTCGAGAGACAAAAATCAGGGCAACGAAAAGTTCTTATTGGTGCGGCTCAACGAGACAAGCATCGCTCAAGAGTCATAGTGGTATCCAGGGACGAACAGCGTTCATCCTTTTGGAAGAAGAAACAAAGAAATCACAAAGAGACAAAGAAACAAGAAATCACAAAGAAACAAGAAATCACAAGAAGAAAGAAACAAGAAAATCACAGCAGCAAGGCATGAACCCGCAGATTCTCCTTCTGTAAGTGAAAATTCAATTGACATTTTTCAGAATCAACCAGTGAATCCACGCAGTGGAAAAAAAAAAAGCAAATTTTTCTCTTTTCAAACAATTTTTCAGCAGTTTTGCTCACGCAGTGAGTTTCTTTTTCAAAACAAGCTCACGCAGTGAGAAAGACAACAGACCAAGTTTTCTTTTCTTTTTAAGAAAAACCACGCAGTGGGAAATTTGACAAACTCACGCAGTGAGATTTCAAACAGAAAAAGCAGAGAAAATTTCGACTGAAAGCAAGAAATTTTTGAATATTACGCAGTAAAATTCAAAAGATTCAAGCAACTTAGTTGTAAGAAAATATAGTTTTAAGGCAATTTAATTTTAAGGTGTAACTTTTATATATTTTTATATTTTTACCATATTTTTGAATTTTTTTTTTGAAATTTTTGAAATTTTATTTTGAAAATAATGGCAAACCCTAATTACAATTTAATCCGTTACCAAGCAGATAATATCCCCTCATTTGACGGAAATACCAAATTGATTACCAGATTCATAAATGCCTGTGACAATTTCTTAACCAACCATATAGATAGAGAAGATCCAAATGCCCCAATAAATGTGTGTCTATTCGATACCATTTTGTCAAAATTAAACGGAAGAGCAGCAGATTTGATTGCTTCCCGTGTCGAATTAAATAACTGGGATTTAGTAAAGAACGCGATAATTGAAACATTCTCAGATAGACGTTCGATTGATTGTATAATACAGGATATCATAACTTTCAAAATCGAAAAAAATGAATCTATTAAACAATTCGGAATAAGATTACAGGATGCACGTAGCTTACTATTTGCAAAAATCAACATGGAAAACATAGCCCGTAATATAAAAATTCTAAAAATTCAAGAATATAGCAGCTTAATTCTGAAAGCTTATATAAATAACCTACCATATAATATGCAACTAGTAGTAAGATTAAAAAATCCCCTATCACTTGAACAAGCAATGAGCTTCGCTCAAGAAGAAGAAAACTTTATCCAATATAAAAATCGAGGTAACTTAATAAATAAAATCAATCAAAATACCTCAACGAGTCAAAATATCCCAATAAGTCAAAATCCACCGACAAATCACAATCCAAGACCCCAGAACATTCCATATATAAATAGACCAAACAATAACCCCTATCAATTTCTAGGATACGGTCAATTCCGATATAACCCCCAAAGAAATGTTCAAAACCCAAATATTCAAAGACCACAAAATTTCCAAAATCCACAAAATCGCATGATAAGGCCGAATTTACCTTTATATCCTACTAGACAGAATAATTTCTCGCAGAGAAATAATAATTTTCAACAACCATTCTACCGTGGAATAAAAAGACAAGCAACATCTTCCATAGTTAGATCAAATCAACCCCAACCGATGGATATGTCATCAGGAAATGCAGTCTTACATCAAAGACAACCCCAAAGAAAATTCCTTGCAGAGGAATTATACAATCAAATGATTGAACGAACAAATAGTACAGAACCCACAAATTTTGACCCAAATAGTATAGAACCCATAGATTTTTGACATAAATAATACGGAACCTATCGATTTCGACCCGAACGAATATAATCACGATTATAGCAACGATTATAACGAAATGCAATACGAGTATGAAAACGAATTTCTTAATGCCCAATCCGATGAAAATTTTCATTTAAGCCAGGAATCAATACAGACGAGTTGATAATACTAAATACAAATTCGGATAACCAATTACCAGTGATTTACCTACCAGAATTAAACGCATACTTTTTAATTGATACAGGAAGTGGCAAAAGTTTCATTAAACCAGAGTTAGCTTACGAAATATTTCCCGATTTTATTGAAAATGAATTTTTTACTGTAAAGACAGCTCACGCAATTTCTAGTCATAACGAAATCATGAATATTCCAATATTTCCCTCTTTCAATTGTCCAGATTATCATAAATTTTACTTATTCGATTTTTCCCCAAATTATGATGGATTATTAGGCATAGACTTTTTAACCCATATAAATGCACAAATAAATTTAAGAGAATCCAGATTAGAATCTATAAATGCAAATCTACCCTTGTATTTTAACAAAAATCCAAAAAGAACAAAACCATGTGAATTTATTATTCCCCGAGAACGCAACAAATTATAAAAATTCCAGTAAATAAAAAGAATGGAATAGGAATTTTAAATTACGAAAAATTAGGAAAAGCAGAAATACCTGAAGCTATTGTAAAGATAGAGAACCACCATGCTCTAACAACAATTATTAATCCTAGCGAAAACCCTATGAAGATCACAATATTCGAACCATTCGAGATAGAAAAATTCGAAGAAACAGAATTAAATTTTGTAGAAGAAAACTACGAGGAAGATCAAAAAATTGATATTTTGAGAAAACAAAATCTGAAAAATTTGAGATTAGACCATTGTAATCAGGAAGAGTACGACGCAATGAGAAAATTATGTTACGAGTATAGAGACATATTTTATTGCAAAAATACACCCTTAACCTTTACCAACAAAGTTAAACATCAAATTAAGTTGAAAGATGAAACACCTCTTTTCACTAAGACATATAGATATCCCCATATACATAAAGCAGAAGTAAAAAGGCAAATTTCTGAAATGCTAAGAAATGGAATTATCCAAGAGTCAACTTCACCTTGGAGTAGCCCAATATGGATAGTGCCGAAGAAAATGGATGCATCAGGCGTGCGCAAATGGAGAATTGTGATAGATTACAGGAAATTGAATGAAAAAACCACAAATCAACAATTTCCCATTCCCCAGATCAATGACATATTAGACAAACTCGGAAAAGCACAATATTTCACTACATTGGACTTAGCTAATGGCTATCACCAAGTAGAAATGGATCCAAACGATACACCAAAAACAGCATTTTCTACAGATATAGGACATTACGAGTTTAAGCGAATGCCCTTTGGACTTAAAAATGCCCCCGCAACATTCCAAAAAATTATGAACAACGTATTACGAGGATTACAGAATGAAGTATGTTTTGTTTATCTTGACGACATAATTATATTTTCGACATCTTTACAAGAACACACAGATAGATTAAAAAGAATATTTGAAAGACTGAGAGAAGCAAATTTAAAGGTACAACTAGATAAGAGTGAATTCCTACATAGAGAAATCGCATATTTAGGACATCAAGTTACGAATAAAGGTATAAAACCAAATCCAGAGAAAATAGAGGCAGTTAAAAAGTTCCCAATTCCAAGAACTCAAAAAGAGATCAAATCATTTTTAGGCTTAGCAGGATACTATAGAAAATTTATCAAGGACTTTGCTAAAATTTCTAAACCCCTTACAAAATGTTTAAAAAAAGGATCTAAAGTTAATCACTCCCCAGAATTTATTAAAGCCTTCGAACATTTGAAAAAGTTATTAATAAACTCACCAATATTAAAATACCCCGATTTCGAAAAGCCATTCGTATTAACGACGGACGCATCAAATTTAGCCCTTGGAGCAGTTTTATCTCAAGGCAACCCTCCAAACGACAATCCTATAGCTTATGCTTCTAGAACATTAAATGACACAGAACAGAAATATTCGACAATAGAGAAAGAACTTTTAAGTATAGTATGGGCATGTAAATATTTTAGGCCATACCTATACGGAAGGAAATTCAAAATATATACAGATCATAGACCCTTAGTGTGGCTATTCAATTTGAAAGAACCAAATAGCAAATTAGTGAGATGGAGATTAAAACTAGAAGAGTATGACTATGAGATTATTTATAAAAAAGGAAAACAAAATACTAACGCAGACGCATTGTCAAGAATTCCAATAAATGCCATAGAAAACGAATCTTTAATTAATTATCCAGGAAATATAGACCAAGAGATTTCAGAATTCTTATCAGATAATTACGACCCAACTAAAATTTCTGAAGAAGAAGTACAAAAAGTAATCGCAGAACTTGAGAACCCAAAAGAAGCCAGAATCATGACTAGCAAAAAATCAAAAGACACGACTATAACTGATACGAAAACAATTATAACTGGCTAGAAAAGAAGAAAGGCAAAATAAACATAATTTCGGATATACAAATTTTACCCCCGTATAAAGAACGAAAACCTATTAATACAGTTCATACCACAAACGCGGAAAATAACGACAGTAGTCTAACACTCTTAGACGAAATAATTAACAATAAAAAGAATCAAATAATTTTGAAAAAATCACCATATACCGACTATAGTAAAATTGACAGAGAAACATTTGATGGCAACAAAATCATAAGAGCAATCTTACCAATGTCCCTAGAAAAAATAATTCAATTTTTAAAAGAGTATTTAAACGACAAAACAACTCATGTATACTTCTTATCAAAAGAGTTAAGACCCTTAATCAATAAGGCTATGATTAACAACTTTCGGAACTACAAACTAATAGAATGCACAAAACTCATTAATAATGTAGAAGAAAATGAAAGAAAACTACTTATACAATATAAGCACGAAGGAAAAACAAATCATCGAGGTATAGAAGAAACTATAAAATTCCTAAAAACCAATTATTATTGGAAATCATTAAAAACGGATGTCACCGAATACATCAATAATTGTGAAACTTGTCAACGCACAAAATATAATAGGAAACCAATTAAACAACCTCTTATAATAACAGAAACACCGAGTAAACCATTTGAAATTATTCATATTGATACCTTAAAGATTGGAAAAGACAAATTCTTAACAATTATGGACAAATTTTCAAAATTTGGACAAGCTTTACCTTATTTAGGAGACGCAATATCGTGCAGTGACCAATTAGTACGTTTCTTTTCATTTATGGGAATCCCCAAGAAAGTAATAGCAGACAACGGGACCGAATTTAAAAACGAAGTCGTAGAAAACCTAATTAAGACGCACAACATCGATATACATTTTACAACCCCCTATCACCACGAATCCAATTCACCCGTAGAACGCTTGCATAGCACTATAATTGAACATATTAGAATCTTAAGAGAGAAAGACACTCAAACGGACATTACAAATTTAATGCCATATGCTATAGTGGCGTATAACAACACCATCCATTCAGATACGAACTTTACCCCGCAAGAATTAGTATTAGGACATACAAATTCAAGAGACCCTATGAATTTAATACACTCTCACGTATATACGGAATATTTGCACAACCATAAAAATAACACCCAAATATTATTCGAAAAAATAAAAGAAAAATCTCAATCAAAGAAAGAGAAGGCAATTACAAAGCAGAACGATAAGAAAAACTGAGATAAAACCAAAAATTGGAATGCAAATTTACAAAAAAATAGACCAACGGTCTAGTAAAGTAAAAAACAAATTTTCAGGACCATATATAATAACCAAAATTTTAGAAAGGAATAAACTTGAAATAGAAAACCCAAAAACGAAAATAAAGGAAACCATTCACATCAATGAAACTAAAATGAAACCCATTGTTGTAGATATTGGTACACCCTCACAACCCTCTACACCAGAGCCAACGATGTAAAACTTTATGAACTAAATAACTACCCAGGAATCTTACCATATAAAATGGGAATAGCAAGAATAATGACAAATTATTGGACCTTTGTACAGGAATACAATATACAACCCTTAATTACAGAGTTTGAATCTCTTCAAGAACAATCCAAATATATGCTGACAGCACTGAAAAACAGAAGTGAATACCAAAAGGAATATTATAATTCCCTAGTTACGGTAAATGTTATTGAGAACCAAATTAGGAAACTAATAACTCAAATATTACCCTATAACAGAGTTCAAAAAGTTAAACGAGGAATTTTCAACCCCCTCGGTACATTTATAAAAAGCATAACCGGTAACATGGACCAGTATGATGCCGAATCAATAAACAAAAGAATTGAAACCCTACAGGTACAAGGTAATGAACTTAAAACAGATGCGATAAATCGAATATCTATCTTAGATAAAGCGATCGATAACTTTCAAAAAATGATATCAAATCTAACGCACAACCAATTAATTTTGAAATCACGCATAATACAGGTAGAACAAACATTAAAGGAAATGTCACTTGAGAAAATTAATGATCGACAGTATAACAGAATAATTACTTGTTTAAATCAATTATTCACACTCTTTCAAGTGATTTACGACATTCTTAATAAGATAGAGATTGCCATAACGTTTTCAAAATTGAATACTTTACATAACTCTATAGTAGACCCTAATGAATTACTAATAGAGATAAATAACTTAAAAACTCAATTAACAACTGAGAAACTACCTTTCGAAAACTCTCTCCAAAATATTTTATTTTTAGAAAAAATTATAAAAATAAAGAGTTACGCTAACAAAAATAAAATAATATTTCTATTAGAGATACCACTGGTAGACGATGAAATGTATCAATATTTTCATTTATATCCAGTACCAATCCCTATCAACCATACTTATATGATTAACATCCCTCTAAAACCCTACCTTGCTTTGAGTACTAATAATTACCAATATCAAGAAAGAAAATGTGAAGAAATGCAGCCAAATGAATACCTCTGTGAAAAAAGCGAAAGTCAAGCCACCAACGAAGAGCTACCCTGTACCGTGCAACTTTTAAAATATAAAGACAATATAACGCAGTGTCACCCCTTTCAAATTAAAATAATTAAAAATCAAATAACTCAAATTTCAAATAACAAATGGTTAGTTACTACTGCTAAAGAAGAACTTATTAGAATAAATTGTCAAAAACTAGAAAAAAATAAACCAATAAACGGTTCTTATTTAATTGAATTACCTAGTAACTGTCAAATTCAAATAAATAATATAATTTTAAAATCTTATAATGAAGTAAAACTGAATTATGAAGAGATCCCTCTACCGAAGATCCAATGGAACCAAGAAGCGATACATCAACCCTATTTCAACCCCCACGATATAGACTTAAATAATATAAACCTAAAAGTGAACGATGAAATCAAGAAAGAATTGATTGACCAAAAAAGACATTTAGAAAATATATCTTCTGATGTAGCTATAAGATATAATAGTGTATGGATAACCATTACCTATATATTAATTGTATCGATTTTAATAATAATCATTTCCAGATATATTGTAAAAAGATTGAGGAAATCTAAAAGAATAATAATTAAAAATAATAATACAAATTCCGATGATGCAATCGAGTTTGACTTTATGAAAAAGTAACCTATAGGTTAAATTTTCAACTAGGTCGGGAGGAATTACATCCTGATAATATAATTAAAGTATACATAAATGTGCAACATAAGATTTCCTTTATCTAACCACACCATTCTGCAATATCAGCAAATAAAGTTTATAAATATATGTAACGAACAATAGCAGAGTGAGTGTGTCTGTTGCATCAAGTGTCTCAAAACGTTTCCGTTGAGAACCGAAAAAAATAAAAGTTTTTAGAATTCAATCAAGTTGTTTTTTAAAAACGTTATAGTCGCTCCCACGATTATAACTCGTGGGAGCGACTATAACGTTTTTAAAAAACAACTTGAATTGAATTCTAAAAACTTTTATTTTTTTTCGGTTCTCAACGGAAACGTTTTGAGACACTTGATACAACAGACACACTCACTCTGCTATTGTTCGTTACATATATTTATAAACTTTATTTGCTGATATTGCAGAATGGTGTGGTTAGATAAAGGAAATCTTATGTTGCACATTTATGTATACTTTAATTATATTATCAGGATGTAATTCATATATCTTTCTTTTCATCTCTATAGAACGCTCGTACCAATTATGAGTATTCCACCCTCAGAGACAATGGCGCTACTGGCAAATTTTTACAAAACTAAAAAAAACTAGTATTTTTTTAAAAAAATTGAAATATTAGGAAAACTACTAGGTTTAGGTATATATCATTATTAATAAAAAAGTTATAAAATTTTACGCAGAATTTAAAAATAAATTAGTAAATAAGACGTTCTATTTAAAAAAACATATGTTATATCGGCCACACTTTTTTGAAGTACCCTGTATACTCAAAAATAATTTTAAACTATGCAACTTAATATTCCCTAAAACTATTGTGTTTAACATTTTTTCGTCATTCCCGAAACAAATGAGATAATGAACTATACTCTATCGTTGACTCACCCTGTACACTTTCACCTTCCAAAACTAAGCTCTTAAGTCAAAATTTAACTTTTAAAACTACGCAGCTCTAATGAAGTCAATAATTCCTACATTAGTGCCAAATTTGAACTTTCTATGTCAAACAGTTTTGGAGAAAATCGGATGAGATATACAGACGGGCAAACGATCAGAATGATCAGAAATGATCTTATAAATGTTTCATACGGAACACTAAAAATGAGAAAGAAGGTTAACAGATTTTGTATTGTATTTAAAAAAAAAATTAAAACTATTCTTAAATATGCGATCTCAAAAAGTGTTATAATAGAGAGATTTTGCAACGCTTATTTTGGCGCGCCACTGTCTTTACCTTTATTTGAAGCATGCGCAATAGTAAAGAGAAGAAATTAAATATGAGGACTCAACTGTAATCGTTATTTGAGACATACGCCCTTCGTTTGGAGCTTCCGCAGTATTAAAACAAAATAATAGAAAAATTTATTAAGAATAACGATTTCCCTTATTTAGAAACTTATAAGAGAGACTCTTTGAAGTTCGTTACTACCATATAATATATGGTAGGAGCTATTTTTTTTTTTCTGCTTAGGTATACAGCAGCAGGGCCAGCTCTAGGCGGTAGGCAAGATAGGCAACTGCTTACGCCGACAAAATTTAGGGGCGGCAAAACCGCGTGAACTACCAGAGCGCAAAAAAAAATAAACACAACACACTAAGATATATTTCAATTACTTGAATCTAGAAAATAAATGAGTAGTAAAATCAAATACAACAGAAATAGACAGAAGCCTATCTATTCCTGTCTGTAGAAATACCCAGAATTTCTGGGCATTTCTATACGTAAATTGTGAGATGCGCCTGCGTCGGCACCGCAGACAGGATTCAACAAGCTTTTTCCACTTACGTATAAACCCGGGTTTCCACCAAACGGACATAGCCCGAAACACAAACAAAAACTGTTTTTCTCAACAAAAAGAGCCATGTTTTGTAAAAAATAAACAGTTCCGAAAACATGTTTGTCGGAGAACGATGTTTTTAGTAAACAAAACACTTTCCCATCTCGAGTCGGTACATCAAAGGAAAACAAATTTGTTCGTGTTTTTTCGTCGGTTTGGTTGGAACACCTGAATGTTGTAGTTTTGTTTTCTACGACATTTGAACTACTTCTTTTTTTTTCAACTAGTTATCAACTTTTTATTAACCGTATGCAATTTTTATGAAGAGTTTGTCAACATTTAAAAAGTAAGTACCATTTTTTATATTTATTTGGTTAAACTTTTTATTGAAATATATATATATATATATATATATATATATATATATATATATATATATATATATATATATATATAAAAATCCTAAGTTATGAAACTAGTGGAACTCGGCAAAAAGGGCATCAATAGATGTTCATACTATATTCATTTAGTCAATATTTCGATCCTAGGTTGGGACCTTCATCAGGGCACAAAATGTAGCATGCAATTTAATCTAACAAGAATGACCATAAATAACAATTGCCATAACAACGACCAACACTGAAATAAAACAGCCACTATTCACTAACATATTAATATAAAAACATGGCATTTACAGCAAGGATGCCATTAAAAACGTTGGATGCTGAAAAATCAAAATTAATTAACCACCTGCCATCTAAAAGAAAAGTGACAATTTTGACAGGGCGCTGACAAAGGACGACCACCTAACAGATGTAAGGGATCATTCAAAATGATTCATTTTGTTTATTGAAAACAGAACTGGCTTAAGAGGGAGTCAGATTTAAAACAATGCTTTATTTATGCGTCAACGTCTGGTTGTGGTAGTGATAGAGTTTGAGTGTCGTGGATGGGGAAAGTAGTGATTTCAATTTGCTAAAAGGTAAGAGACGCTTTTGATTCGTATTGTAGTCTTTGTACTTGAGATTTTTCTACGCTTATAATACCTTGTATATTGCATCGGAGCTGAGATTCAACCTACTGAATAGTCATAATGACTCTTTTGAATTTTTATATGATGTTTATAAACTTAAAGACATGTGTATAAATGAATTACTAGCACATTATAAAGATCTCGAAGACGTCTTGACAGATGGTGGTTCGTCCGATCTTAACGCTTTAGATCTGGCTGATGAAAATAGGCCTTGTTTCTTCATTTTTTACTAAGAAAGAAGGTCCAGTTGACATTCTTAAATTTATTACTTCCCTTAAAATTTGGCCAAATTTGAGCATTGCTGTAAGAATTTTGTTAACGCTGCCTATAACTTTTGCTACCGGCGAAAGGACTTTTTTAAAATCGAAAATAATAAAAAAATGATTTAAGAACTATGACCACGCAAAATCTTAATGGATTCTCCATGTTGGCCATTGAACACGAATTGAGTAGTAAATTAAAGAGATTATTCGCGATTTTGCAGAAATGAAAAAAAATGTTTTAATTTAGGTTAATATTATTGTAATAGTTTTGTTCACTGTTTTAAAAGTATATTTAAATTATCTCTGAAAATAGTAGGTACTAGTTTTAGTTTGTAAGTTCCTTGTCGTTAGCTCGTTAAAAATGTAAAATGTTTTTCAATAAAACAATTTTTCGTAAATCTGTATTAGTATTATTTTCTTAATTCAATTAAATGTCATTTTTCTGGTTAACATAGTTTTCTTTAAGCTTGGGTGCGGCGGCACTTTTTGAGTTTGCCTACAGGCGTCAAAAAAGCTAGGGCCTGGCCTAACAACATATATCAGCGGTACGGTCGTAAAAAATCCCCTAACTTTATAGAAGATAAATACTAACCTAACCTTACTTTTACTTTATTTAGTTCCAATTCTGTCTTAGTGTAAAAATGCAATTTCTGCGCGTTAATACTCTCCATTCTTGAGATAACGATAAGGCAAAGGCAGGTGAAAAATAAGCGTTGCAAAATCTTGTAATATGAATATCGTTTTGTTAAAAAGAATGAAAAATATATTTCTTAGATATACATAGTAAATAATTTAAACTAATTTAAACACATAACTGCATATAATGGACTGAATCTGCGGTTGGTTTTTTTTATGAAATATTTTAAGAATAATGCAAAATGAAAACACTGGGCGTCTAAACGTTTCAAATTTGTTAGAGGATTACTCTACATGTTAAGACTTGTTAGGCCCTTTCCAATGAAATGCACTCATATTTGCCTTACTTTATTGTTTTTTTCCAGAGTCATAAAACTATTGTCAGAAGTTTTATGACAAGACTGTCTATAATGGATGTGTTTTGAAAAATTTGCTGGTCGTTTGTGGTTTTATTAGTTTTTAAATATTTCTTAATTCTAAGTGATCGAAAAACCCGGCTTTTCTTTTCGCTATGTAATAACGTGACATTAACTGTGTTTATAAAGTGATTGCTTTCTTTAGAATGAGTGTATATATCTGCATTCTTAATATTTTTTAAAATGGTATGGCAATGTTAGTCTGATTTTTAAATTTCTAGCAGTTTGTCCGATATAAATAGCTTTATAATCCTGATACTTAATTCTATATACACCTGAATTTTGTAGCGTGGGTTGTTTGTTCTTGTTATTTAGTAACGTATCAACTAAATTAAGTTTGTTACAAAACTACGGTACTGGTACCCTGAGATTTGAATTTTTTGGCAATTTTATTTGTCATATTGGATATCTAATTCGGAAATTTATAATTAGTAATAGGTAAACCTGGAATGTTGTAAAACTCTTTCCGGATAATTTTATGTTTTTATTTTTAATCAAGTTGTCTCTTGTGGATTATCTGTAGCTATTTGTTTTACTGTTCCTAGTTCTATATTATAATCGACATTACTTAGTGGAAGGATTAGAAACCTGTCAACTGAAGTTTGGAACAGTAACATTTTGATGTTTCAAGATCTCTTAGAGTTTTTATAGATGACTAGCCGTGCCCGCGGCACCGCTCGCGTTGACTTGATTCACTATTATCGTCACTGCTTATTTCTAAATATTTGATAAAAAAAACACGTAAATCGGATAAGTGGTTCTTGAGTGCTAAGCGCAGCGCACTAACGGACAAATTATAATTTTTTTTTGATAAATGTTAAGATTTAAAAAAAATAAAAACCGGTCAAGTGCAAGTAGAACTTGCGCAATTAGTATTCCGTACGTTGATTGCTTTTATAATAAAAAATTTTGTTACAGATGTATAAAATGATCGATCAGTGACTTCACAAAACACACCCCAAATGAGTTTTCGACAAAGTTTGTTTCCAATCTTTACTGAAATCTGATGACCTTAAAATTTTTGTTTTTTTTTTAAATACCAGAAAAATTATTAAAGGTAATGCACTCGTGATAATTTTCGTTTAATCTACACCCCGTGCAGAATATTCCAGAATTTTTTCAAAATTTTTTGATAAGTATTTTTCGAGATAAGGCGCGCAAGTATTACATTATATACACATTTTTTACTCATTTTTTCATAAGCTTTCATTTGATACCATACTCGACGACCTAGTAAAAAATTTATTTTTTCACTTCCGATTTCACCCCGCAAAACTAACCCCTTAAGTCAAAATTTAACTCTCAAAACTACATGGCTCAATTCATATATTATTACCAAATTTCAACTTTCTATGTCAAATAATTTCGGAGAAAATCGAGTGTGACAGACAGACACCGAAGTGATCTTATAAGTGTTCCGTACGGAACACTAAAAACAAATCGGATAAGTGGTTCTCAAATGATAAGCACACTAACGGACAGACAGACAGAGAGGCGTTGCATTTTATATATATTGTATCCTTTGTTACATGATATTGTTCCATAGTGAACGGTTTAGGCAGCGTATTGCAAGAGAGAGCGCTAACGGCAAATTTTTTTCCGACTTGATTCACTATTATCGTCACTGTTTATTCCTTTTGATACCTAACGTTATGGAATATAGCCTATTACCTGACCAGAGAACATATGTATGTGCTAAAAAAAAGCACGTAAATCGGATAACTGGTTCACGAGTGATAAACGCACTAACGGACAGACAGACAGACAAAGAGACGTTGCATTTTATATATATTATAGATAGTATCGGTGGAGGATGTGGGTTTTCGATAGATATTACATTTGAGGTACTTGTGGGACCTTTCTATTATGATGTCTAAAAAGTTTATCACAATGTTTCCTTCTGTATCCATTGTAAATTAGATGTTTTTGTTTATTGAATTTAAATATGGAAAATTTGTATAGATTTTTTTTCTGCACTGTCTCAAATACAAAAAACATCTTCAGTATAACGAGTCCCATAAACAACATGATTTTTTAATTAACTTGTGTTGAAACAATTCAAAGTTTGCCATGAAGATTTTTGCTAACAAACGAGAAATAGGAGAGTCCACAGAAATGCCATTCTTCTGTATCTAAAATATATTATTAAACGGTAAATAACTTTGTTTAATGCACGTAGCACAAATAACGTCTAGATCAGTTTTTCTGAATCTGCTAGATCAGTCTTTAATGAAATTGTTCAGAATTCTTAATAATTTTTCAGTAGGTATTGAAGTGAATAAACTTTTGACATCAAGATACAGTAGCTTCTCATTTTGTGAAAGTATTAGATTTTTAGTATTATTTATAAATACGGAAGAATTATTAACTGCACATTTAGATAGAAAATCCAGTAAGATAGGTAGATTGTTTCTTAAAAATTTACTAATGCTATATGATGGAGCATTTATATAGGAAACTACAAATATGTGCTGAATAAGGTTGTCTTCCGTATAAATTTTTGGAAATTCATGGGAGCTAAGGGGTTCATAGTTCTAAGCGCTGGGCAAATTACTCCCAAGGGATGATGTTTTCCATATAAAAGACTGCTTGAAAAGCATTGTACGCGGAGTAACAAGCTGAACCTCATACGGATGTGAAGCACCAGCACGACGTGTATTTCTAATATGCACAGCTCTAGGAGGAATTAAACGGGCTACATCCTTCGAACACTTTCCATGAAAATACTTGTAGAACAGACTCAAGTCTTCAACCGTTCTTCGATGTTCCAGCGAATCAAGGCCGCCGGTCAGTTCCGGGTCTCCAATCAGACGAACAGCTCTTCTCTGAACAGAATCCAACAAATGCAGTATATATTTGGGAGCGGAGCCCCAAACATGGGAGCAGTATTCCATAGTTGGTCGAATTTGAGCTTTGTAAAGAATTAACAGTTGTTGTGGAGTGTAAAGCTTTCTGGTTCGAAATAATATTCCTAACTTTTAAGAAGCTTTCCTTGCTATGCCTGCAACATGTTCATGCCAGGACATA
This sequence comes from Pachyrhynchus sulphureomaculatus, assembly GCA_019049505.1. Taxonomy (NCBI): domain Eukaryota; kingdom Metazoa; phylum Arthropoda; class Insecta; order Coleoptera; family Curculionidae; genus Pachyrhynchus; species Pachyrhynchus sulphureomaculatus. Next base: position 14,102,985 of record CM032452.1, on the reverse strand, counting down.
TTTGCTCCCAAACTAGCGCCCAACAAATTGAGCGACGATGCTAGGGGAATGGAGTGCCCCAACATAATTATGTCGGGTTCAGCAACGTTAACTTTTTTAGAAAAAAAACTGCCGCCTGGGTTTTTGTAACGTTAAATTCCACTTGGTTACTGTCACCCTAAGATAGAATTTCCTCCAGGTATTTGTTAAGTTGAACGACCACCTGCTGTCTGCGGATATTCGCCTGAGCAGCCGATGTCCGAGCGTTCAAAGTGAATGAAGAGATAAATAAGCGTACTGTCGTCTACAAAGCTGTAAATTAGATTCTCGGTCTTTTCCAGCAGATCGTTAATGTAAATGAGAAAGAGTGTAGGAGACAGTATGGAGCCTTGAGGTACACCGGCGTTGATAGTGAAGGTGTTAGAAAGAAATCCAGCGACTGCCACTCTTAAGACATACCACAAGAGCGTAGCTTAGCCAACATTCCATCGTGCCAAACACGGTCGAATGCCTTGGATATGTCAAGAGCAACCGCTCGGGATTCTCCAAAGTGTTCAATTGCGTTGTTCCAAACATGTGTTACATAAGTCAGAAAATCTCCTGTTGATGTATGTTTACGAAAGCCATATTGCCATATTGGTGATCGCTATTAATATTGAATCGTTCAAGATATTTTAGAAGATGCTGATTGATAACCTTTTCCATGACTTTCGATATTATTGAAAGCAGTGTGACTGATCGGTAATTATTTGACAAGGTCTTCTTGCCTTTTTTAGGTATCGGCTGAACCGTGGCACATTTCCAGCAGGACGGAAATATTCCCTTTCTGTAGGATAGGTTAAAAGTCTATAGAAAACTGATGTTAGTGCCCTCGCACAGTTTTTGAGAACCATGGCAAGTATTTTGGTGTCTAGCTTCATTAAAATACGCTTTATGATACGCTGTCTGAAGACAACATCGGGCATCTTTGACTGCAATATGGGAATAGTAGGTGGTGTTTTTCCTTGGAAATCGACAGTAGCATGTGAAGCAAAGAGTTCAACCAACAAGTTCGCTCTCTCAACAGGTGTGGTTGCAATGGAATTATCTAGCCGTGTGAGTGGTGGTATGGTGGATTTGGTAAAATTGTGACTAACTGCCTTAGCGACTGTCCAAAAGGACCTGGAATTGTTGGGACAAGCGAGAAGTTTGTTTCTAATTCGCCGATTGTGTGCCTCCTTGGTTTCATCGATAATTCCTTTGCATCTGTTCCTGGCACGAACAAAGGTGTTACGATTTATGGTGTTAGGATTTTCACGCCATTGTCGGGAGGAAATATGTGTAGAAGCAACAGCTTCTTTGCATTTTCGGTCAAACCAAGGCTTGCCGTTCGAGGGGCATTTCTTCGAAAAAGGGATGTAAGCTTCCATACCAACCAAAATAACATCGGAGACCTCCCTGGCGCAGTCAGATGGGTCGTCGAATCGAAAACAAACGTCCATCCAAGGGAAAGATCAAAAATATTCCATGAGATCTTCCCATTTAGCAGATTTGTAGTGCCAAATCTTGCGCGGCCTAGGCGCCTCTCTGTCACTGATTGGTAGGATACTCCATGTCGAAAGCAGTTTATGGTCGGAAGAACCTAACGGCAAAAGACTGGTGAACTCCCCGTCTCGATCAGGGATCCGTGTTGGTTCGTCAATAAGCTGAATTAAGCCACAACTGACTGAGAATGATTCAGCTTCATGACATTGTTCGTCGGTAGTATTTGAATATTTAAGCCAGTTGATATTGTGGACATTAAAGTCGCCCAGGATGGCAATTTCGGCACTTGGATAGTTAATTTGTAAATGATCGATGGTGTCAGCAAGAGAAGCGAAAATTGTTCGAAAATTGGTATCACTTGGTGGTCGATACAGGATACAAATGAACCTTGTGGTTTGTTGAGTCGTTATTTTTAACTACATAACATCAAAGTGTGGGGGCTCCAGAGCCTCTTCTCGTTGGCAAGAGAGGTCGCTTCTGACAAAAAGGCAGATTCCAAAGTTACGCCTAAATCGGGAATGGAAGTCGTAGTGTGTAAAAATCGAGTTATTTTCCTTTAGACATATTATGATTTCTTGTTGAAATTTATTATCGGGAATTGTTTGACTGTTTGAAATTCGTCACAATTTGGAAGGGTTCTACTTCTCTGTTATATTCAGCTTTATTAAGTAATGTTCATGCATTACCTTTGTCAGCTTAATAAAGTACTAAAACACTGGTTATTGTTTTGTCTTTAATGTTTTTTATAGTCGTTATTTCGCCTTTCTTAGTGGTAATGTTAGCGTTAATGTTAGTGTTACTAAAAATATCTGATACACTATAAATTTAATGTAATGACTTATCAAGAAGTGATTATATGAAATTCATAGTTAACTGTATGACTGGATAACATTTTGAGTGTAATATCACCCTCAAAGGAAGCGTTTAATCACACAAAAAATCGGTTTGCTTTTATTTTTATTTTTCTAGTCTGATTTTTACCTATATTCGTTGAACTTGGAGATTTCCTGCTGAGGCACCTCGTGGTCAGTAGAGATGTATCAATCTCTTAAAGACCCCAATACATCCTAAGTACAGCCTTGGCCAAAAGTATTAGGTACCCTACAATTCATTTCATTTCTTGTGTTTCAGGGTAAAAAATTAAATTCGTATATTGAGGTAAAATTATGAAATAAATTAATATTTGGCGTGTCCGCCCTTAGCTTTAATTACAGCAGCAATTCTTTGGGGCATGCTGCGTACAAGCCTAGTACATTCAGTTGTACTTATGGCATCCCACTCATCCATCAAAGCGCTTTTTAGCGCTGCTTTTGATGTTATGCTATGCTCCCGTATCTTGCGCTTCAGAATACCCCAAAAATGCTCGACAGGGTTTAGATTTGGAGACTGCGCCGGCCGATCCAACAAGACAATGTTATTGTCTCTAAACCAGGGCATAGTAGCTGCTGATTTATGACAAGGTGCATTGTCTTGCTGGAATTTGATGTCGTCTAAATTAGTGTCGCCAAAAATGGGCGTTAGCGAAGGCATCAGTACAGTTTCTGGTACATTTATGTACTTTTGGCTGTTCATGCGGCCTTCACAAACGAACATTTCGCCGACATCTTTAGCAGCCATGTAGTCCCAGATCATAATGCTGCCTCCTCCGTGTTTTACAGTAGGTACCACGCAATCTGGATGGTATTCCTCACCGACACGCCGCCTCACGAATGTTACACCTGACGTTCCGAATGGCTGTAAGAATAGAAAAAATACTCAATTAAAAAATTAGTTATTATTATGACTAAAACGGATTAAATCAGGAGTAATTGTATGTAGTTATTTGTTAAAATAAATCATATAAAAATTTACCTCAAAGTTGGTTTCGTTGGACCATACATTAGACCAATCCTCTTCGCTAAAATGTTGGTGCTTCAGAGCCCACTCTAAGCGTTTCTTCCTATTGGTCTCAGAAAGCCAAGGCTTTTCCTAGCTTTGCACCCTCTTAATCAAGCTTCTGTCAGTCTTCTCCTTGACGTTCGAGAACTAATCGGCATCCCAATCCCTTCCGACAGAGTTGCAGCGAGCTCAGAAGATGTTTTTTTTCGATTTTTAATAGGCTGGCAGATAAGTTTTCTGTCCTGTCGCTCCTTAGTCTTACGTCTGTCTCATTGTGTTGGCAACCTCATTATCGCAATTTTATGGGCCAGGTGTTTTATGGACCTGTAAAACAGATTGTCTATTGTCTAAGTTAGCTTTTGACAGCGCCGCCTAGAGTATTGTTAAAACAATTATAGTCTTTTTTTATGAGCTTCACGTGTTTATTAGGAGTGCCTAATACTTTTGGCCAGGGCTGTAGATGGCGGTAAAACGAAGGATTGGGTGTAGGTAAAATCTACACTTTAGACAATGTACTGCTGTATAAAGAATGAGTAAATTATGTGGAAGGTGTTATAGTTAAGAAACGAAAAAAATAACTTGTAGAGAGCAAAGTAGATATATATATATATATATATATATATATATATATATATATATATATATATATATATATATATATATATATATATACAGTCAGTCCAAAAAGTCTGCATACACCACCGGCTTATTAAATCGTTTAAAATCGTTAGTCCGACGTAAGGTTGAGATTTGAGTCGGCTTTTCTAAATTGATTAAAAAAAAAGTTATTGTAACATTCATTTTTTCCTAGATTTTAAGAGCATGTAATGTTAATGATTTTTGGCTTTATAATGTACTTCTTTTCATCTTTGTATCGAGCAGTGTATTTCGCAGAAATTTCTAGCCGCTCCACAGTGTGTCGCGTAGAACATGCTAGGTGGACAAAATTCATGTTATGATTTCCAGGAAATCTTATTTGCAAAACGTAAACAACACAACACACCAAACCCCGAATTCCGAGAAAAGGTTGTTTATCAAATTTGCAAGTGGCCAGTCGTAAGCGTCAGAAGTCAGGTAATGAGTTTAATGCAGCTCTTTCAATCAATCAGTTGCAATTTAGCGACACTTTCGTGCACATCTTATAGTGACATATTGTAATATTGTGAAAGTTTTTGTGATGAATATTAATACTGAGAGTAAGTACTATTTTTTAATGTATTTTTTTAATCAGAATCTATTAATTTGAATTTTTAGTATTTTTTTTAAATAGCCTATATATTTTAGCGTGTTTTTTTTTTTTAAAAAAAAACTTTGAAAATTTCAGAATATACAGACATGTACCTCTATCCGGGCTAGTTTTTAGATATTACACAGAAATAACTTTATTCTTCGTAAAAATACACATATTGTTTAGCACACTTCAGTACAACATGTTTTTTTTTTTCTTTTTTTCCAGAACACGTTTACTCTATTTCAAGGGTAGCCTTTTTTGAGGAGTGGTTGAAACACACGAAGAATGAAAAAAACTCGCGTGTATATGACTTTCTTTCTTCAAAATTTCACTTTGGTGACATTACTGAAAGCCGCCAAAAAGAAATAAAGTTGAAGATATCCAACTTATCCAATAAGTTTGGTGCCAAATGGTTGGCTTCAGGAAAGTCGAAGGAGCGTTTTTTAATTAAAAATAAGAATTGGTTGGATGAAGCAGACATACAGTTTACTGCGAGTTCTTTTGCGCCACAACCTTCAACATCAAGTGAGAATGTGACTCCTGCAGGAAGACCTCGCAAAGATTTCGAGGAATCGTCGTTTAAGACGAAGAAACGTCGCATCGTGGATCTCGTAGAATCCCGAAGTGTCAGTGAATTGGTGACTGCTGCCGAAATTGCTGTGCGTTCAGCAGGGCAAAGGAAAATTGCCAATGTGATTAGAGACATTAGTGAGAGCCCAGATAATATTATTAAGTCTAAAAATACTAGTTCCGTTAATCCTAGGCAATTAAGTAGTGACGAAGCCTTAGCTTACTATATAGATTCTAAGTCAACAACGCATTCTTACAAACAAACTAGGAAGTGGTCCATGAAGGCGGGGCATAATGTGTTTCCGTCATATTTTAGTTTAAAAAAGTCCAAACAGGCCTGTTACCCTGCAGAGGAGCACATTGCTATAACAGAAACTCGTGCTGAAATAAATTTGCAAGCCTTATTAAATAAAACAGTGGAACGTCTAGTATTAGCACAGAATGAAGTTTATCAGCAGTGTGCTCCCAACAAGTTCATCGTTTACACTTTTTAGTAAATGGGGATGTGATGGAAGTTCTGGGCACAGCACATACAAACAGAGATTTGAGAAACACTGAATATACGGACGAGTTTCTTTTCGCATTTTCTTTAGTTCCCCTTAAGTTATATGATGGGTCCAAAATTATTTGGCAAAATCCTCGGCCTTCATCAACTTTGTATTGTCGCCCAATCAAATTTATATTTGCCAAAGAAACGAACGACTTCACGTTAGTGGAGACAAATAGATTGTGGGAAGAAGTTAATGCTCTTCTTCCAACACTTATCAACTTTGGTGATTCTCAAATCTCTGTAAAACACGAACTTTTGCTGACAATGACAGACGGAAAGATGTGTAACGCCTTAACGGAAACAAGACGATGATCGATGACCCCACGATGTTTAACAGCAATCAAGAACATTTTGGCTTTGGTTTATCTACACTTCATGCTTGGATTCGTTGCTTCGAATGTCTTTTACATATCAGTTACAAGTTGAATATTAAGAAATGGCAGGCTAGAAGCAACGAAGACAAAGCAGATATCAAGGTTCGTTCCAAGGAAATCAAATTGAAATTTAAGAACAAGATGGGACTCATTGTAGATAAACCAAAGCCTCCTGGTTCTTCAAATGATGGAAATACAGCCCGTCGCTTTTTTAAGAATGCTGAGATGAGTGCTCAGATCACAGGCTTGGATGTTACAATTATAAAAAAGTTTGATGTTATTTTGAGAACATTGTCTTCTGGATTCGAGATAAACTTAGTTGAATTCAAAAAATTTTGTCTTGAAACAGAAAACATTATCTTAGTCTCTATTCGTGGTATTGTATGCCTGCTACTGTGCATAAAATATTAATTCACAGCACAGAAGTCATCAAAGCGGCATTGCTTCCAATTGGGCAGCTTTCCGAAGAGGCTCAAGAAGCACGGAACAAAGATTGCCGCAGATTTAGGGACTACAACACCCGCAAGTGCTCGCATGTTTCCACGAATAGAGACTTACTGTGCATGTTTAATTATAACATCTGATCCTTTGATCAATACCCTTCAAGAGATTCCCAAAAAAAAAGCCGGAAAAAATATGTACGAATGTATTAAAGTTAATTGTAAGCCCTAGCATAGAAGAGTCAAGATTGGAATCGTCATCATATTGTCGCACAATGCCACAAAATGATGACGATTATATACAGTAAACGACTCATCAGAAGACTCTGATGATGATTATTAGGCTCAGCTACTATTTTTAGTTATGTAGTGCTTGAACTAAGCATGTAAACCTTGACTTGTAAATTTTTCTTTATCAGTAAATGAGTATTTTTATTTTACATATAATTACAGTCAGTGTCATTATGCTAAATTTATTACAGAGCATTTATAACATTTATTTTAAAATTAAACAAAAACAATTTTTGACTGGAATTTTCGAAAACCATTTTTTTTTGAACCAAACAGCAAGAAATATGTACCCTTAAAAAAATCAAAAACATTTTAAAATACCAACTACTTATGTATGTATAATGCACAAGTTACCTACCTGAAAAGGTATTATTTGAGTTTATCCTTTTTGTGTCAATAAAACTAAGTAATATGGATTAATTGTTTTATTTTTAATTGACAAATGCAATAAATGATTTTTCATCTGGTTATTATTAAAATAATAATACAGTGTTTTTCATTTAGTTGCACATTCAAGTTTGTAGAAAAATTCGTGCACATACGCAGAATATTTTGTTTTTGTTATACAATGTTTTGTGCAGAGCTGGACAAAAAATACAGGTAAGCGAAATGCAGCTAAATGAAAGACACTGTATTATAATTTTTAATTCTAATAACCATACAAAATACCCTTGCCCTTTAGTTCCGTTATCTACCTGCTAAGCTGATGCAATCTTACCGCGATATGCAAGGGTGGCTGTATTACACAAAATTTTATCGATATTGAGTACCTGCGGTAAATTGTGAATAAAACCCACATTTATTAACCGATTTTCATGATTAATGCCTTATTTTATTTTCCAGATACGCAACTGTCAGAAATATGTATAATATTTTGTTTTTCTTTTGTTATTGCCCTTTTTTTTCACCGAAAAAAATAATGAATTTTACACGAAAAAAAATTTTTTTCTCTCCATTAATTTCTAAAATAACTCCAAAACGATAAAAGATAGAATAAAATAATATTCAATCAACTTTAATAAAATTTTGTTACGCATTTTTTAATGTTTTATTTATAAAAATCTGACAAGTTGTTGCCGAGTTATCGTAAATATGTCTGCGTAGCTGACTAATTTAGGGGAAAAAATTAGCCACGCCCATAAAAAAAACCAACGCGATGAATTTTTTCTAAAAATAACTTAATATGCCTAGAATAAACATAAACAATTGAAATAAGTGAAAAAATAATTTTGTCCAGCTAACTTGTTACTAGTCGACACTCTGTGCGCTCGTGGTACAGTGTGCAGTGCGGGTTTCCGACCGAATCTATTCAATTCGTGGTACGCCGCGATTGGTGAAATGTTTGTTTCCCGGAAGTCGGCCATTTTAGAGACAGAGTTCTCAAAGCTTATTTAAGGGTCTGCAGAACGCAGATCGAGGCTTTTTCCATCAAGCCGCCGAGAAGGCTTTTTCCATCTAGCCGCAGAGGAGGCTTATTCTCATCAAGCCGCAGGCAGGCTTTGTCCATCAAGCCGCAGCAGAGGCTTCTGACGATTTTTTTTTTGAGAGCCAAGTTAAGCACGGTTTATTAACGTGAAGCCGTAGTGGGCTTTGTGTGTTTTTTCTACATGGAGTAGCCGAAGTAGGCTCTTCTCATCGTGAAGCCCTACGGATAAATAAGTGATGGAATGTGTGAAAGCGGTTTTGTGTTCAATTTAAGGCCTAGAAGCCCGTAGGAAAACCGTAAGTCACCAGAATATACATCAGTAGATCTATTTCCCGCAAATAAGTGTTTTAAACATCAATTTGAACTGATAAATCGTGAAGTGAATATCACGACTCTTCGTTTTAGGGTGTAACAAAGTTTTAGAAGTAAAATGTCTGATTTAGGAACTCTACTTAGTAATAACTACCTTTTAGGCTAGAATTTTTGTAATTCTTGAACTGCAAGGGTTAGAACTTTTAATTTAAATCATTAATAAATTTTCTTTTCGTTGATTAAAGCTAGTGTTTCACTGTACACCTATCTTTCTTTTCAGGATAGAAGGGTTGTACCAGACTGTTTCTTTTTCTTAACAACTGTATAACACTTCAGTATTGTTTCATTTTTTTTAGCTAAAAGTAGATCTTTTTTATTTTAAAATGAATGGTGCCCAAAATTAGTACAACCAAAAATTTTTTTAACAACAATAGAAACTAATTCCAAAAAGACGTACAAAAATTATCTCTTACCCATATTACTCTACCAAGGAAAAACTGAACTAGTGTTTGTTTAATTTCTTTAGTTCTTTTAAAATCATTCTTCACTCAATTCATTCTCAGAAATTAAAAAGGGGCTGCAAGAAGTGCGCCTCAAAGTGCGGGCAAGTAAACATGCCACAATATTAAAATATTTTCATTATTTTATTCTTTTAAAACCGACAAAGGATTTGCCGGTAGTCCACATTCCACGCGGACATGGAAGCATTTATACCGAAGGTGGCCGCTTTCTAGGGAAACTTCAAATTCAGATTTAGTTTATTTGCTTTCTTATCAGTGAATGTTTACAAATTTTGTAATATGTCGTGGGTAATGTAAAATATAGCAGCAAGTGTGATAAATTGTGTCATTCGATATAGTTGTTTAATTACAACTGTGTCACTGAGAACTTAGGATACTTTATATGGAGATCGATGATTGCACATTTAAGGTACATTTATTTATTTGTTTATTACGTATGGATATACATTGCACACAGCACAACTGAGTTTGAATAAAATTACCAAAATGAATTATACAAAAATAGTAATAATGATACACCACGTCAACAATAAGGTACCGATTTAACGTAGATAAAACTAATACGTTTTTTCACTTTAATATTCAAAAAGTTAAATAAAAAAAGAGTTCATCTCAGAAAAAAGGAAAAAATGTACCCTAAACAAATTTAATAAAAAAAAATATTATAAAAATTGTTATTCTTTAAAATCCCAATTCTTCCATTTTATATTTAATTATTTTTTATAAGGGAAAATTGTAACTCAAGTAATCCGCCTACCGCTAAATTTTATTTGCTTTATTTTAAAGAGGGATGGCCTAATAAATAAATTATTCGGGTGGGTTTTTAAAGTCCTTCTCTGCCATCTCGCATAGTCGGATGAAGTAGTACTAACTTAGACACAATTCTGTCTGCAATTTAATTTTCATCGTTTGTAATATATTTTTTTAAAATGCTTATAGTTAAGGAAGCCCAAATATGCAATTGAATAACTTTAAAATATGCGCATAAATATGCAAATAATTTTCTCAAAATATGCACATACATACATGTTGTAAATATGCAGTAAAAAAACTCGAAATAGACTTGAAAAATGTAACATTTATTGTTTCACATTACATGATACGAGTACTATACAAATGTAGCAAAAAAAACCCATTTTAAATTTTCAACATATTAATGAATGAACTAAATCTAAATATAATATTATACAAAGTAAAAAATAAATATAAATAATAATGTATTTTATTACTTTAACTTAAAGATGAAATATAATAATAATAATAATGTAGGTACATATTATAAAAATTTATATACGTAGTAAACAGCATAATAAAATATATATTTTAAATTTGATACATACAGGGCGATGCAACTAAGTAAGCGGAAAGAAAGATCAAATATTGCAAAAGACAGGGTCGCCGTTAGTTATAAAAACAATAAACTACTAAATGTTTCTCAAAATTCTCCATTAAAAAGTTTTGTCTTCTATCGTTGTATAAAAATTTATAAATTGAGAAACTCCTTTTCACATCGACTGATGTAATAGGGGCGTTTTTAAAATTATTTAATAGTATAGGATCTAAATCAATGGAATCAGTAAAATCCTCCTTTAAAACATTAGCTACTTGGCTAACAACTTGAAACCCACTATTTTTTTCCATAACATTCCGAAATTTTAGAAAAATTTTGCTCCCAATTTTACCTGCGACATTTTCAAAAGCGACCTCACATTGTTTTATTACTTGAACACTTCGGGTTAATGGCAAATTAGATTCCTCCATTTGAGTTATGGTTTTAGAAACAAAGCTATAATTTGTTTTAAGAAAGGAAAGTTGTTGTTTTTTATCTCCTTGTTTTTGAATAATTGTTTAAGTTCTGTAAGGGAAGATTCGTCTAATAATTCTGCAATTAGACCATCTAGTTGACAGAAGTTGTCGCAATAAAAAAAATGTTGCTTCCAACCAAGTGCCCCCCATCTTGTAATAACAGGCTGAGGTGGAAGAGGAGTGTTTGGTAGTTTTTTCTTTGTAGAACTGAATCCTTAGAGGCGCTTTAAGGAAGATTTTCTTCATGTTAGAAATTAAGTTATTCACAAGCGGAAAATGATTCCTAATTTCCTCAGCAACCCTATTTAAAGCATGAGCGAGACATGTTACATGTATTAAGTTTGGATAAAAAAAATTTTCCTTCAAATTTTGCCCGGCCTTTATCATGTACGGTGCTGCATCTGACAAAATAAGCAAAAAATTATCTTCTGGAACAGGGTAGAAGAAAAAACTTCGATAGTTCCTCTTGAACAAAGGATCTGGCCACTGTCAATGCATTTGTTTTTTCTAAACTGTTTGGAAGCAATCAGATAAGTTTTTTGGCAAAATATCGTCTTTAAGAACTCAAATCAATAAATGCGTAATATACCGTCCTCTTGAATCGGTGGTTTCATCAATACATATGTAAAAATGTTCGTTGCGAATTTTACCTTTAATTTCCTCAATTGACCATAAAATAATAAAATTTATTTGGAGAATACCACTGGCGCGGCGGCAGCGGCCTAAACATTGACTCTTATTCCGAAAAATAAATGAAAACGCCTGCCAAAGACCTGCATTATTATAAATTCCTTCAAATATGCACATATATGCTATTTTTAAAGCATTTATGCAAATATTTAGAAAAATGCATATAATATGCAAAATATTTGGGTGTTGTCCCTTACTCATAATAAATAGTTACTACAAAATAAAAATGCTTATACTGCACTCTGTCGGTGACTTATTTAAAGTCGTTCCAAACAAAGGGGCCAGCAAGGGTGACACCTAATTGCAGAAGCGCATCTTCCGAGCTTTGGCGTTGGTGAAGCACCACTAATGGCGAATTGAAAGATCCACACTATAGAACTTCCCAAAGTGTTCTTTGTATTTACCGGACCATCCCAAGACGCATTTGTTGCTGAGCCGTAATACGGCGAAACGTGCCCCACAACCAGAAAAGTTAAGTAATTCTAATAAAATTCTTAACTATGTTTTTATAGGCGACGAAGCTTTTTCTTTATCACCCAATTTTTTGAAGCCATTTGCACAAAAAGAAATTACTACAGAACAAAGAATTTATAATTATCGCTTATCAAAGGCTAGACTCGTGGTCGAAAATGCATTCGGTATATTAGCATCCAGATCTAGAATTTTCCATACGAGCATAAACCTGAAGCAAGAAAATATTGATTTTGGTTGTTTTTTTTCATAATTATTTAAGGAAAAAAACATTCAAACAGCTACACACCGCCTGGGAGCTTGGATTGTGAACATACTTTAGAGGGATCATTGGAATTAGGTTTACGGACAACTGATTCTGATCTATGTAATTTACAAAACGGGCGTTATAAATCCATTTCCAAAAATGCTAAAGAGACAAGAGATAAGTTTTTACATTATTTTAATTGATGAAGGGACTGCTCCCTGGCAAAATAAAATGTGTAATTTAGAATAAAGTGAAGTTTTATCGTACTATAAACTAAATATAAGTTAATAAGTAATACCAATTTATTTTGATTTTGTACGTGAATAAAAAGTCTACACCATACTTATTATTTTTTTTTACCTGTTTCCCTTCGTCAAAGTGTGAAATCATTGAACGAGGAGTGTCTTGGTCAATTACAAGTTGAAGTTTATCGTAGTACTACAGTGCAGGTTCATAAACATCTTCAGTGCCGGCTCCTGACCTCTCTAAATCGGTTATTTTCTTTCGTTCTTTGCGATGAGAACTGCGTAGCGAATTTATTTTTTTTGTCACTATATCTCTGTCTGCTTCTGGTTTCTACCTGTACAATTTACTATTTATTACAACTTTTGAATTAAATCTGTATAAAAATAAGTCAAAACGAGAATTTGGTACTTACTTCTTTTAACTTCTCAATCATTTTATCATAAGCAACAGTGTTCTTATTGCGGTCGGAATATTCTTTGCTTTTTACCTTCCATAAGGCTGGTAAGGATTTATAAGTTCAATAAAATCTGTAATAAATCGTTTTGAATAGGACCGTGTATCAGACATGTTTGCGCAAATTATAATGAAAAATAGAAAACATGCAGGCACTAGGCTCCAAGAAGACAGGCACTGACTCAATACTACTCACAAAACTGTAGGCACGGCTTGGGCCCCCTCCACACGACAACACCAATGTCGTAAACCTAGTTTGTGCAGTTATTCTTTAT
>CM032452.1:13840875-14089601 GCA_019049505.1 Pachyrhynchus sulphureomaculatus | reverse complement strand
ACTAGGCTCCAAGAAGACAGGCACTGACTCAATACTACTCACAAAACTGTAGGCACGGCTTGGGCCCCCTCCACACGACAACACCAATGTCGTAAACCTAGTTTGTGCAGTTATTCTTTATCATTTTAAAAAATCCACAAGCCGCGCTTATAGGATTGCACGGTATACAATTTTCTCGTCTTCACACACGGGTTTCGGTATACAAACCGGTTTGTGCAGGCAAGCCTTAAGTAAAGCATGTACGTGTGGATAACCCATAATAGGGTTAAAATGTTAGAAAATAACCTCGTTCTTGCTTTTGTTACATTCGATCCTTACTTTGAGGACACCCTATATTGTAAAGAATTTTATGACATTTCTTTTTTAATAAGTATTGCTTTATTATGTGGGCAATATTATACAAAAACCAGCTAAGCCTGATACCACTGTTTTTTACTTGTATCGTGAAACACTAAAATTAACAAATTTCCTATTTTAACTAAAAACTAATTTGATTCCAAATTTTCAAACCAATTGAAACAAAATTAAATTTTTGGGCCACTTGTTACATTAAAACGAGCAAAAATACTTAAATATTCATTATTAATTAAATTGATCATTGATCATTAAACATGATAAAATAGGAAAATTGTCACTCAAAGCATATTTATAATTAGTCAGTTATAAGCTACAAAAGCTAATGCATGTTCTTGTTAAAAATATTGTGTAATTCAACAACAATATGATTTCCCATAGTGAAGTGTTTTATGGTATTTCAGTGTATAAATTTTTAAATTTCCTCTGTATTGTACCATACTTTGATTTCCATAATAATAGCTTAGTTAAAGAACTACGTTATAAAAAGAGAGCTGCAATTTTTATAGTTTTAGTATTAGCTATGTTTATTCAATTATCATGGATGGCATACCATATTTTAATTATTTGTGACATTGTTATTATTAGAGTTTTTTTTCCACTCTCAATCGCATGGCAATGTTTAATAGTCCTGATTGTTATTATCAACTCCTACAGTAAAAGAAGAGTTTGGTGTACATTTTTTCCAAAAATTTGCATGTGTCGATGCAGTGTTTATTTAGCAAAAGACCAGAATTTGAAGAACATCTATTCAGAAAGGGCATATTTTATTTAACTTTTATTAATTTATTAGTAGTAATAGTAATTTTTTTAATCATTTCCTAATATTTTCTTCAAGGTTCATTGGGATTTTATGTCAGTAGTACTGCCGCTAACTTACTATATAGTTAATATTTATGCCCCATTAGAATGTACTATAATGATAACTTTACTGGCCTCAATTAGAAGTAGATACCAGAAAGTAACTGAACTTGTAAACGAAGTAAAATCTTCTTCCGTGCTTGAGGATGTTTTTGCAAGTAATTGAAAAGTAGAATTGCTTTCTCTTTATCTTTATGAGATAGTAATTTCTTTCAAAAGTCTTTTTGAAATTCAATTTTTTTTTCTAATTGCTAACAGTTTTTACATTTTCATTTATCTTGGCTTGTTTCTATTGAATTATGGAAAATATTTTTATTAATACTATTTGGATAATTTTACATGTGGTAAGTTACAAATAATTCATTGATATTTTTTAATGCATCGTCTCTGATAATAGGCCTAATACAATATTAATAATAATCTAACTATTCTATTTCAGTGGTGATGCGTGAAATGTGTACGTGCAGTTAGATACAAATATTAAATATAGAAATAGTAGGATAACATTTTTTTTAACCCAGCTTAATTAAAGCACTTGGTACATATTAAATAAATTTTTGCCTTTTATATTAACATCCTCTAAACTATTTGTTAATTTTATAAAACTCCTGGTTCTAGAAACTCAAATATACATATATATTTGAGTTTCTAGAATATATATATATATATATATATATATATATATATATATATATATATATATATATATATATATATATATATATATATATATATATATATATATAAATCTTCCTTGGGCAGACACCAACGGGACTGACTGAAAACGTCCGTTCAAGAGGAGTGTCCGGTTAAAAGATATACAAAAAAATCGTTTTTTTTAATAAAATCTGTAATTAAAGAATTTGGGACATTCGAAACGTATACTTACATATGTATGTACATATTCTTAAAATAAACAAAAAACTTAAAACTTAAGGAAAAAACAAAGATTTGTTACCTTTAGATACATCTATAATATATATAAAATGCAACGTCTCCCTGTCTGTCTGTCTGTCTGTCTGCTTGTCTGTCTGTCCGTTAGTGCGCTTTTACTGGAGAACCACTTATCCTATTTACGTACTATTTTTTTTAAAACATGCATATGTTCTCTGGCTATATTTTCTTACGATAGGTAGCATAAGGAATGAGCAGTGACGATAATAGTGAATGAAGTCGGAAAAAAGTTTGCCGCTAGCGTATTCCCTTGCAATACACAGCCTAAACCATTAAATATAGAACAATATTATGTAGCAGAGAATAATCTATAATCTATATAATATATATAAAATGCAATGTCTCTTTCTGTCTGTCTGTCTGTCTGCCCATTAGTGCGTTTATCACGCGAGATCCACTTATCCAATTTACGTGTCTTTTTTTAAATTCATACATATATATTTTTTGGCCAGGTTATATAATAATAATAATAATCTATATCTATAATATATATTAAAAGCTCTGTCTATCCGTTAGTGCGCTTATCCCTCGAGAACCACTTATCCGATTTAGGTACTTTTTTTTAAACATACATATGTTCTCTGGCCAGGTTATAGGCTATATTTTATTACGATATGTAGCATAAGGAATGAGCAGTGACGATAATAGTGAATGAAGTCAGAAAAAAGTTTGTCGCTAGCGCGTTCTCTTGCAACACACAGCCAAAATCATTAAATATGGAATAATATTATGTAGCAGAGAATATCTATAATCTATAATATATATAAAATGCAATGTCTCACTCTCTGTCTGCCTGTCCATTAGAGCGTTTATCACGCGACAACCACTTATCCGATTTACGTGTATTTTTTTAAATTCATACATATATTTTTTGGTCAGGTTATATAATAATAATAATCTATATCTATAATATATATGAAATGCAGCGTCTCTCTGTCTCTCTGTCTGTCTGTCTGTCTGTTTGTGCGCTTATCGCTGGAGAACCACTTATCCAATTTACGTGTTTTTTTTTTTTAAACATACATATGTTCTCTGGCCAGGTTATCTATCTATAATATATATAAAATGCAACGTCTCTCTGTCCATCTATCTGTCTGTCCCTTAGTGCGTTACGTACTTTTTTTTTAAACATACATATGTTCTTTGGCCAGGCTATAGGATATATTTTATTGCGTTAGGTAACATAAAGAATAAGGAGTGACGATAAATAGTGAATGAAGTCGGAAAAAAGATTACCGTTAGCGCGTTCTCTTGCAATACACTGCCTAAACCATTAAACATGGAACAATATCAGCAAAGAATATAATATATATAAAATGCAACGTCTCTCTATTTTGTGTGTCTGTCCGCTTATCACTTGAGAACCACTTATCCGATTTACGTGTTTTTATAAATTTATACATATGATATGTTCTATATAATTCGATATAAGCCTAGATAATGGGAGATAAGGTGAGATAATGGGAGATAAATATAAATAATGGGAGATAAGGAGAAATAATGGGAGATAAGCAGAGATAAGTCTAAGTAATGGGAGTTAGGGTGAGATAATGGAAGATAAGGAGAAATAATGGGAGATAAGGAGAAATATTGCGAGATAATCGGAGGTAAGTATAAATAATGGGAGATGAGGAGAAATAATTGGAGATAAACAGAGATAAGTCTAGGTAATGGGAGTTATGGTGAGATAATGGAAGATAAGGAGAAATAATCGGACATAAGGAGAAATATTGCGAAATAAGTCAAGATATGCCTAGATAATGGAACATAATGGGAGATAACGATAAATAATGGGAGATAAGGAGAAATAGTGGGAGATGAGCAGAGATAAGCCTAGATAATGGAAATTATGTAGAGATAATGGGAAATAAGGAGAAATAATGGGAGATAAGGGGAAATAATGGCAGATATTTTATTACGTTAGGTAACATAAGGAATAACCAGTGACGATAGTAGTGAATCAAGTCCACGCGAGCGGAGCCGCGGGTACGGCTACTATAAAATATAATAGGATAGAGTTATACATACGAAATGATAGGTCACTTTAATGACGCAAAAATTCATATATTGTTGTTTGTCTCCTCTTTTTCTTTATGGCGTCCACAAATCGTATTTCCAATTTGGACAAACTTTGCATTTCCGTGATCTTCGGCAAAACTTTTAAACTGCTTGGTTAGGGTAATAGCTTCACCATAATTTGGGATAGCATCTGTTGGTACTGGAACGACATCAGAATCTTCGGAAAGTCCTTGTATTTCAAGTGGATTTTCAATTTCTTGTTCAGAATCTGGATTTTCAACATACAAATTTTCATCCATGTTCAAAAAATCGTTAAGGTTTTCATTATCAGTCAACTCCAACAAATTCTTATTTTTGAGGATATCTGCAAGTACGCTAAGTGGTAAGTCATCTTCTGGATCACATGTAACAGCATCAGTTAACTAGTTTTCACTTTGTATATTTTCATGCTTAAATCCCGCTTTACGGAAGCAATCTTTATCTGTTTCCTTGGTTACTTGTTCCCATGCGGTTTTTGCAAATAAACTGCATATAATGGCATAATTTTCTTCATTAACTCAAAAGCTGTACCAGCAGTTTCAATATTTACTCTCAGGTGTTTTAGTATTGGGCTTCGGTATTAAATTTTAAATTTTTTATAATTCCCTGGTCAAGTGGTTGACAAGCTGATGTACAGTTAGGGGGCAGAAACAAGATTTCTATATTTTTAAGCGGACGTCTTTTGGATGAGATCCTGCATTGTCTAAAAATAACAAAATGTTTCTTTTTCTTTCGTCATTTTCCAATCAAGATTTTGCAACCACTCTGTCATAATTTCTCCTGAGATCCAAGCTTTCTTATTACATTTCCAAGTTACAGGTAGGTTGTTTATGTTAATATTTTAAAATGCTCTGGGTTTAGCTGCCTTACCAATGACTAAGAGTTTTTTTTCTCCCGCCATATTTGCACAAAGCAAAATTGTAAACCTCTCTTTGGGATATTTACCAGCAACACATTTTTCTTTTTTCAATTTTAACGTTTTGTTACAGTCCTAAAATACATACAGGCCTGTCTCATCGGCACTATAGATGTCTCTCGGTGAATATCCTTTAATTAAAGAAGGGCATTTTTCCCAGAATGATGAAATATCTTCAGCAATAACCGAAGCTCCTTCTCATGAGATCGCTTTAAAACTTATGTTGTGGCGGATTCTAAATTTATTAAGCCAACCAGAAGAAACACTGAATGTAGAATGTCCTAGAGACTCGGCTATTTTTTTTGCTTTGCATTGTATTAGCGGACCTGAAAAAAACATTAATAATAAGTTTATTGCATTCTTGACACGACAAGCCTACTGATACTCTTACCCCTTTTATCCATTCTTTGAATTGATATAAAAAGAAAATCAACGCACTAATTCTAAAAAACTTTATCAAAAAAAAAAATTATTTTCATACTTGTCAACGAAATCCCCTTTTGGCAAGCTGCTATAAACCAATTATAAAACAACTTGTCAATTTTGGTAACATCACCAGTCAAAAAGCTTCTTTTTTCATTCAGATGCTGTTTGACATCCACTTGTTTAGAAGGATTTCTTTATGTTCAATTATATCAGCAGTTTTGTGTTTTTCCGATACTAAAACACTGGGATAAGTCCCTTACACTTAACTTTCCTTATTGTGAACTTCAACAATCTCAATTTTTTGTTTAGGCGTGAGAATTTTTCTATTTGGGGCCATTTCTACAATGAATGTGTCGCCCACTGTGCCTCTTTTTCACATAGGCGTCAGACTAATATTAAATCCCCGTGTGTACCGAAAAATCAATAAATCCCCAGCTTACTCGAGGAAGTCCCTCAGTGAAGGTAGGCAGCGACGATGGCGCGCGGCGCGATTGAGAAACGCAACAGTGATATTCCTCACAGAAAAATGAGAAAACGCGTTTATTTTTTATTGTTTTTTGTCTGGTTAAGAGAACATTTTTTTGTGTCAGCGTCCGTTCAAGAGAATGTCCGTCCAAGAGAGAGTTAACATAATGCCAGTTATACGAGAGTCGGTCGGGACCACCACTATATATAATATATATATATATATTCATATATATATATATATATATATATATATATATATATATATATATATATATATATATATATATATATATATATTATATATATATATATATAATAAAAGAAAGAAAACAAAAGTTGCCGTATCTAACAAAATTCTTAAGTATGAAATTAGTTGGGAAACTCGGCAAAGGGCGCAACAGGTGTTCATACAATGTTCATTTAGCCAATATTTCGGTCCTAGGTTGGGCCCTTCATCAGGCACAAAATGAGGGATGTGATGTTAATCTAACAAAAATGACCATAAACACCAATTATATAAATGCGCCTAACAATTACGTATATCTTACAATACACACTAACATATTAATTCGGGTAAAAAGGCATTTAGAAAAGGGATGCCATTAAATACTGAAGAACATTAAAGAGCTGCTAGTAACAACAAAATTTGAACAAAGTAACAACTGAGATTGCTCTTTTGGGTTGAGAGTGCAACTAAAACTTAGTAATGCATTATATATATATATATATATATATATATATATATATATATATATATATATATATATATATATATATATATATATAGGTATTGTTATCATATTATTGTCTAAAATAAAAAAAAAAAAACTTTGCCGAAGCTATATACGTCTGACAGTAACTTAAACTGACAAAAAATATTTGTTTATACTATAATTTATTTTTAGGTCATTCTAGTTATGAAGCCTGTAGGTTACCATAGACCATAGGTGTAGTGGGACAAATCCGATAAAGCGAGAAATAAATATTCTACCTATCATAATTATTTAAGTATCAATCAATAAAATAATTAGAAATAAGCTTGTTATCTGTCATAACAATTAGAGGTCTTTTACATTGATAGCTAAGATAATTAGTCAAAAGTTCACTAAACCAAATATACCACCTCCTAGACGGCCACAGAGTACCATTGTAGACACTTCGAACAGCAAAAGCAAATAACGTTTTACCCTAATGGATACAAACAGATAACAATTTTTATATACTTTTCAATTTATCCTGCAGAAAAAGCCTATTGTTTTCATGTTTGGAGCTCTGATCCCGAGCATTCGATGCATTTGTTAAATTATATCCAGACTAGCCGGGCCCGCGGCTCCGCTCGCGTGGATTTGATACACTACTATCGCCACTGCTTATTCCTTATGTTACCAAACGTAATAAAATATCTCCCATTATTTCTTCTTATCTCCCAATATTTCTCCTTATCTCTCATTATCTCTACATAATTTCCATTATCTAGGCATATCTCTGCTCATCTCCCATTATTTCTCCTTATCTCCCATTATCTCACCTTATTTCCCATTATCTAGGCTTATCTCGACTTATCTCCCATTATTTCTCCTTATCTCCCATTATTTCTCCTTATCTCCCATTAGCTCACCATAACTCCCATTATCTAGACTTATCTCTGCTTTTCTCCCATTATCTCACCTTATTTCCCATTATCTAGGCTTATCTCGACTTATCTCCCATTATTTCTTCTTATCTCCCATTATTTCTCCTTATCTCCCATTATTTCTCCTTATCTCCCATTATCTCAGCATAACTCCCATTATCTAGACTTATCTCTGCTTATCTCCCATTATCTCTCCTTATCTCCTATTATTTATACTTATCTCCCATTATCTCACCTTATCTCCCATTATTGAGGCTTATCTCGACTTATCTCCCATTATTTCTCCTAATCTCTCATTATCTCACTTACCTCCCATTATCTAGGCTTATATCGAATTATATAGAACATATGTATAAATTTATAAAAACACGTAAATCGGATAAGTGGTTCTCGAGTGATAAGCGCACTAACGGACAGACAGACAGAAAGAGAGACGTTGCATTTTATTGTATTCTTTGCTACATGATATTGTTCCATATTTAATGCTTTAGGGAGTGTATTACAAGAGAACGCGCTAGCGGCAAACTTTTCTTCGACTTGATTCACTATTTCGACACTGCTTATTCCTTATGTCACCTAATAAAATATATGCTATAACCTGGCCAGAGAACATACGTATGTTTAAAAAAAAGGCACGTAAATCGGATAAGTGGTTCTCCAGTGATAAGCACACTAACGGACGGACAGACAGACAGATAGACGGACAGAGAGACATTGCATTTTATATATATTATAGATATTCTCTGCTACATAATATTGTTCCATATTTAATGGTTTGGACTGTGTATTGCAAGAGAACGCGCTAGTGGCAAACTTCGTCCGACTTCATTTGCGTTACTATTATTTTCACTGCTTATTCCGTATGCTACCTATCGTAATAAAATATAGCCTATAACCTGGCCGGAGAACATATGTATGTTTTAAAAAAAAAAAGTACGAAAATCGTATAAGTGGTTCTCCAGTGATAAGCGCACTAACGGACAGACAGACAGACAGAGATACGTTGCATTTTATTTATATTATAGATGTAATAAAATATATACCTATATCCTGGTCAGAGAACATATGTATGATTTTAAAAAATCACGTAAATCGGATAAGTGGTTCTCGAGGGATAAGCGCATTAACGGACAGACATACAGACAGACAAACATTGCATTTTATATATATTACAGATTATTATTATTATTATATAACCTGGCCAAAGAATATATGTATGAATTTAAAAAAAGACAGGTAAATCGGATAAGTGGTGCCCGCGTGATAAACGCACTAATGGACAGACAGACAGACAGAGAGACATTGCATTTTATATATATTATAGATTATAGATTACAGATATTCTTTGCTACATAATATTGTTCCATATTTAATGGTTTAGGCTGTGTATTGCAAAGGCACGCGCTAGCGGCATACTTATTTCCGACATCATTCGCTATTTTACTTCACTGCTCATTCCTTATGCTACCTATCGTAATAAAATATAGCCTATAACCTGGCCAGGGAACATATGTATGTTTTTAAAAAAAAAATACGTAAATCGGATAAGTGGTTCTTCAGTGATAGGCGCACTAACGGACGGACAGACAGACAGACAGACAGACAGACAAAGAGACGTTGCATTTTTATATATATTATAGAAGAGAGACATGAGTAGGAACTCGTCAGAAACAATTTCTAGAATCGGACAGTTGGTGACTTATATCTATTCTACAGGTACTTTCATGGGAAGCATTTAATGCATGTGGCCCGCTTGATTTCTCGCTAAGACTACTTGTTACGCTAATACGTCACATCCGTATAATATTCAGCATACATTATTATGCTATTATTTACAACTTTGATATTACAGGCCAAGTTTATATATTAAAAAAAAAACAGAATATTTATGCTTTCTCAAATGGTGATTTGCTATTACAGCACGACATTTCAATTTAAAATCCGTTGTACATTAAATCGAATAACACGAATCGCTAAAGTAAAAAAAAGATTTTATTATCGCCTTGATTTTGATATATGGACGTACATGGACCTGTTCTTTTTTTATTTCTCTCGGATCCTTATTACGCAGTTGTACGTCTCTCTTAGAAAAGGAATTGCATGATTGATGAATGAACGGATATAACCTTGTAATGCAAAATACCTAGATCGGGTAAAAAATTAAAACGTCCCAATTTTTTTTTATGGGTCTAGCACACATGCTACAGGGAAGTCCCTAAAGCGATACAGGAGCGACACGTGTGCGGAGAAAGCGATTCACGTTGTTCCTGAATCGCTGTAGATTGTACTCGGTGGGAAACACAGTCCTGGGCAAATTATTCCAAAGGGATGATGTTCTCCATATAAAAGACTGCTTGAAAAGCGTTGTACGAGGAGTAACAAGCTGAACCTCATACGGATGTGAAGAATTAGCGCGACGTGTACTTCTAACATGCACCGCTCTGGGTGGAATTAAGCGGGCCACATCCTTCGAACACTTTCCATGAAAGTACTTGTAAAATAGGCTCAAGTCACCAACGTTCTTCGATGTTCCAGCGAATCAAGGCCGACGGTCATTTCCGGGTCTCTGAATAGAATCCAACAAATGCAGTGCATGTTTGGGAGCGGAGCCCCAAACATGGGAGCAGTATTCATAGTTCGTCTAATTTGAGCTTTGTAAAGAATTAACAGTTGTTGTGGAGTGTAAAGCTTTATGGTTTGAAATAATATTCCCAATTTTTGAGAAGGTCTCCTTGCTATGCCTGCAACATGTTCATGCCAGGACATATTTGCTCCCAAATTAACGCCCAACAAATTAAGTGACGATGTTAGAGGAATGGAGTGCCCCGACATAACAATGTCGGGTTCAGCAACGTTAACTTTTTTACAAAAAACTGCCGCCTGGGTTTTTGTAGCGTTAAATTCCACTTGGTTACTGTCACCCCCAGATAGAATTTTTTCCAGGTCTTTGTTAAGTTGAATGACTTCCTGCTGTCTGCGGATATTCGTCTGAGCGTTCAAAGTGAATGAAGAGATAAGTGTACCGTCATCTGCAAAGCTGTAGATTGGATTCTCGGTCTTTTCCAGCAGATCGTTAATGTAAATGAGAAAGAGAGTAGGAGACAGTATGGAGCCTTGGGGTACACCGGCGTTGATAGTGAAGGTGTTAGAAAGAAATCCGTCGACTGATACTCTTAAAGAACGCTCTCTGAGGAAACATGAGAGCCACAAACAGAACTTTTCCGACATACCATAAGAACGTAGCTTAGCCAACAGCCCATCGTGCCAAACACGGTCGAATGCCTTGGATATGTCAAGAGCAACCGCTCGAGATTCTCCAAAGTGTTCAATTGCATTGTTCCAAACATGTGTTACATAAGTCAGAAAATCTCCTGTTGATCTATTTTTACGAAAGCCATATTGGTGATCGCTAATAATGTTGAATCCTTCAAGATATTTTAGTAGATGCTGATTGATAGCCTTTTTCATGATTTTTGATATTATTGAAAGCAGTGCGATTGGTCAATAGTTATTTGGCAAGGTCTTCTTGCCTTTTTTAGGTATCGGCTGAACTGTAGCACATTTCCAGCAGGAAGGAAATATTCCCTTTCTGTAGGATAGGTTGAAAAGTCTACAGAAAACTGGTGTTGGTTCCCTCGCACAGATTTTAAGAACTATGGCAGATATTCCGTCAGCGCCAGAAGCCTTTTTGGTGTCTAACTTCATCAAAATACGTTTTATGGTACGCTGCCTGAAGACAATATCGGGCATCCTTGACTGCACTATGGGAATAGTAAGGTGGTGTTTTTCCTTGGAAATCGACAGTAGAATGTGAAGCCAAGGGTTCAGCCAACAAGTCCGCTTTCTCAGCAGGGGTCGTTGTAGAATTATCTGGCCGTGTGAGTGGTGGTATGGTGGATTTGGTGAAATTTTGACTAACTGCCTTAGCGACCGACCAAAAGGACCTTGAATTGCCGGGACAGGCGAGAAGTTTGTTTCTAATCCGTTGATTGTGTACCCCCTTGGTTTCGTCGATAATTTCTTTGCATCTGTTCCTGGCACGAACAAATGTGTTACGATTTATGTTACGAAGATGTTTAGAAGCAACAGCTTCTTTGCATTTTCGGTCAAACCAAGGCTTGCCGTTGGAAGGGCATTTCTTCGAAAAAGGGATGTAAGCCTCCATACCGGCCAAAATAACATCGAAAACCTCCCTGGCGCAGTCAGATGGGTCGTCGGATCGAAAACAAACGTCTAACCAAGGGAAAGTTCGAAAATATTCCATGAGATCCTCCCATTTAACAGACTTGTAGTACCAAATCTTGCGCGGTTTAGACGCCTCTCATTGATTGGTAGAATTCTCGATGTCGAAAGTAGTTTATGGTCGGAAGAATCTAACGGCGGATTTACGCTGTCTGTGTAAATCTCCGGTTTGGTGGTTAAAAAGAGATCAAGAAGACTGGCAAACTCTCCGTCTCGATCAGGGATCCGTGTTGGTTCGACAATAAGCTGAGTTAAGCCACAACTGATTGAAAATGATTCGGCTTCACGACCTTGTTCGTCGGTAGTATTTGAATGTTTAAGCCAGTTGATGTTGTGGACATTAAAGTCGCCCAGGATGGCAATTTCGGCATTTGTATAGTTAATTTGTAAATCATCGATGGTGTCTGCAAGGGAAGCGAAAAGTTTTCTAAAGTTAGTATCACTTGGTGGTCGATAGAGGATACAGATGAACCTTGTGATTGGTTGAGTCATTATTTTTAACCACATAACATCAAAGTTTGGGGCTCCAGAGCCTCTTCTCGTTGGCAAGAGAGGTCACTTCTGACATAAAGACAGATTCCAAAGTTACGCCTAAATCGGGAATAGAAGTCGTACCCAGGATAAAGATAGTTTACTGTGCTGGTCGATGAACTGACCTTAGTTTCACAGAGAGCGAGTACATGAGGTTTATTTGATTGCAGGTGTTGCTGCACTGAATTTATGTTCGTGTTTAAACCTCGTATGTTGCAAAAATCCATTTTGAAATTCTGATCTCTGCATGTCGACGCCCCTAAACCAGCCCCCATTCGGAGATCCGAACTCGGGGCTATTTTACCTCCGGAATTTTTTGTATCCAGGTGCCTCATCATGCTATTTGTTCCCACAGTATTAGCATAGCTTCTGGCGAAATATATATATACTATTGAAATATAGAAAACCACTTCGTGTCCCTGCCGCTTTAGTTCACGCTCTCCTTCAAACGAAGCTGTTGCTGCCTATTATTTAAATGTTTAAAATTTAGAAGCAGTTGCAAAGTCTTTTTGAAAATGGTTTTTGCCTTTAATAGAATTTAATTATCTCTAAGATATAGAGATACGTTTATCCCTGTACCTGATAAAGGGTTATCGAAAAAGTATTGAGCCTTTGTCTAGTTAGATAGTTTAAGTCTCACATATCTCAGGTAACTTAAGTCGCATCCGGTCATACTTAGCGTCAGCTGAAAGCTGATATTTAACAGTAGTAATCTTGTAAAAGCTGTTGGAACTGTTTACTCAGATTTAGAGTGCCCTGAAAATTAGTAAAATTTCTACAGAATTTCTTTTTGTGCTGTTCATGGTCAAGTTACTTTACGAAAAGCAACAGCCAAATGATGATCCAGTCGCAGTAATCAAAAAAGTTGATAGAATTTTGGAATAAATTGAGTAAGGTGGGCATGTAAGTAGCCATTCCATCTAAGCTAAGGAACTAAACATTCATCGTTAAATAGTTTTAAATAATTTAGAGAAAGCAGAATATAACATTTATTAGATCGAATTTCCACCTCCGAATCTTTACAAAAATACGAGACTGGATTGAGAAGTTCGCGACCTAGTCAAGAAAACAAAATAAAATACGTACAAAAATATTTTTATATTTCGACGTAATCTCCAACTAGCTCTATGTACTTCTTCTATCTGCTTTCCAAAGCTTCCACACATGTTTGAAAAAATGATTCCTCAAGGTCTTTAAAATACTGGTTAATTAACTACTGTTTCAACTTCTTCATTTGATCAAAATTGCTGGCCACCGAGGGTTTTTTTTTTAGGTTTGGAAACAGATGAAAGTCCGAAGGTGCCAAAGCAGGAGAATAAGCCGGGTGGGGCAGCAATTCAAAACCACAATCACGAATTTGAGCCATAGACTCAACAGACGTATGAACGCGTGCATTGTCCTGATAGAACAAAACTTTCTTTCTTAGTAATCCTGGGCGAGTTTATTGTTTCGTCTTTCGGAAGGTAGTCCACCATAATAATATCTTTAGCATCCCAAAAAACTGCCGCTATCACTTTTCCAGCCGATAGAATTGCCTTCGTTCCCTTTGGGGTCGGTTCACCAGATTTTCTCCACTGCTTGGATTGTTGTTTTGACTCTGGAGTATAGTGGTGAACCCAGGTTTCGTTCATTGACACCTGTTAAGAAAATCTTGCCGATCAGCCTCAAACATCTCCAAACATTCGCGAGAAATCGTGAATCGAATTCGTTATTGTCCAACTGACAGCAATCTGGGGACCCACCTAGCGGAAACCTTAGAAAATCCGAGTTCGTTGGCAATGATGTTTTGTGTTCGTTCATACGAGATACCTGTAGTGTCTGCAAACTCCCTGATAGTTAATCTGTGTTCTTTCAATATGAGATCACACTTTGCTGATGTTTTCTTCAGTCATAGACCTCGTGGGCTCGTCGGAGCGAGGGTTATCTTCGATGCTCTCTCGTCCGCGTTTAAATTCTGCAACTCATTTTTTCACAGTGGTATATGATGGGCATATTCCCCTAGTATTGTTTTCATATCATCGTGGATCTTTTTTGGTGTTAATCTTTTTTTAAACGACGGCACGTTGTTCATTTTTTTCATTTTTCCAAAAACACTGCACTTGGTCTCACCAAATTTGTTCTAATCTAAAAACCACCAATTCTAGAGCAACAAAATTTTGCACTGTGACAACCAAGTATAGTATAAACTTATTGTGGGTGCTATAATAAAAATATTGTAATTATTTTTTGGTGAGGCTGCGAACTTTTCAATCCATCCTCGTATAAGGAAATAAAGCCATTTCTGAATCTGTCGATCACGGACGACAAAAATGTGCGAAAAAGATTGTTGTCCAAAAAGATGAAGCTGTGTCCGAAGGAAATTGAAGGGAATCGTATATCATGAGTTGCTGCATCTTTGCAAAAGAATTGATTCTGTACTTCGCTATCAACAGAAAGAGTGTCGCTTGCCACCATAATAACGCCAGATCACACCCATTTTTGATGACTCTACCGAAATTTAGAGGGTTAACCGAGAAACTGTAATGTATAGCCCGGATTTTGCAGCGTTAGACTACTGTCGGTTTTGGTCTGCAGAACTTTCTAAATTGTGTTGTCAGTTTGAAAAGAAGCCTGTAAAAATAATGTGACACATTTTTTTTCCAGAAACTATAAAGTTCTACAATGACGGGATTATGATGTTTCCAACAAAAAGGCATAAGGTCATCGAAGACAATGGCACATATTTGGTTTAATAAAGTTTTTAGAAAATATAAGAAAAACCAACTGTCTCAATTTTGTCTTTAATGGTCTCAAAACTTTTTCCACAACCTAATATAATGCTGAGCTTAAAATTAACTTGGCAAACCAATCAAGTCATATGAGACTGTAATTTCTCAAAATATATAAAACTTGATGACCTAGTTAGATTCGTTTTTTTTTTTTGCAATAAGAGTAAGATACTTATTTTTCTTTTAGGTACCAATAACAATTTGCATATTTGTTTGTGACATTACCAAGAGGGAAACAGACAAACTAACGGCCACATGTCTAAAAGTTAAGGAGTGTTTTGCAGAAAAAAAATCGAAACATTACCAAGCAATGGACTGTCTATGTTTTAAAATTGGTTCGTTGAAAAACGAATATACAGCTGCTGGATTTTTTGTTATTAAGCGAGCCACATTGATTTCGCTGTTTAGCTGTTGTGCAACATATCTCATTACTTTTACGACTCTTCAGTTGTAAAAGAAATTCTTTCAAATACAGACAAATGTGTTGGTTTTGTTTAATCACCAAGGCACTTGATTTTATCTTAGATTTTAGTGATTGAAATTAAACTTTTTTTTTTTTTTTGATAAAGTAAAAATGAATAACAAGAAATAAAAATTAATTGAAGTATGTTTTACTTTAAAAGCAATACTTAGAGCAATGTTTATACTGCATATTGTTTCTTAATATCTGTAGTCTCCCAAAGATAAAAATAGTGTTGCAAATAAATAAGCTATGTCATTTGCCGTCTTTTTATTATGACGTATCTACGTGGTACAGTCTGATATTTCCTAGACCAGGGGTGCTCAAACTTGAACTGCTGGCGATCTACCTCAATATTGTTAGACTACGATCGATCGACTCTGAGAGGCTGCAAGTAAGTGTGATGCGGGATTGTCGTCTAGGTAGGGTGTATCGTGGCATAGATACTAGTTTTCCACACAATATGCATTTTTTTGTCAAGGTAAGTGTAGGTCTGCTATAAAATGTCAATGAAAAAACTCATAATTATTCAAAATTCCGAGTTTATTGGTTCTAGGGTCTAAACTTAACTAAAGAGTGACTTTGGATGTTGAAGCGTGGCACTGAATGTCCTCAGCATACTTTTCATAAGATGGTACGTAATTACCGAGTGCTAATCGCAAGCATGATGACATATGTTCGTCAGTTAGTCGATTGCGATATTTTGACTTAATTATCTTCATTTCAGAAATTGCAGACTCGCACAAGTAAGTTGACCCAAACATTGCCGTCAGTTGAAGGGCGATTTGCCTTAGATTCGGATATTTATCTTCAGATATAAAATACCAGAATTTTGTATGAGATGCTGTGGCTTTGAGACGTATATCTGATATAATCTGCACTAACTCATTTTCAACAGAACATGAGTCCATGTTAAACTGACTTGCTATTTCAGTAGCTAATTCCTCAATGTTTTTACACGAAAAAGGATAACTCATAAATGATGCGATATTTGCCAATTTACTGAAATCATAAAAACGTATTTCGAATTGGCCCAAAATATTTGATAATTCTGCCTCATAAATATCATAATTCAACTGAGGAATCCTTGCTTTCAAAGACCGAAAATTTTTCAGATCCTTTCTTTTCAGTTGATCTATCATAAGTTGCAATTTACTTTGGAATGCGTTTATTGCGCTAATCATCTCAATAATTTTTCCTTTACCTTGAAGCTCCAAATTAATGGTGTTTAAATGCATTGTGATGTCTGTCAAAAATGCCAAATCAGTCAGCCATTTTCCGTTTTTGAGCATCTGAGTGTCATCACCTCTTTCGTCCAGAAAAGCTGTTATTTCGGGCAATAATTCTTGAAACCTTTCTAGGAATTTTCCGCGACTCAACCACCTGACGTCCGTGTGAAGATCTAAATCAGTGTGTTCAGCTGACTCACTATCTTCCAACTGCAATTTAAAGAGCCGTCGTTGCAAGCAACGTGCACGGATAGAATTCACAATTTTTATTGCAAAGCCCATAATCTCCTTCATGTTACAACTTTTGAACACAAAACTTGTTGATGTATAATGCAATGGAAGGAGAAAAATAAAGGGAAATCATCATTAGCTCGACACAATGCCACAAAACCGTTTTCGTTTCCAGTCATTGCTGGTGCTCCATCGGTTGTAATGCACACTAGTTTATATATTGGTAGCTTGTAGTTTGCTACAAAATTGAAGAAAACGTCATATATATCTTCGCCACGGGTCTTTCCTTTCAGAAGAATCATTGTCAAAAACTCTTCCTTAGCCGACATGTCATTGAATACCATTCGAATAAAAATACACAGCTGGGCAGTGTCTGTCATATCGGTGGATTCGTCGAACTGTAAAGAAAAGTATGTACATTCCATGATATCATGTTTTAGTTTATCTGCCATGTCCTCACTCATGACTTCAACACGCCTTGTGACAGTCGGACGAGATAACTGAAGATCTCTAATAGCAGACATAATCTCTGTTTTATTTTTAAAATCTCCAAATAAAGTCTCACCCGCTTCAATAAATGCTTCCTTTAAAACCAGTCCATCATCAAATGGTTTCTTGTGTTTCGCCAATATATGAGATATTTTTAAATGACGCGATCGTTGCAGCTTTTGATTGTTTGGCTGGTCTTGTGAACATGGTTTGTTCTTTTTTCAAACAAGTTATCAAATCACGTACTTTTCGTTTTCTTAATTCACTCTGTGACGGAAAATCCTTTTCATAGTTTTTATGAACCGTTTTATGATGCCTCTCTAAGTTCCCACGCTTAGGTATTGCAACTGACGCACGGCAAATGAGACAAATGCACTTATCCTTTATCATACAAAAGAAAAATTCTTTCTCCCAATCGTTATTAAAATGATAAGTTTTACTTTTCTTCGCCGCACTCATTTTGGACTATTTATTAATAAACTTTGTATCGATGTATCGCCTTCAAGTTACAACTCAGACTGACTCCTATTCCTGCAGGCGCAACAACATTTATATCGGCGCGAACGAAGTCTCGAATGTTCCCGTCGAACATGCCGCCCGAAGTTTCTAGAAAAATCGGCGGGAATCAAAAACGCGACTTTTCTTTGACAAGTACCGCGCGTTCCTTTGATAAAGCCGCCTTTTGCCGCTAGCAGGGGGTTATTACGATAAAAGAAAGTGATGAGGGGGTTATTCTGGCCTAATTGTGGATCGAATAAATTTCAGTAGTTTATTCATTACATTTTTGTTTTAGTTACCTAAAACAAAATCTGTGAATAGTTCTATATCGGAATTTTTTTTCTCGAGATCGACTCAAAAAGCACTCGCGATCGACTTGTCGATCGCGATCGACTGTTTGAGCACCCCTGTCCTAGACTAACCCTACAAAATCTCAAGCGGTTACATTTAACATGTGTGACTTCCGTTACCTTCCTGCATCCGAATACGCCGGTTTCGCATATTTGTTTTATTGCTCAAAGATCTGTTCACCAGAATTATTTTGACTACAAATTCACAAACGTTGGACCAAAATCTCACCCCAAAGCATCGATTTATAATAAACAATAAGTAACGGTAATATCAAACGACACTTTGCAAAATCTCTGGGACGGGGTATGTAAAAAAAAAAAAAACATTTCTCCTTCCGTAGATCCCTATTCAATGACGAACTCAATTAATAGAATATAAAATATAAAAAATTTGGGGATGTACTCTGTAGAGTTTATATTCAGGAAATTCGGATTAAGCATAGCATAGCAAACATAGCCTATGAAGGGACACGTTTTAGCTTTTTAAGTCAAATTAGTCCTTAGAAAGAAAGACTGGCAGGCAGACATACACGTAGGATATTGTTTTTTTAGTGTTCCATATGGAACACTTATAAAGTCACTTAGGTGTCTGTCCGTCTGTCTGTCTGTCACACCCGATCTTCTCCGAAACTATTTGACATAGAAAGTTGAAATTTGGTACTAATATAGAAATTGATGGCATCTTTAGAGCCATGTAGTTTTGAAAGTTATATTTTTGATTTAAGGGTTAGTTTGAGAAAGTGAAAAAAAATTTACCAGGTCATCGAGTGGGGTGTTAAATGAGAGCTTGTAAAAATACGAGTTCAAAAATATATATAATGTAATACTTGCGCAAACTTTTCTTTGGATTACTTTGAAAAAAATCGTGAAAAAATCGCCCCCACCTTATCTCGAAAAGTACGGATCAAAAAATTTTTAAAAAATTCTGGAATATTTTCCACAGGATGTAGATTGAACGAAAATTATCACGAGTGCATTACCTTTAATAATTTATCTGGTATATAAAAGAATAAAAACTTCAAAGTCATCAGTTTTCAGTAAAGATCAGAGAAAATCTTTGTTGAAAACTCATTTGGGGTATGTTTTGTAAAGTAACTGATCACTTCATACCTCCGTAGCAAACATTTTTATTTTAAAAGTGTTACTTGTTTTATCTTGGCTTGAACAGTTCTGCCATACAACCAATCACTAATTGGAATATTTTATAATGGATTGCCACTTTATCATAAATTAGTCACAGGGATTGGGCCGTGTATGCTTATTACTTTTCTTTCTTTCTTTCTCTTATATTCCTTTACCTTGCCGGGTGTCAGATAATAATTTGTCTATGTATCTGCAACTGTAGGTTCCATCCTTTTTTATCCAATCCTTCCACTTATCCCTTCCAACAACATTTTGTTCATTTTTTCTATCCTTTTCCCCTTTGCTCTTCTTATCTCTTCAATGCCCATCATCCAAGTTAGTCTTGGTATTCTTTTTGGTATTCTTTCGCTGTCCAGCCTAAGTATATGCCCATTCCATTGCAATTGCTTTTTCTCAATTTTTTGTATTATTGACTCTTGCACTAGTTTCCCTCTACTTTCTTGGATTTTGAGGAGGTCCAGCTTAGTCTTTCCTGCTATCTTCCGTATATACTTCATTTCTGCTGCAATCAGTTAAGGCCTACGTTTTTGTTGTATTGTCCAAGTTTCACTTCCATATAATATCATTGGGTTGACTATTAAATTATATATTCTTAATTTTATTTTTCGCTTATTTCCTTTTTCCCAAAAATTGTCCTGTTTAGCGAATAATAGATATCGTTTGCTTTTTTAATTTTATTGGCTATTTCAAGTTCTATTCTTCCATCATTTTCTATTATACTTCCTAGATAATCCATGGTGGTCACTTCCTCCAGGGCTTGGTTCTTATATGCAATATTATTTCGTCCTTGCACTTCCTTTTATTTATATACATTATTTTGCTTCTTTTCTATTTTCTTCTATCCATACATCTATCAATTTTTGCATTCTGGTGTCTCCGTCCGTTATAAGCACTAGGTCGTCAGATTTTTAATGTATTACATTCCACCATCCGTAAAAACCTCTATTGTAACATATATATATATATATATATATATATATATATATATATATATATATATATATATATATATATTTATATATATATACACATATATTTGAAGTGGCGCCTCCTTGCAGCAAGACCCATAGCAAAAAATCACTTTAAATAGCAGATCTCAATAATAAGGGAAAAAGTTGACACTAAAGGAATGACGCAATAAATATATTTTTTACACGCCGCCACTGGTGTACCATGCAACTGCACAATATCGTCGAACGTTAACCAAAATGTCAAATTCAAAAAAAGCTTTATACTCAATAGAATTTACAAGGTTGGTTTGCAGTGTTTAAGTTCTGTAGATGCAGTGTAGGCTTTTTAGTATCTTCGTCAATTGTTGTCCTAGGTCACCTTCTTCGCTTTTATTTCGTTATGCACAAAAAAGCCTTTCTTTGTTAATCATTGGCCCTCAGTGGCATCAAAAAACTTCTTTAGACGCCTGCTCAATGTGATTTTATACTGGCAGGTATGTAGAGAATATTTAGGTATATCGTATTGTTTTTGTTATTGGTAGTAACTTTCTTTTTTTTAATTTCTACTTTTGTTTATTGATATTTATTTACTTTATGTAAATACTACAATTTTTCATACAGAATTTTTGTAATACTAGGTATAAAGATTTTATATTTTTTTAAGTTCTAGCGTTAAATCTAAAGGTAATCGGTTCACTATTTAAATGTGGTAATTTTGTTTCATTAATAAAAATAATAGAAGCGTCTTGTAAGAACGATTTGCTGATATTTTCAACTGCTTTAAACAAATGTTCGGGAAAGACGTTTTGGTTCACGGGCCAATGCAGCTCTTTGATAAGTTTCTGCAAATAAACTTGAAACGTGATATTGCGTTACTTGACTACCTGGATTTGTCTTCAACAATTTTTGCTAGCGTATAATAATAGCTAATAGATTTGAGACTGAAGGCCTAGCAGCTTTGCTATGTTCAGCGCTTCCAGCTTCTTTGACTGCGTTGTATTTTCATCAAGAAAAAGTAACACTTTATTTTTAGGGGTTGGTATTACGACGCCTATAAAATGTTTCATCAATTTTACAAATAAGTGTGAGTTAATATAGCCAGTGACTGGAACGGTGACAATACTCCCAGAAGGTGTGCCATTCCCCAATTCAGTATTTTGTCTGATTCTTTTGAATATAAGCAGCCACACTGGCACAACACAATGTCTCTTTCTTCGCTTATGATTGCGTCGATTCGTTTTTAATCCTAAAACTTTGTGAGTTTTTTTTTTTCTGAACGGAAAATCCACTTTCGTCAACGTTAAATATATCTGTAGAAATTCGATTTGCCCTACTCTCCTCTCTCAGTTCTCTGCCCTACAAAGGAATTGTTTCTTTTTTTTTGGGAATAAAATCGCATTTGCTTCATTGTAAATGGCCGAGTTTCATGGGCGGGTTAGTTTTGTAAATGATTTGGTAAAAAGAAGTATCTAACAAAATTCTTAAATATAAAATTAGTTGGGGAACTCGGCAAGGGCGGGCGTAATAAATGTTCACACAATGTTCATTTAGCTAATATTTCGGTCCTAGGTTGGGACCTTCTTCGGAGCAAAAACTGAAAAGGAGAATGAGTCTATTAATTGAGAGAGAGGGCAAAAAATTAAATTAAATTAAATTAAATTATTCATATTATTATTAATAAACTGGGGTAGAAAATATAATAAAAATATATAATAGAAGATATAATAAAAAACAAAAACACTCACATGAAGAGTGCGACGTTGAGTTAACATGAATGGCCATAATTAGCTTATCACATAAAAGCGACTAACAATCCATTAAAATAAACACTGTAAACTAGTATATAAAATTCAAAAGATTATATTTATAACAGGGGTGTCATTGAAAACCCTGGATACTGAAAACATTTTGAATTAATTCCCCCAGACAACCACCTGTGGCCGGCGCCATGCGGCAAATGATTGATATACAGCTGACAGAAGACAGCTACCTGACAGAGATAAGGGACTTTTTTGAAAACCTAAAACCGAATGTAATAAACAACCAGAGGAAGAATTGGTCCACTGAAAAATGTATAAATGGTCAAAATTTATAGAATTAGTAGCGGAAGAAAATACCAGTTGAACACACTTAATACCGATATGGAAATTCGGATCAAAAAGCAACCGCAATTTTTGGGTGAAATAGGGAAGGTGAGAAGGGAGGGAAAGAAAGTATATTATTTGTTTGTCAATTTAATTATTAATTTATTTATTTAGAAGGGAGATTTAGTCACCAAGGGGTGTATTTAGGCATGAGAAATCTAAGAGGGAGGGAAGGGAAACACACACGAACTAGTGGCAATGACACAACAACTGACGAAGAGAGAGAGAGAGATATGATGTTAGAAATAAAATCCCATCAAAATAATAATACCTGACCATTTTTTGGAGATGAGAATTCATGAATCAACATCAACAAGAAAGGAGAAAACTATAGATCGGTTCTTTTATTGATATTGTGGGGATTTTCATTGATGTAACACATTTCGAGGAATTCTCTCTTGAAAAGATTTTTGGAGAAATAAAGCATTTTGGGTTCATTGAAGTTAAAGGAAAATCCATTATCGACAGAATGGATTGCTAATGCGCATCTTTGTGGATGGCGTCTGGTGTCACTTTTGTGCTGTGTAATACGACGATTAAGAGATTGGGAAGTCTGACCGATATAGATTGATGGACAATTAAGGAATGAAAGGCAAAGAAAGCAACGACCAATTTGTTTCGACAGGGGGGGGGGGTAGGAGAAAGTTGGGAGTGGGGTCCGAGTGTGAGAGGAGGGGGCTCTGAAGGGATATGATTAGTGTGAGTGAGTTTGTTTACGTCATCCTTGGATTTCGACAGGAGTTTTCGGTTATAACCATTTTCCATGAACAAGATTGTAAGTAATTCCTGTGATTTAAACAGGTAGTCCGGGTGAGATATTGCCTTCACTCTTCTGTACAGACCCTTTATAACGTTAACTTTCACCTTCCAATCTTGACCAGAATTTGCAGCAATCTACTACCAGAAGAAGTAGGTTTTCTATACCAATAAAGTTTAATGATATTGTCGGAGCCTCTGACGACTCTTGTGTCCAGAAATGGAACAGCATTGTTGGATTCTTCTTCTATAGTGAACTGTAGATGTGGATCAAAAGAATTGAAAATTTGGAGAACTTCTTCTTTGCCATCAGCTGGTA
Source organism: Pachyrhynchus sulphureomaculatus (assembly GCA_019049505.1). Classification (NCBI taxonomy): domain Eukaryota; kingdom Metazoa; phylum Arthropoda; class Insecta; order Coleoptera; family Curculionidae; genus Pachyrhynchus; species Pachyrhynchus sulphureomaculatus. Next base: position 14,065,821 of record CM032452.1, on the reverse strand, counting down.
CAGACAGAACCAGGTCATCTACATAAGTCTGAAGGATAATCTCTGTGTGCAGTTTTTTAGAACATAAGACATAACTATAGAGGCAAGAATGGGGCTTCAGTTGCTACCCATGGGACATCCAAATATTTGTGAGTAAAAATCATCTTCAAATTTGAAAAAGGTGGATTGAAAGAGGAATTCCAATATGGAAAGAAAGAAAGGTTTGTTAATTTTTTTGTGTTAGGCGAGATTAGTGCTCAGTCGGAGTCAATGATTTGTCTGGTTAACTGCCATGAAATATTGGTGAAGAGACTGACCACGTCGAGAGATATAATGACATGATTTTCTGGCAACTAGAAATTATTGACTTCTGTGCTAAAAGCAAAGGCATCCTTGAGAAAGATTTCTCCAATAGACTGGCACAAAATTTGCTGAGGTTTGAACTGGGAGAATTGATGGTAGAAACTATGGGCCTAAGAGGTACCCCTTCTTTATGAATTTTGGACAGACCAGATATTCTTGGTAGGATCGCTTTGTAATTATAAAGTTGTCTGGCTGTTATTTTGTGGATCCATTTTTTGCTCTTCATTTTCTTGACAAAAATGTTGTTCTTATTTTGATATTGAGTAATGGGGTCATGAGAGAGCTTCTTGTAAACCCGTTCATCATCAATGAGTTCTAACATTTTAGTTTTATAACGTTATCTCTAAAGCTACAGTGACTGAGCCCTTGTCTGAAAGAGTAATTAAGATCTCACTATGTTGCTTGAGGAAATTCTGTGTCCTCATGAACAAAGTCCTCTCAAAGGACACCGGAGTGTTCTGGTTTTGGAGAACGGAATTAGTGACGGTATTAGTGCATTTGGCTCTAAGAATGTCCTGGTTGAAGACAGGTGCAAGTTTGATGAAGGACTCAACATCGGATAGGACTGTCTTAATCGGGATATCTTTACCTGGGATGGAATCGAAAACACTTTTGGGACCTAAAGAGAGAATTGTATGAACCTCAGTGGAAAAATTAACTTTAGTAATGTTGGTGAACCAATGGGGACAGACTTTTAATTTAATTTTTTTTTTTAATATATTTTTTTATTTTTAATTTTGTTTTAATATTTTAATTTTTAATCTACTGGCTTTTGACCTCAATAAATTATTGAATTTGTTAAAAAAGAGTAGTTGAAAGGGATCTAATGGTAGTTTGAAATAATCTATCCTGAGTAAGACGAAAACGTTGCACGATACGTACTGGGACTCTGTCTTCAGCAGAGTGGATAACCTGATTGAGAAGAAATTTTAAGCTAGTAATCTCCTTAATGATAAAAGAAATTTCATAAGAAAAAATTCTGAGAGATACCTTACTCTGGAAGCGCTGGATCCTACTATTGTCATTCGGTCTATCTGATATCAAATTGTTCATGCATCCAAAGTTCTGTACAATATTTTTAGGGACAAGTCCCGGAAGAACGGCATTTCAATAAAAAATTTCTCCTACTGGTCATTCTACCTAATTTATGGTTATACTTAACCCAATTCCGGAAAAGGGTAGTAGTTTCCGCTCCATATATATTATATACCTCTTGAAAAAAACCTCATTTCTATAACAAATAAAGAATGAAAGCAAAGGTTGCCGTATCTAACATATATATATATATATATATATATATATATATATATATATATATATATATATATATATATATATATGCACATGTATATATGCATCTACATATTGAAGATAAATCGTCATTCATACTAAAGATAATTTGAGAATGAAAGGTTCAAGCATTGAGAGAACATAACCCTTTTATACCAAAAAATTCATAATTAAAATGCCTCAATGATTAATACAATAAAATATACAACTTTTGTGATATATATATATATATATATATATATATATATATATATATATATTTATATATATATATATATATATATATATATATATATATATATATATATATATATATATATATATATAATATATATATATATATATATTTATATATATATATATATATATACGTATATATATATATATATATATATATATATATATATATATATATATATATATATATATATATATATATTTATTCATTTTTTCCTATATTTTAAGATCATGTTACAAAACTGTAACAACTACAAAAAACTAACCATCATTAATTTATGTAATTTAAGTTAAGCAGTTAATTTGAATTTTATTACCTTTTTTATATTTGATTGAGCAGTGTAACTTAAACCATTTTAAGCACATGTTATAGTTTTATTTTATTTCGTTTGCATTGAATGCGTCTGATTTACGATTAAGACCGGTATCATTGGTCCTTTTAGAAGATTTCACTAGGACACAGAAGAAGGGAGAGGGTATTTAACCCGCCATTTCGGATTTTTCGAGGCTTTTTCCTCCATCATGCCGTAGTGGATTTTTCCTCCGTCATGCAGTAACGGCCATTTCCTCCATCATGCAGTGATGACTTGTTCTTCCATCAAGTTTTTATCACTGAATGGGTGCTGTTTTCAGACCTCAAGTCTGAGACCTTTCTCTGTTCTAAAAATTTTCTACTCATCCTAAGGCATTTCGGGTCAAGGAGTGATCAGTTACCCAAACGAGAATGGGGGAGTAGTTTGTGAGGCAATATTTTGATGAAAATCGCACCAGGAGAGGCCAAGCGGCTGATAGAGAACCCACGAGAAGAAGCCAAGCGGTAAGTCATTAGTACACCAGTTAAATATCTCACTTCCTCTCTACAACGTGTGTTTCCAACGACTACGTAACACGTGTGATCCAGAAGTCGGTTTTACAGGAAGCGATCAGAAACAAACTTTGTATATCAGTGACGTTAGGATTGATAAAACCTTCATAATTCTAATGTAAAGACCCTCTTTAAATGTGTGCACTGTCATAGCATAAGAGGATTTCATTTAGTCTAAGTAATTTTAAAGGTGTAATAAATGTAAGAATTTTTATTTTGTTAATATACTTTTTTGTGATAGCGTAGTGTCTCACTGAATTCCCCTTCTATCTTACAGGACGTAAAGGCTGTACCTTATTCAATTATCTAACAATATCTAAATAGTCTTCAGTATTTTTTCATTTTTATTCTAAAATGAATGGTGCCCAAAACAGTACAACTAAACTTTAAACAGCTATACGAGACTATTTTCAAAAGACGTACAAAAATTATCGCTTATCCATGTTCACTCCAAACAAAACGGGCTAGCTTATATCTAATTTTTGTTCTCTCAGTATTAATATTCACTCAGTCCATTTTCAAAAATTAGGATATACATAAGAGTTCTTGTAGTAGATTTTTTCACTTGAAATCTCTTAAAATCGAGTAAAGTTTTTGTTACACTAAACTTTTGTATCAAATCTCTTTCTTATTCGACAGATGCTCGTTACCTGCATAAAGGTACTATGACAGAAAAAGTACTTTAATCAGCAAACTACTAAAAAATGAATCTGGTAACGTTGTAATTTCTTTTTATGAATTTCTTTGGTTGAACCGTCAAAAATCAGACCGACATTAATAAGGTTAAAATGTTTTTAAAATAATCTCCTTCGTGCGTTTGTTATATTCGATCCTTATTTTGAGGACACTCTGTATTGTAAAGACTTTTATGACATTTCTTTTTTAATAAGTATTGCTTTATTATGTTGGCAATATTATACAAAAGCCATCTAGGCTTTTTACTTGTATAAAATTAAAATTTTTTTAATTTTAACTAAAAACTATTTTGATTTCAAATTTGCAGACCAATTGAAATAAAATGAAATTTTTGGGCTACTTGTTACACCAAAACGAGCAAAAATACTTAAATAGTCATTATTAATTAAAAGATAAACAATTTCGTTAATTATTGAACATGATAAAATAGGAAAATTGTCAAAGTATGTTCATAGTTAGTCCGTTATTAGCGACAAAAGCTAATGCGTGTTATTGTTAAAATTATTGTATAATACAACAATACTATGATTTCTGATAGTGAAGTGTTTTATGGTATTTCAGTGTATAAATTTTTAAATTTTCTCTGTATTGTACCGTACTTTGATTTCCATAACAATAGCTTAGATAAAGAACTACGTTATAAAAAGAGAACTGCAATTTTTATAGTTTTAGTATTATTTACGTTTATTCCATTATCATGGAAGGTATACCATACTTTAATTAGTTATGATATTGTTATTATTAGAGTTTTTTTACCACTCTCAGTCGCATGGCAATGTTTAATAGTCCTGATTATTATTATCAACTCCTATAGTAAAAGAAGAGCTTGGTGTACATTTTTCCAAAAACTTACATGTGTTGATGCAGTGTTATTTAGCAAAAGACCAGAATTTGAGGAACATCTATTCAGAAAGGGCATATTTTATTTAACTTTTATTAATTTATTAGTATTAATAGTAATTTTTATTCATTTCCTAATATTTTCTTCAAAAGTTCATTGGAATTTTATGTCAGCAGTGTTGCCGCTAAGTTACTATATAGTAAAATATTTATACCATATTAGAATGTACTATAATGATAACTTTACTGGTCTCAATTAGAAGTAGATACCAGAAAGTAACTGAACTTGTAAACGATGTAAAATCTTCTTCCGTGCTTGAGCATGTTTTGCAAATAATTGAAACAGTAGAATTGCTTTCACTATATCTTTATGAGATAGTAGTTTCTTTCAAAAGTCTTTTTGAAATCCAGTTTTTTTTTCTGACTGCTAACAGTTTTTACTTTTTTTATTTTTACTGGCTTGTCTCTATTGAATGATGGATACATTTTTATTAATACTATTTGGATAATTTTGCATGTGGTAAGTTACACATAATTTATTGATATTTTTTAATGCTTCTTGTCTGATAATAGGCTTAGTACAATATTAATAATAATCTATTCTATTTTAATGATGTTGCGTGAAACATGTACGTGCAGTTAGGTATAAATATTAAATACAGAAATAGTAGGATAACCATTTTTTTTTTAACCCAGTTTAAATAAAAAAATCGCACCTAACGCTTGGTATATATGAAATAAATTTTTGCGTTTTATATTAACAACCTGTAAATTATTTGTTAATTTTATAAAGTTCTTAGTTCTAGAAACTCAAACATACATATATATATATATATATATATATATATATATATATATATATATATATATATATATATATATATACATACATACATATATATATATATATATATATATATATATATATATATATATATATATATATATATATATATATAAAAAGACAGGAGAAGTAGTCGTGACCGACTTGTGAAAAAGAGAATTCACAATATTGTGAGGGTAGCAGTCAAAAGATTTTTGGCCAAATAAAACTCTTAGTTAATAGTCTAGCTTTCGAAATATATTTCTTCCTTCATCAGGACACTCTACAAGCAAAATGGACAGTAAATTTCTGCTAATTAATGAAGCAGATGGCAAAAAACTGATTGGTATCACTGAACAGAGAAATTATAGTATTAAAACTTACTTAACATGAGCTATCTTCTAGGATAAGCATTGTTCAATCAAAAACAACTTGTAAAAACAATTTTATACTAAAAAACTAAAAGACTACATATTAAAACTTGTTAAAAAAATTTTACACTTTCTTAATCATTACTAGTGAAACATGTGGTTTCAGGAACCGAAAAAGTGAGAGGTTAGAAAAATCCCGGCATTCTTTGACATTTGGCAGACAGTTTGCGTCTGCGTATTGCACTAAAACGGGCTCAACCTGAACTTTACGGGGGAACAATCATAATTATAAAAATCTTTTATTTTATTTGGTTTTTTTTTATTTTTATTAAAAAATTTTTTTCAAAAAGAACCTGTTTGATAACTATTAATTTGAAAGGACTAGTAGCCAACAGGGGGGAAATCTGGAGAGGTAGATAGCTGTAGTAAGTAAGAGTACACGACGCTAAGGTCGTCCACATCAGTTTTGATGTTCATATTATTAGGTGTGTTGTGGATGGCTACCATCTCCAAAAACCTACTCCTGTAGTAGTTGGTCTCTGAGTACAGTATTTCAGCCTTTCCGAAATTAATCCTGTGGTCGCGCTGTGTAAAGTGATGTGCCAGGGCACACATTGAGTGCTCCTTCTACAGTCGCTCTTATGGGATGGGATTAGAGTTTTTTTTACCACTCTCAGTCGCATGGCAATGTTTAATAGTCCTGATTATTATTATCAACTCCTATAGTAAAAGAAGAGCTTGGTGTACATTTTTCCAAAAACTTACATGTGTTGATGCAGTGTTATTTAGCAAAAGACCAGAATTTGAGGAACATCTATTCAGAAAGGGCATATTTTATTTAACTTTTATTAATTTATTAGTATTAATAGTAATTTTTATTCATTTCCTAATATTTTTCTCCAAAAGTTCATTGGAATTTTATGTCAGCAGTGTTGCCGCTAAGTTACTATATAGTAAATATTTATACCATATTAGAATGTACTATAATGATAACTTTACTGGTCTTAATTAGAAGTAGATACCAGAAAGTAACTGAACTTGTAAACGATGTTTTTACAAATTGTTTTTGATTGAACAATGCTTATCCTAGAAGATAGCTCATGTTAAGTAAGTTTTTAATGCTATAATTTCTCTGTTCAGTGATACCAATCAGTTTTTTGCCATCTGTTTCATTAATTAGCACAAATTTACTGTCCATTTTGCTTGTAGAGTGTCCTGATGAAGGAAGAAATATATTCCGAAAGCTAGACTATTAACTAAGAGTTTTATTTGGCCAAAAATCTTTTGACCGCTACCCTCACAATATTGTGAATTCTCTCTCTCTCTCTCTCTCTCTCTCTCTATATATATATATATATATATATATATATATATATATATATATATATATATATATATATATATATATAGTGAAATATTCCTTGGGCGGACACCAACGGGACTGACCGAAAGTGTCCGTTCAAGAAGGGTATCCGGTTAAAAGATACACAAAAAAAAAATCGTTTTTTTAATGAAATCTGTAATTAAAGAATTTGGGACATTCAAACCGTATACGTATGAACATATTTTTAAAATAAACCAAAAACTTAAGTAAGTTGGGAATGTGGAATCTTTGGCACAATGATACTACTCAGTATATATCACCACTACACCAAACACTTTATTTTTGCACTCGACGCGCGTTTCGCTAACCATGTTAGCTTCATCAGGAGCGATGATTGACTAAAGCTAAACTACAAATCTACCCTATTTATACTTAGCCTAACCCTTGAATTACTCAAGCGGAACTAATGACATAGGCAAGGCAATCAATTCCGGTCAAGTAACCAGTAGAGGGGACTATAAGGAATAGGCCCTCTATCTTTATTTAAACTACTTTTACATTTTATGATTTCCATACTTTCGTATGCGTTTAACAATCTCCTATCAGATAGATTTTTCATCAATCTTAGATTATCTAATGTTACAGTATGATCAGCTTCAAGGGCATGTTCGGCAATGCTAGACTTTTCTGTTCTATTGTATTTTAAGTGTGCTAAATGTTCTTTAAATCATGTTTTAATTGACCTTTTAGTTTGCCCAACATACTTTTTGTCACCATCATTACAACTAATTTCATAAATTCCACTTTTCTCACAATTAGGAATCTTATCTTTGGGATTTCCTAAGATATTCCTCAGATTGTCTGATGACTTATAGACCAAGGTGAGGCCTACCTTATTAAATACCTTATTGAGTCCCTTGCTATATTTCGGATTATATGGTATGGAGACATACTTGATGTTATTTTCTTCCCGTGTAAAAAAGGTGGAATTCTGAATATTAAACCTAAACTTATGTCTATTTATTAACTTATTTACTAAGTCGTCGTCATAACCATTAACTCTAGTTATATTTCCAATACGATTCCTTTCTTTATTAAAGTTTACTCTATTCAGAGGGAAAGTGATTAAACGATGAACTAAAAAATGTAATGAGGCTAATTTATGTTGTTTGCAATGAAATGAATCATTAGGAATATATCTATCTGTTACTGTGTCCTTCCTATAGATATCAAATTCTAATCTATTATTATTTTTAATAATTAAAATATCTAGAAAAGGCAATTGTCCTTTGTTCTCAACTTCGTAAGTGAATTTAATGGAATCATACCGGCTATTTAATTTAGAAACAAAATCATCAATATTTGCTTTATTTGTATCAAAAATCGCGAAAATATCATCCACATACCTATACCATACCCTTGGGAAATACTGATCATACTGTAACATTAGATAATCTAAGATTGATGAAAAATGTATCTGATAGAGACTGTTAAACGCATACGAAAGTATGGAAATCATAAAATATAAAAGTAGTTTAAATAAAAATAGAGGGCCTATTCCTTATAGTCCCCTCTACTGGTTACTTGACCGGAATTGATGGCCTTGCCTATGTCATTAGTTCCGCTTGAGTAATTCAAGGGTTAGGCTAAGTATAAATAGGGTAGATTTGTAGTTTAGCTTTAGTCAGTCATCGCTACTGATGAAGCTAACATGGTTAGCGAAACGCGCGTCGAGTGCAAAAATAAAGTGTTTGGTGTAGTGGTGATATATACTGAGTAGAAAAAACTTAAGGAAAAAACAAAGATTTGTTACCTTTAGATACATATAAAATATAATAAGATAGAGTTACACATATGAAACGAAAGGTCACTTTAATGACGAAAAAATCATAGATTGTTGTTTGTCTCCGCTTTTTCTTTAAAATGGCGCCCATAAATCGTATTTCTAATTTGGAAAGAAGCTCTAAAGACTCTGCAACTCCATGATCTTCGGCAAATTTTTAAGCTGCTTGGTTAGGCTAATAGCTTCACCATAATTTAATAGCATGTTGTTCTGAATCTGGATTTTCAACATACAAATTTTCATCTTTGTTCAAAAAATCGTTAAGGTTTTCATTATCAGTCAACTCCAACAAATTTTTATTTTTGAGGATATCTGCAAGTACGTTAAATAGTAAATCATCTTCTGGATCACATGTAACAGCCTCAGTTAACTAGTCTTCACTTTGCATAGTTTCATGCTTAAATCCCGTTTTACGGAAGCAATCTTTATCTGTTTCCTTGGTTACTTGTTCCCAAGCGGTTTCTCCAAAGTAAACTGCGTATAATGGTACAATTTTCTTCATTAACTTAAAAGCTGTACCAGCAGTTTCGGTAATAAATTTTAAATTTTTTTATAATTCTCTGGTCAAGTGGTTGACAAGCTGATATACAGTTATGGGGCAGAAGCAAGATTTCTATATTTCTTAAGAGGACGTCTTTTGAATGAAATCTTACATTGTCTAAGAGTAACAAAATGTTCCTTTTTTTTTGTCATTTGCCAATCAAGATCTTGCAACCACTCTGTCATAATTTCTCCTGAGATCTAAGCTTTCTTATTATATTTCCAAGTTACAGGTAGGTTGTATAGGTTAACATTTTAAAATGCTATGGGTTTAGATGCCTCGAACCAGAAAGCTTTACACCCCACAACAACTGTTAATTCTTTACAAAGCTCAAATTCGGCCAACTATGGAATACTGCTCCCACGTTTGGGGCTCCGCTTCCAAACATACACTGCATTTGTTGGATTCTATTCAGAGAAGAGCTGTCCGTCTGATTGGAGACCCGGAATTGACCGGCGGCCTTGATTCGCTGGAACATCGAAGAACGGTTGGCGACTTGAGTCTGTTCTACAAGTATTTTTATGGAAAGTGTTCTAAGGATGTAGCCCGCTTAATTCCTCCCAAAGCGGTGCATGTTAGAAATACACGTCGCGCTGCTGCTTCACATAAGTGTGAGGTTCAGCTTGTTACTTCGCGTACAACGCTTTTTAAGCAATCTTTTATATGGAGAACATCATCTCTTTGGAATAATTTGCTCAGCGCTGTGTTTCCCACCGAGTACAATTAACAGCTATTCAAGAACAACGTGAATCACTTTTTCCGCACACATGCCGCTCCTGGAACGCTTTAGGGACTTCCCTGCAGCACGTGTGCTAGACCCATAAAAAAAAATGAAGAGTTTTTTTTCTCCCTCCATATTTGCACAATGCAAAATTGTAGACCTCTCTTTAGGATATTTACCACCAACACATTTTTCTTTTTTTAATTTTAACGTTTTGTTGGGTAGAGCCCTAAAATACATACAGGCCTGTCTAATCGGCATTATAGATGCCTCTCGGTGAATATCCCTTAATTAAAGAAGGGCATTTTTCCCAGAATGATCTTCAGCAATAACCGAAGCTCCTTCTCCTGAGATCGCTTTTAAACTTATGTTGTGGCGAATTCTAAATTTATTAAGCCAATCAGAAGAAGCACTGAATGTAGAACGTCCCAGAGACTCGGTTATTTCTTTTGCTTTGCATCGTATTAGCGGACCTGAAAAAAACATTAGCAATAAGTTTTTTCCATTTTTGACACGACAAGCCTCCTGATACTCTCACCCCTTTTATCCATTCTTTGAATTGGTATAAAAAGAAAATCAACGCACTAATTCCAGAAAACCTTATCTAAAAAAATATTTCATGTTCATACCTGTCAGTGCACTTATGGCGAGTTGCTATAAACCAGTTACAAAACAACTTGTCAATTTTGGTACCATCACATTCAAAAAGCCTCTTTTGTCATTCAAATTGCTGTTCGACATCCACTTGTTTAGAAGGATTTCTTTATATTCAATTATATCAGCAGGTTGTGTTTTTCCGATATTAAAACACTGGGATAAGTCCCTTACATTTAAGTTTTCCTTATTGTGAACTTCAACAATTTCAATTTTTTGTTTAAGCGTGAGAATTTTTCTGTTTGGAGCCATTTCTAGAATGAATATGTCGCCCACTGTGTCTCTTTTTCGCATATGCATCAAACTAATATTAACTCCCCGTGTGTACCAAAAAAATTGAGATCGGTAAATCCCCGCGTTACTCGGGGAAGTCCCTCAGTGAAGGCAGGCAGCGACGTTGGCGCGCAGCGCGACTGGCAAACGCAACAGCGATACTCGTCACAGAAAAATGAGACAACGCGTTTATTTTTTATTGTTTTTTTGTTAAGAGAACATTTTTTGTGTCAGCGTCCGTTCAAGAGAATGTCTGTCCAAGAGGGAGTTAACACAATGCCAATTATATGAGAGTCGGTCGGGACCATGAGAAAACTGTCCATTCAAGGGAGGTGTCCATGTAAGAAGAGTGTCCCCGAAGGAGAATTTCACCGTATATATATATATATATATATATATATATATATATATATATATATATATATATATATATATACGTATATAGGTGTACAAATATGAAATGCGGATCAACAAGTGTCAGACGCGCACAATTGATAAATTGGAAAAGTGTGTGCATAATGTTGTGTTGTTATGTTCAATATGTCGAAATTTATACCGAACAAAGAGCATTCGCCGACAGCATTAATTTTTTGTTTTCATTTGAAGAAAACTGCTGTTGAATCATATCGATTACTTCGAGAACCTTATGGTGAACATGCTCCATAGCAAGATACGTGTGAACGATGGTTTCAGCGTTTCAAAAGTGATGAATTCGATGTTGCAGACAAGGGACGTGGAAAACCGTCAAAAAAAATACGAAGATGTGGAATTGTAAGCATTGTTGTACGAAGATGATTCGCAAACACAAAAACAACTCGCCGAGCAATTAGGCGTTAGTTAACAAGTTGTTCCCAATGAACTATGGGAAATGGGGGGAAAAATTCAGAAGACCGGTAGTTGGGTATCACATGAGTTGAACGACAGGCAAATGGAAAAAGCGCAAAAACCCGTGTGCTCGCTCGGTACAAAAGGAAGTCGTTTTTGCATCGTATAGTTACAGGGGATGAAAAGTGGATTTATTTTGAGAATCCCAAGCGCAAAAAATCATGGGTAGACTCAGGCGCACCATCTACATCGACCGCAAGAACGAATCGCTTTGGCAGAAAGACGATGCTCTGTGTTTGGTGGGACCAGAGGAGCGTTGTCTATTATGAACTATTAAAACCTGGGGAAACGGTTAATACTAAACGTTACCAATAAACAATTGACCGATTTGAACCGTTCGCTGCTTTGAAAAAAAGGCTAGAATACCGAAAGAGGCAACACAAAGTAATTTTTCTTCATGACAATGCTCCATCACATACGGCAAAACCAGTTCGCGACACGTTGGAAGCACTCAGCTGGGAAGTTCTACCTCATGCGGCTTACTCACCTGACTTGGCTCCTTCCGATTACCACTTGTTTGCATCGATGGGTCTCGCACTGCGAAGATGTGAAAAAATGGCTCGATGAATGGTTCGCAACAAGAGGGGAAGATTTTTACTGGCATGGTATTCACGAATTGCCCGAAAGATGGGAAAAATGTTTCGGCACAGTTTGCCTTTCTCAAATTTTTTTTTCTCGGATTTGGCTAAAATTTTTTATCCGTAAAAGGCTATTTGAAAATGCATATTATTAATTTATTAACACTAAAATAATTAACTTTATGACTGATCTTACCTTGGGCGTGGATGATGTTTAGGTTAATATTTATCTTTGCCAATTTCACTGATCACAACGTACTCTTATTTTTTCATTTTTCGTGACACGAACCATATGTTAATTAGTTTTCATTGTCATTTATTTTATTTTAATTTTAAAAATTGGGACGAACACAACATGTAGACTGCATTTATAGTACTGCCATATATATTTGGCTCAAGTAATTTGTTTCTATTTTGTAGTTGATAGCGGTTGATATTTTTTTATCATAATAGCTTCCAATATATCTCTTTTTTCCCTATTGTTCTCAGTGGTTAAAATCTTGGTTCCTTCATAATTAAATATGTGTTCCTTTTCCTCTTCGTGCTTTGTTAGTGCTGTTCTATTATTTTTGTCATACTTGTGTCCCTTTATCCTATTTTCCAAATATTGGCTAATTTGCCCTATATAACTACCTTCACAATTATTGCAAGGAATCTGGTTATACAACATGGCTCTTTTTATTTTTTGGGGTTTTGGTTTTTAATTTTGAAAAGTTGGTTGCCATTAAGTTATGGGCTCTATGAGCGATATTTATATTATGCTTTTTAAAAAATTTTTCAATTTTTTGTGAAAATCCGTTTAAGTATGGTTTAAAACGACATGCTTTGTTTATTTTGGGCTTTTTTGTTGTTGGTTTTTGTTTTCGGTAGAATTGTAAAATTTATGTATCCGTCTTTTGAATATTTGGTTTATAAGATATACCGGGTAGTTATTTAATTCCAGTGCTTTTTTGGCTTTTGTTTGTTGATTCTTCCGATATTCTGGGTCTTAGGGATATTGCCCGATCCGCCAGACCAGTTATGACTGATTTCTTGTATTTTAGTGGATGGTTTGAGTTGCAATTTAGATATCTAGATGACCATGTTTGCTTTGTGTACCACTCTGTTTTTATACTTTGGTCTTTGTTGTGTAATGTTAGGTCAAGGAAATTTATTTTTTTATCTATTTCTACTTCTATTGTGAATTGTAGTTTTTTATTGTAATTGCTAGACTTGTTTAAAATATATTGTACACAATTTTTTGGAATGGCAGTAATACAATTGTCAACAAACCTATAGAAAAATGGTATTTCAAATGGTATGTGGGAAAGGACATGCATGAAACTATTGGTTGCAGTGGAATGTTATTTTTATGTAGCTTTGGGAGTCCATATATTTTTGGTGGTAAAGCATTTCTAATTTTCAATGTATTAGCAATTTATGGTGCAATATATTGTTTATTTTTTCCATCTTTCTATTAGTTGATTGTTTGTTTTTAATATCTATTAGTAGGATCTTGCTTAATTTATTTATATGTTTTTTTATCATCAAGTAACAACCTCATTTTGTTTTTATAGTTTTCTGTTTTCATTATGATGGTTTTTGTTGGTTTTATCGGCTTTTAATATTTTTAATTCAGGGTGTTGTTTTAGGATTTTTTTTGTTTTCTTTACTTTCTTTGACATTGGAGTGTTCTGAGTATTATTTTTTAATTTTATTTTTGTAGGTGGATAGAATGTTACAGGTTTTGGCTCTGAGTTCATAAAAATAAAAAAATACATACCTGGTTAAAGAAAAATAACAAGATTATACATATATATTTATATATTTATATATATATATATATATATATATATATATATATATATATATATATATATATATATATATATATATATATGTATATATATGTATATATATATATATATATATATATATATATATATATATATGTATATATATATATATATTTATATATATAGTTATTGTCTAAAACAAAAAAAAAACTTTGCCGAAGCTATATACGTCTGACAGTAACTTAAACCGATAGCTATGAAACCTGTAGGGTACCATAGACCATAGGCGTAGCCGGATAAATTCCGATAAAGCGAGAAATAAATATTCTACCTATAATAATTATTCTTAGACAGCCAGAGAGTATCACTGCAACAACACTAGACACTTCGGACAGCAAAAGCAAATAACTTTTTACCCTAATGGAACACGAGCAGATAACAATTTTTATATACTTTCCAATTTATCCTGCAGAAGAAGCCTATTGGTTCGATGTTTGGAGTTCTGACCCCAATCATTCACTGCATTTCTTAAATTATATCCAGAAGAGAGACATGAGTAGGAACTCATCAGAAACATTGATTTCTAGAATCAGACAGTTGGTGATTTGTATCTATTCTACTGGTACTTTCATGGGAAGCATTTAATGCTTGTGGCCCGCTTGATTTCTCCCTAAGCAGTGCATCCTAAAACTACTTGTTACGCTAATGCGTCATATCCGTAGAAGTTTCAGCATATATTAAAAAAAAACAGAATATGTATGCTTTCTACAGCACGCCATTTCAATTTAAAATCCGTTGTACATTAAATCGAATAACACGAATCGCTAGAGTAAAAAAAAAATTTTATTATCGGCTTGATTTTGATATATAGACGTACATGGACCTATTCTTTTTTTGTTTCTCTCGGATCAACGTAACTGATCCTTATTACGCAGTTGTACGTCACTCTTAGAAAAGGAATTGCATGATTGATGAATGAATGAATATAGCCTTGTAATGCAAAATACCTAGATGGGGTAAAAAATTAAGACGTCCTAATTTTATTAGCATAGTTTCTGGCAAAATATGTATACTATTGAAACATGAAAAACCACTTCGTGTCCTCGCCGCTTTAGTTCATGCTCTCCTTTAAACACAGCTATTGCTGCCTATTATTTAAATGTTTAAAATTTAGAAACAGTTGCAAACTCTTATTGAATCTGACTTTTGCCTATGATAGGATTTAGTTATCTCTGAGATACGTTTATCCCTGTACCTGATAAAGGGTTATCGAAAAAATATTGAACCCTTGTCTAGTTAGACAGTTTAAGCGTCAGGTAACTTAAGTCACATCCGGTCACACTGACATTTGACAGTAGTAAACTTGTAAAAGCTGTTGGAATTGTTTATGTAGATTTAGAGTGCCCTGAAAATGAATCAAATTTCTGCAGAAGTTTTTTTGTGCTATTTACTGATAAGTTACTTTACGAAAAGCAACATCCAAATAATGGTCCAATCGCTTTGGTTCTGAAAATCTCAATGTCAGAGATGTTCCTCGCTCTGGTCAACTAATAACTGAGAAAGTTGATAGAATTTTGGGAAAAGTTGAGTAAGGTCGGCATGTAAGTAGCCACGATATCGCCAAGGAACTAAGCATTCGTCATTAAATAGTTTTAAATAATTTAGAGAAAGCTGGCTATAAGAAGAAGATCGATATTTGGGTGCTACATAATTCGACGCTAAAACGTTTATTCGATCGAATTTCCACCTCCGAATCTTTACAGAAATATGAAGATGGATTGAAAAATTCGCGGCCTAGTCAAGAAAACAAAATAAAATACCTACAAAAATATTTTTATTTTTCGATGTAATCTCCATTTAGCTATATGTACTTCTTCCATCTGCTTTCCAAAGCTTCCACACCTGTTTGAAAAAAAGATTCATCAAGGTATTCAAAATACTGGTTAACTGCTACTTCGACTTCTTCATTTGATGAAAATTTCAGGCCACCGAGGTGTTTTTTTTAGGTTTGGAAACAGATGAAAGTTCGAAGGTACCAAATCAGCAAAATGAGCCGGGTGGGGCAGCAATTTGAAACCACAATCACGAATTTGAGCCATAGACTCAAGAGACGTGTGAACGCAAGCGTTGTGCTGGTGAAACAAAACTTTCTTTCTCAGTAGTCATGGGCGTTTCTTTTTAATTTCTTGGCGTAAACGACGCAAAAAGATGCAATAGTAAGTCGAGTTTACTGTTTAACTTTCGGAAGATATTTTACCATAATAATATCTTTAGCATCCCAAAAAACTGACGCCATTACTTCTCAGTCGACAGAATTGCTTCCGCCATCTTCGGGGTTGGTTCACCAGATTTTTTCCACAACTTGGATTGTTGTTTTGACTCTGGAGTATAGTGGTGAACCCACGTTTTCATCCGTTGTCACAAATCTATTGAGAAAATCTTGCAGATCAGCCTCAAGCGTCTCCAAACAGTCGCGAGAAATTGTAAGTCAAATTCTTTTTTGTTCAACTGAAAGCAATCTGGGAACCCACCTAGCGGAAACCTTAGAAAATCTGAGTTCGTTGGCAATGATGTTCTTGTTCGTTTATACGAGATGCCTATAGTGTCTGCAATCTCCCTGATAATTAATCTACGGTCTTTCAATATGAGATCACACACTTTGCCGATGTTTTCTTCAGTCGTAGACGTTGTGGGCCGGTCGGAGCGAGAATCGTCTTCGATGCTGTCTCGTCCACGGTTAAATTCTGCAACCCATTTTTTCACAGTGGTATTTGATGGAGCATATTCCCCTAATGTTGTTTTCATATCATCGTCGATCTCCTTTGGTGTTTTTTAAACAGGTACTTGATGACCGCACTTTGTTCAATTTTTTCATTTTTCCAAAAACGCTGCAGTTTGTCTCACTAAACTCGTTCTAACCTAAAAACCACAAATTCTAGAGTAACCAAATTTTACACTGTGACAACCAAAGACAGTATGAACTTATTGAGGATACTATAATAAAAATATTAGAATTATTTTTTGGTAAGGCAGCGAACTTTTCAATCCAGCCTCGTAAAACAAAATAAAGCCATTTCTGAATCAGTTGATCACAGGCGATGAAAAGTGAATTATTTACTCCAAAGATGTGCGAAAAAGATCGTGGTCCAAAAAAAAGATGAAGCCGTGTTTGAAGAAAATTGAAGGGAATTGTACATCATGAGTTGCTGCAGCTTTGCAAAATAATTGATTCTGTACTCCACTATCAAAAGAAAGGGTGTCGTTTTCCACCATAATAACGCCAGATCGCACCCATTTTTGATGATCCGACAGAAATTTAGAGGGGTTGGCCGAGAAACTGTAATGAATAGCCAGGATTTTGCATCGTTAGACTACTGTCGGTTTCGGTCTGCAGAACTTTCTAAATTGTGTTAAGTCAGTTTGAAAAGAAGCCTGTAAAAATAACGTGTCACATTTTTTTCCCAGAAACTATAAAGTTCTACAATGACGGGATTATGATGTTTCCAACAAAAAGGCAGAAGGTCATCGAAGACAATGGCACATATTTGATTTAATAAAGTCCTTATAAAATATAAGAAAAAACAACAGTCTCAATATTGTCTGTAATGGGCTCAAAACTTTTTTCACAACCCAATATAATGCTGAGCTTGAAATTTACTTGGCAAACCAATCAAGACTTATGAGACTGTAATTTCTAAAAATTTATAAAATTTGATGACAAATTAGATTCTTTTTTTGCAATAAGAGTAAGATACTTATTTTTCTTTTAGGTACCAATAACAATTTGCATATTTGTTTGCGACATTACCAAGAGGGAAACAGACAAACTTACAGCCACATGTCTGAAAGTTAAGGAATGTTTTGCAGAAAAATCGAAATATTACCAAGTAATGGACTGTCTATGTTTTTTAAAATTGGTTTGTTGAAAAACGAATATACAGCTGCTGGATTTTTTGTTATTCAGCGAGCCACATTGATTTCGTTGTTTAGCTGTTGTGCAACATATCTCATTACTTTTACAACTCTTCAGTTGTAAAAGAAATTCTTTCAAATATAGAAAAAATGTGTTGGTTTTGTTTAATCACCATCCAGTGGCACTTGATTTTATCTTAGATTTTAGTGATTGGAATTAAACTTTTTTTTTTGATAAAGTAAAAATGGGTAACTAGTATTAATAATTACTTGAAGTATGTTTTACTTTAAAAGTAATACTTATAGCAATGTTTATACTGCATATTGTTTTTTGATATTTGTAGTCTCTCAAAGATAAAAGTAGTGTAGCAAATAAATAAGCTATTTCATTTGCCGACTTTTTATTATGACATATCTACGTGGTATAGTCTGATAGTTCCTGGACTAACCCTATAAAATCTTAAGCGGTTACTTTTAACATGTGTGACTTCCGTTACCTTTATGCATCCAAATACGCCGGTTTCTCATTTTCGTTTTATTGCTCAAAGATCTGTCCACCAGAATTATTTTGACTGCAAATTCACAAACGTTGGGCCAAAATCTCACTTCAAAGCATCGATTCATATTAAAAAATAAGTAACGGTAATATCAAACGAGACTTTGCAAAATGTCTGGGACTTGTAAGTAAAAAAAAAAACAAATTTCTCCTTCCGTGGATCCCTATCCAATGACAAACTCAATTAATAGAATTTAAAATATGGACAATTTAGGGATATACTCTGTAGAGTTAATAATCAGGAAATTCGGATTAAGCATGCCAAAGCAAACATTTATATATATGAAGGGACACGTGTAAAAAATTTAGACGGACATACACGTAGGAGATTGTTTTTCTAGTGTTCCATACGGAATACTTATAAGATCACTTAGCTGTCTGTCCGTCTCTCTATCTATCACATCCGATTTTCTCCGAAACTATTTGACACAGAAAGTTAAAATTTGGTGCTAAAATAGGAATTGATGGCCTCATTAGAGCCATGTAGTAGTTTTGAAAGCTAAATTTTGACTTAAGTTTCAGAAAGTGAAAAAAAAACTCTACCAGGTCATCGAGTGGTGTGTCAAATGCAAAAACACGAGTTCAAAAAAATATATAATGTAATACTTTCGCAAACTTTCTTTGGGTTACTATGAAAAAAATCGCTAAAAATCGCTGTCCCCCACCTTATCTCGAAAAGTATGGATCAAAAAATTTTGAAAAAAATCTGGAATATTTTCCACAGGGTTTAGATTGAACGAAAATTATCACGAATGCATTACTTTTATTAATGTGTCTGATATATAAAAGAACAGAAATTTCATAGTCACCGGTTTTCAATAAAGATCAGAAAAAACTTTGTTGAAAACTCATTTGGGGTGTGTTTTGTGAAGTGACTGATCACTTCATACCTCCGTAACAAAAATTTTTTATTTCAAAAGTAATCAACGTCCAACTTGCACTTGACGCGTTTTATTTTGGCTTGAACAGTTCTACCATACAGCCAAACACTAGTTGGAATATTTTATACTGGATTGCCACTTCATCAAAAATTAGTCACCGAGATTGGGCCGTGTATACTTATTACTTTTCTTTCTTTCTTTCTCTAATATCCTTTTACCCTGCCGGGTGTCGGATAATAATTTGTCTATGTATCTGGTTTCATCCTTTTTATCCAGTCCTTTCACTTATCCATCAACATTTTGTTCATTTTTTCTATCGTTTTCTCCTTTGCTCTTCCTATCTCTTCAACGCCTCTCATCCAACTTAGTCTTGGTCTTCCTCTTTTGAGCTTCTTTGCCATTTTCTTTTTGGTATTCTATCGCTGTCCAGCCTAAGTACATGCCCATACCATTGCAATTGCTTTTTGTCAATTTTTTGTATTATTGACTCTTGCACTAGTTTCCCTCTAATTTCTTCGTTTTTGAGGTGGTCCAGCTTAGTCTTTCCTGCTATCTTCCAGAGATACTGCATTTATGCTGCAATCAGTTTAGGCCTATGTTTTTGTTGTTTTGTCCAAGTTTCACTTCTATATAATATCATTGGGTTCACTATTAAATTATATATTCTTAATTTTATTCTTTCGCTTATTTCCTTTTTCCCAAAAATTGTCCTGTTTAGCGAATAACAGATATTGTTTGCTTTTTTAATTTTATTGGTTATTTTAAGTTCTATTCTTCCATCATTTTCTATTATACTTCCTATGGTAGATATTCCAGGGCTTGGTTCTTATATGTAATATTATTTTGTCTTTGTACTTTCTTTTTATTTATATACATTATTTTACTTTTATCCACATTTACCTCCATTTACAGCTTTTCTATTTCTTCTATCCATACATCTATCAATTTTTGCATTTTGGTGCCGCTATACGCACTAGGTCATCAGCATATAATAAGCTATCCATCCCGATTTGCATCATATTGCTATATCCCATTGTAGCCTGTAGTTTGGACGTTCTTTGTCTCGTATTTTTGAGTAGTCTATCTATTATTATTATAAAAATATACGGATTCAAACTGTTTCCCTGCTTTATTCCCTTATTGATTGTAAATGTTTCTGATCTATTTCCATTTACGTGTACTGTGCCTTCTTGTGTTGACGTTATGATTTGTATTAGCTCCTTAGGCGTTTCTGTTAACTACAAACAGTTTTCTACAGCTTGTCTTCGTACTGAGTCAAAAGCCGCCCTTAGGTCTATAAATGTGAGTATGAGTTCTTCTCCCGTTTCTATTTTCCTTTCTATAAGTTGTCTTAATATAAATATATTATCTGAGGTTTGCCTTTTCTCCCTGAATGTTGTTTGCTCATTTTCTAGTTTATTTTCTACGTTTATTTTCAGTTTGTTTGTATTATGTTTGTGTAGACCTTGTATACTATCGGTGATAGGCAAATTGGCCTATAGTTATTGCACCGGGTTGTGTCCCCTTTCTAAATATGGGTATTATTATGTTGTTTTTCCACTCCTCAGGTATCTTATTCATTTCCCACGCCTCCGATAATATTTTATACAACCAATCTATCCCTTTCTTTCCCATGTATTTGATCATTTCTGGGTCTTTAGCAATTTTGATGTCTTTTATTGCCTCTTCCAGCTCTTCAATATCAATTTTATTTTGAGGAATTTGACCTTCTTGTTGTCTATGTTTACTTCGATAGGCTGAATTCTGCCTTTTTCATCTAGATCAAATTTTTGTCCATAATGTCTTCTCCAGGCTTCCATTTTTCTAGCAGAATTTGTTTTAATTATGTTATTTGCATCTCTTATCCCAGAATCTGCTTTCTTTCTTTTCCCTCTTAGACCTTTGATCGTGCTCCAGAATTTTCGATTGTTGTCTCTGTATCCTTCATTTAATTCCCTTCCAAAATCTTCCCACATTTGTTGTTTGGCTTTCTTCACTTCTTTTGTTTCTCATCGTTTCTTGTCGTATATTTCCTTGTCTTTTTGCTCTTTGGTAAGTATATATTTTTGCCATGCTTGTTTTTTGACTTATACTGCCAATTTAACTTCTTTTGCACACCACCTTGTTCTTTTCCTTCCAGTATTTGTTATCCTATATCCACAAACTTCCCTTGCCGTGCTAATTAAAATATCTTTTAATGCTTGCTATCTGTCATCTAGTGTCCATCTTCTATTTGTTTCCTCCAACCTATTTATTTTTGTTTCTATCATCTTTATGTATTTACACTTATTTTCATTTTTTGATAATTTCTCAATATCTATTCGAGTGTATTTTTTTGTTCTCTATGTGTTTAGTTTAAAATTCTTTAGCCTTCCTATTACTAGTCTGTGTTGTGTATCCATTTCTGCTTGTGGTTCTACTTTTACCTCGTCTACATCCTCCATTTCCGCTGTATACACTATGTAGTCTATGATGCTCCTTGCTTGTCTTTCTTGTATCACGAATGTATATCTATCCTCTTTTTCTTGTACCCAGAAGGAGTTTCCAATTTTCAGTTATTACAAAATGCTAAAAAAAGAAAAATGCTCTACCCTAACGAGAATATAGACAAATTTACACTCTTCTCGATCTGGACCAATTAGAACATTTTAGAATAAATGGATAGACCAGGGCTAACATATAAATTTAAGATTACATGAGGATTTTTAGCAAATAAAACAATAGTTATATACAGAATTCAAAATTTAATATTATTTTCATTTAAATAAGACATGACGATCCTATGAGTTCAAAATTGCCTAAAAGGGTGAGTACATGTAGAAGGCATAGATCATTTACGACATTAAAGAAAAAATATATGATTAAAGTTTACAACAGTTCCACATAACTCGCATAAATTGGATGCTATGACATCGTTTGTTTTAAGATGGTCAGAGTAACATGCGTGGCCAAATTTAGGTCTTATAATATAGTCGACGGCATTCTAATAAGTCGGGTCAGACGTCATTTTATTTTCTGAGTTAAATCGAAAAATCCCCAAAATGTGTGCGAAGAAAATTTGGCATTTGTCAAATTTAGTTTACCAGTTGTCAAATTTGATATTGGTATGTTCAAAATTTAAGGTTACGTTCAGCATTCAATAAAATACAGTTAACAACAGGTTAAGTTTTAAAATTAGCAACACTTCACAACAAATTTAAAAAACATCAAAACATAATAAATGAGCTTTTTTTAATCAAAGTTAGGTAAGGATTGAAATTAGAATAAACTAAGTATTTTAAATAGAATGAAAGGGAACGTACAAAAATATAAACATCTACTAAAATATACCTACCTAGGAATATTATATACTCGATTATGTATGCTGAAAGAGAAAAGTATAAAATACGTTTAGTAAATAGAAATCGGAAGTTTCTTTCCGTTTGTTCTTAATGACATGTTTCACAAAATATTTTAACAAGAATTTTTAAGGCGATTTTCTAAAAGGTTGTGGAAGGGACTCGTTGAATCCTATTTCTTACATAGCGAATTACTTTATTATGTATAACATACCTACAGGGTAGTCCACGTAAAATAAAAAGAACACTATACATATACCTTATCCCGGAAAGTTCTAAATATTTATATCAACAGTTTATAGCAGATTAATAGCATTTAGCATACTTATTTGTGGAAAGGGGGACACTTTCGATCATGTTTTTTTTCGCGACCCTCTCACCCTTCTGAAGGGAGGTGGTCGGTCACCTTTAAAAATTTAAATGAAATGGGGTACTTCTTTTTTCTAGAATCGATACTCGATTCTATTAATCACAAAGTGTATGCATATCTTTTTTTAGTGTTCCGTACGGAACACTTATAAGATCACTTCGGTGTCTGTCCGTCTGTCTGTCTGTCTGTCCGTCTGTCCGTCTGTCCGTCTGTCACACCCGATTTTCTCCGAAACTATTTGTCATAGAAAGTTGAAATTTGGTAGTAATATAGGAATTGATGGCCTCATCAGAGCCATGTAGTTTTGAAAGTTAAATTTTGACTTAAGGGGTTAGTTTTGGGGGGTGAAATCGGAAGTGAAAAAAAATTTTTTTTACTAGATAATCGAGTATGGTGTCAAATGAAAGCTTGTGAAAACACGAGTAAAAAAATATATATATAATGTAATACTTGCGCGCACTTTTCTTTGTATTATTTTTAAAAAATCGCGAAAAATCGCTGTCCACCCGCCTTATCTCGGAAAGTACTTATCAAAAAATTTTGAAAAAATTCTGGAATATTCTCGACGGGGTGTAGATTGAACGAAAATTATCACGAGTAGATTACCTGTAATAATTTATCTGATATATAAAAAAAACAGAAATTTCAAGGTCATCAATTTTCAGTAAAGATTGGAAGTAAACTTTGTTCAAACTTATTTGTGTGTATTTTGTGAAGTCACTGATCATTTTATATCACCGTAACATAAATTTTCACTTAAGGGATTCGTTTTGAGGGGTGAAATCGGAAGTGAAAAAAAAAATTTTTTACTAGATCATCGAGTGTGGTGTCAAATGAAAGCTTGTGAAAACACGAGTAAAAAATATATATATAATGTAATACTTGCGCACACTTTTCTTCGTATTACTTTTAATAAATCGTGAAAAATCGCTGTCCCCTACCTTATCTCGAAAAGTATTGATCAAAAAATTTTGAAAAAATCCTGGAATATGCTCCACGGGGTATAGATTGAACGAAAATTATCATTACCTTTAATAATTTATCTGGTATAGAAAAAAAACCAAAATTTCAAGTTCACCAGTTTTCAGTAAAGATTGGAAATAAACTTTGTTGAAAACTTATTTGGGGTGTGTTTTGTGAAGTCACTGATCATTTTATATTACCGTAACATAAATTTTGACTTAAGGGATTCGTTTTGAGGGGTGAAATCGGAAGTCAAAAAAAAATTTTTTACTAGATCATCGAGTGTGGTGTCAAATGAAAGCTTGTGAAAACAGGAGTAAAAAATATATATATAATGTAATACTTGCGCACACTTTTCTTCGTATTACTTTTAAAAAATCGTGAAAAATCGCTGTCCCCTATCTTATCTCGAAAAGTACTGACCAAAAAATTTTGAAAAAATCCTGAAATATTCTCCACGGGGTATAGATTGAACGAAAATTATCATTACCTGTAATAATTTATCTGGTATAGAAAAAAATCAAAATTTCGAGGTCACCAGTTTTCAGTAAAGATTGGAAACAAACTTTATTGAAAACTCATTTGGGGTCTGTTTTGTGAAGTCACTGATCATTTTATACCACCCTAACAAAATTTTTTATTTTTAAAAACAATCAACGTACGGAACACTAATTGTGCAAGTTCAACTTGCACTTGACCGGTTTTTTTAAATGGATTTAGTATATAGTTTTAATTTTAATTTGAACGAAAATTAGCAAAAGTTTATGTTTACTGTTTACTTATTAAAGCAACGGATAATCACATTTTAAATCACTTTTACAGGCTCGTTGGAAACAATATTTTTTCCTAAGAAAATCTTTATTGTGGTGTTTTATCCCCACCCATCTGGTAACTTGAGGTTTTTTTTTACGTCAAATTGGATTATTCCATATTTTTAGGACACTCTACATAAAAAATTAAACTGTTCTATTTTATTTTTATTTATTTAACAAGCAAAAAATTTTTATGAACATTAACTTTATTCGCAAAACTTAAAGGACCAAGTGTTCCATTTGATGGCAAGAAAAATCACGCACACGCTGCTCGCTGTGTGTACAAGCTGCAGACAACTTATGCATTTATTACAATAAAGGTATGTAGGTAACAATTTACTTAAAAAATGGGGCTTAATTTATTAAGCTACTCTCAAGAGGAGTAAAGAATACCTTTAGAAGCCGGTAACTTAATAAATTCGAAGTCCACCTAGAAAGAATATATCAGGAGCATCAAATTTAAACAGAAAAACTGAACAAACGGTTGTTAAAAGAAAAAGCAATGATAATGCTACATTTAAAACAACAATAAAATCAAAAAAATTAAAATTAAGAGGCTTCAAATTCCCTATCTGAATCATCCGAGGTATCACTGTCATCTTTAGATACTAAGATAACTACAGGGTTTACCTGAACATCCAAAACTTTTTATCTATCATGCTATTCCAAAATAATTTTTTTGTATGCCTACTACTTTTTTCCAGTACTCTTCGGACATATGGTCTAGAGAGTCTTGCCATACCATTTCAGGTTCATGAGATGCAGGTCCTTCAGTAATATGCTGTTCATAATAGGATTTTACACCTGCCCATATTAATTCTATGGCATTAAATTGGCAATGGTAAGGTGACAAACGCAAAACCTCATAACCCTATTCCCTTAAAATTTCATCATCCGCGTATATTTTAGGTTTTCTAAAAGTCTTAACCATTAAGAGTAATTCTGTTTTTAATAAATTTGAAGAAGGGTTTTGATTTTGCTCTACTAACCATTCAAATATTTCATTTTCTTTCCACTCTGAATTTGGTTGTTTATTCAAAATTCTAGAGTGTTATAAAGCATTGTCCAAAATGATTGATGAGAGTTGATCTAAATTTCCAATAAGCATTTCTTTTAGCCACTTTCGAATGTTTCATTATTCATGCTGTCGTGGTAATCGGCGATTTTTGATGTAGTTGAAAATATTAAAACTGGCCCCAGGTACAAATCCGGTATATGAACCAGCATGCAACATAATAAACCTCTTTCCAGAACTATACTCCTTCCTTTGTACTGATTTAGCTGAATTATCTTGCCAGGATTTGGACCCATTTCTGTTTGAAGAAACCTATGTTTCGTCCAAAGAAATTACTTTTCTGAACTGTGAATTTAAATTTTCAACATACTTCCTTAAAACGTTACTCGTTGACTGGCAATATTGGGAAGTTCACACAAATATCTTCGGTTGCAGTCTTTTTTATATCGAAATCGCAAATGTTTCATTAATTTTGACAAAGACTTTATTCCAATTTTTAAAATCTTTCTATCCGTAAAACATCTTTTAAAGTCGTAAGAGTTATGTTCATGTTAGATTTATACATGTCGTAAATCAAATTTGTCACTTTCATTTTCACGAATTCGCTTAAATCCTTAGTTCTTGGGCTTTTTTTTCCTTTTGTCACATTTTTTTTGCGGTTTTACCTCTGTGATCTTCATTAACAATCCTTTGTATGGTTTTAATACTTAAATTTAAAGCTTCCGATACTTGTTTCTGGATGGACTTCTGATTCATTAACTTACTGTCTTTGGTAGATATATTTTGCTTCGTCTGAGGATTTAAAAAGCCAGCAAAATGCTTTTTGGCTCCCATTATTATATCTATAATAACATTTTTTGACCTATTGAAAAATATAAAAAAATGGCATTGACAATGAGATAATAATGCTGCATTCATTTTTAATATTCAAAAACATTTAGAGACATTTACAAGAATATTTTATAAATATTAAATACACTAGAGCTTTTCTGTCTCGGTTTTACAAGTATTCTGTATATTCCTATTCATTAAGCTCTGAATGCTCTCAGATGAGAAAGCAAAAATAATGGCAACTACTCCCCTGTGGGGGAGCGGGATACAATATCTCCCCCGGTACGTTCTGCCTGTCCTAAGAGGCGACTTAAAGAACAACCTAGATCGTAGATGCCCAGATCCCACCAGCATCGCCCGGTGTGATACCATCGCATCGGCTCAGGCTGTGTGAAGTTGCTTAACGTTTCGTGGCTGTGCCGATGTCCCGGACTGTGAGACCAAATAGCATGATGAAGCACCTGGATACAAAAAATTTCGGAGGTAAAATAGTCCCCCTTTCGGATCTCCGGGTCGGGGCTGGTTCAGGTGCGTCGACATGCAGAGATCAGAATTTTAAAGTGGATTTTTGCAACATACGAGGTTTAAACTCGAACATAAATTCAGTGCACCAACACCTGCAATCAAATAAACCTCATGTATTTGCGCTCTGTGAAATCAAGGTCAGTTTATCGACCAGCACAGTCAATTATCTTTATCCTGGGTACAACTTCTATTCCCGATTTAGGCTTAACTTTTGGAATCTGACTCTTTGTCAGAAGCGACCTCTCTTGCCAATGAGAAGAGGCTCTGGAGCCCCCAAACTTTGATGTTATGTGTTTAAAAATAACGACTCAACCAACCACAAGGTTCATCTGTATCCTCTATCGACCACCAAGTGATACTAACTTTAGAACATTTTTTGCTTCTCTTGCAGACACCATCGATCATTTACAAATTAACTATACAAATGCCGAAATTGCCATCCTGGGTGACTTTAATCTACACAACATCAACTGGCTTAAATATTCAAATATTACCGACGAGCAAGGTCGTGAAGCCGAATTATTTTCAATCAGTGTGGTTTAACTCAGCTTATTGACGAACCAACACGGATCCCTGATCGAGCCGGGGAGTTCGCCAGTCTTCTTGATATGTTTTTAACCACCAATTCGGAGATTTACACGGTCAGCGTAAATCCGCCGTTAGGTCCTTCTGACCATAAACTACTTTCGACATCGAGTATCCTACCAATCAGTTACAGAGAGGCGCTTAAACCGCGCAAGATTTGACACTACGAATCTGCTAAATGGGAAGATCTCATGAAATATTTTCGAACTTTTCCTTGGTTAGACGTTTGTTTTCGATCGGACGGCCCATCTGACTGCGTCAAGGAGGTTTCCGATGTTATTTTGGATCGTATGGAGGCTTATATCCCTTTTTCGAAGAAATGCTCTTCCAACGACAAGCCTTAGTTTGACCGAAAATGCAAAGAAGCTGTTGTTTCTAAACATCCTGCCTAACAATGGCGTGAAAATCCTAACAACATAAACCGTAACACCTTTGTTCGTACCAGGAACAGATGTAAAGAAATTATCGACGAAACCAAGGAGGCACACAATCAACGAATTAGAAACATACTTCTTGCTTGTCCCAACAATTCGAGGTCCTTTTGGACAGTCGCTAAGGCAGTCAGTCAAAATTTCACCAAATCCACCATATCAGATAATTCTATTGCAACGACACCTGTTGAGAAAGCGAACTTGTTGGCTGAACTCTGTGCTTCACATTCTAGTGTCGATTTCCAAGGAAAAACACCATCTACTATTCGCATAGTGCAGTCAAGGATGCCCGATATTGTCTTCAGACAGCGTATCATAAAATGTATTTTAATGAAGCTAGACACCAAAAAAGCTTCTGGCGCTGACGGAATACCTGCTGTAGTTCTCAAAAACTGTGCAAAGTAACTAACACCAGTTTTCTATAGACTTTTCAACCTATGCTACAGAAAGGGAATATTTCCTTCCTGCTGGAAATGTGCCACAGTTCGGTCGATACCTAAAAAAGGCAAGAAGACCTTGCCAAATAACTACCAACCAATCACACTGCTTTCAATAATATCGAAACTCATGGAAAATGCTATCAATCAGCATCTTCTAAAATATCTTGAAGCATTCAACATTATTAGCGATCATGAATATGGCTTTCGTAAAAATAGATCAACAGGAGATCTTCTGACTTATGTAACACACGTTTGGTGACAGTGTGGTGACAGACAATTGAACACCTGGGAGAATCTCGAGCGGTTGCTCTTGACATATCCAAGGCATTCGACCGTGTTTGGCACGATGGGCTGTTGGCTAAGTTACGCTCTTATGGCATTTCTGAAAAGTTCTGTTTGTGGCTCTCATGTTTCCACAGAGAGCGTTCTTTACGAGTGGCATTCGACGGATTTCTTTCTAACACCTTCACTATCAACGCCGGTGTACCTCAAGGC
Organism: Pachyrhynchus sulphureomaculatus; assembly: GCA_019049505.1. Taxonomy (NCBI): domain Eukaryota; kingdom Metazoa; phylum Arthropoda; class Insecta; order Coleoptera; family Curculionidae; genus Pachyrhynchus; species Pachyrhynchus sulphureomaculatus. Next base: position 14,036,609 of record CM032452.1, on the reverse strand, counting down.
TCCATACTGTATCCTACTCTCTTTATCATTTACATTAACAGATGACGGTACGCTTATCTCTTCATTCACTTTGTACGCTCGGACATCGACTACTCAGACGAATATCCGCAGACAGCAGGAAGTCATTCAACTTATCAAAGACCTGGAAGAAATTTTATCTTGGGGTGACAGTAACCAAGTGGAATTTAATGCTGCAAAAACCCAGGCGGCAGTTTTTTCTAAAAAAGTTAACGTTGCTGAACCCGACATAGTTATGTCAGGGCACTCCATCCCTCTAACATCGTCACTCAATTTGTTGGGCGTTAATTTGGGAGCAAATATGTCCTGGCATGAACATGTTGCAGGCATAACAAGGAGAGCTTCTCAAAAGTTGGGAATATTATTTCGAACTCTTCTTTACAAAGCTCAAATTCGACCAACTATGGAATACTGCTCCCATGTTTGGGGCTCTGCTGCCAAACATACACTGCATTTGTTGGATTTTATTCAAAGAAGAGCTGTTCGTCTGATTGGAGACCCGGAACTGACCGGCGGCCTTGATTTGCTGGAACATCGAAGAACGGTTGGCGACTTGAGCCTATTCTACAAGTATTTTCATGGAAAGTGTTCCAAGGATGTGGCCCGCTTAATTCCTCCCAGCGGTGCATGTTAAAGGACACGTGGAGCTAATACTTCACATCCGTATGAGATTCAGCTTGTTACTCCTCGTACAACGCTTTTCAAGCAGTCTTTTATATGGAGAACACACCTTTGGAATAATTTGCCCAGGACTGTATTTCCCACCGAGTACAATTTACAGCGATTCAAGAACAACGTGAATCGCTTTCTCCGCACACGTGTTGCTCCTGTAGGGCTTTAGGGATTTCTTCCCTGCAGTACGTGTGCTAGACCCATAAAAAAATACTAAGTGCAGTAATATTTAAATATTATGTATATTATATCATAAAATAAAATAATCCAATCATTGTTCCATGACATATGAAAAATATAATTTTTACTTTTGTCAGTGTACAACCTTAAAAGCAATATTTGAAGTTTGAATTTACTAATATTTTTAATATTTAACGATTCTGAACAAGTTTTTTTCTCAAAATATTTAGATGGTTGCTTGCCACTGGAAATTATAGTTGGCTCTTTGTCTGGGACATAAAAAGTCTATTAGACACCACGTGGTATTAATTAAATTCAAGCTGACTGCAACTTTAACAAGGACGACAAAGGGAAAAATTTATCGCAGCTAAGACGATACACCCGACTTATTAGAATGACGTCGACTATAGTAGTAATAAATCTTTTGGAGATGTTCAATTGACTGTGCCAATACTTGTTAGGAATATCTTAATAGATCTAAGACAAATATGTATTATTACTTCATATGAAGCTTTTCCATCTTTCTTTTATGGACATAGTATATGTGTTGCAGGAACATCTCAGAAGTGTGTGCGTAAAAAGCAATTCAGGTTGGTCTTCAATCGCTGTAAATGGTACTCGGTGAGAAACACATTCCTAGGCAAATCATTCTAATGGTATAAGGTTCTGCATACGAGAAGTGACAATTAGAACTTCATACGGTTGTGAAGTATTAGCGCGACTTGTATTCCTAGAATGCACCGCTCTGGAAGAATTAAGCCGGCTACATCTATCGAACACTTTCCATAAGAATACATCTAGAATAGACTCAATTCGCCAACCGTTCCTCGATGTTCCAATAAATTTAATTATTTATTTAAACAAAATTTTTAAAATTATTCAATACAGGTAAAAGATAAAATGAACAGGACAACAACAAAGAAAGTCACAATAAGTTATCGATAAAATTACAATAAGGTAATCATTAAGGAAACCCAAATATGCAAGCGAAAAACTTAAAATATGCCCATAAATATGCAAATAATTTTCTGAAAATATGCACATACATGTTGTAAATATGCAGTAAAAAAAAATCGAAATTGACTTGAAAAATGTAAATTTATTGTTTTACATTACATGATACGAGTACTATACAAATGTAGCAATAAAAAACCCATTTTAAATTTTCAACATACTAATGAATGAACTAAATCTAAATATAATATTATACAAAGTAAAAAATAAATATAAATAATAATGTATTTTATTACTTTACTTTTTTATCGCATGGTATCTGCAATAAAAAAAAAGAAAATTTAATTAAAATCCCAAGGAAAAAATTCGTCAAATAGAAATTTCGTTAAATAGAAAACTAGGTGCTTAGGGTAGGCAAAAATTAAAATTCTGCTTTGTACCTTTTTTCTTAGATTACCTAGAAATACATACGTTTACGTATGTATTTCTATTTCGTGGTTTCGTTAAATAGAAATTTTGTTCGTTAAATGGAACAAAAATAACTTAAATAACATTGAAAATAGCATCAATGGCAAGATCCTGACAAAAATTTCGTTATGTTTAAATATTAAACGAAAATGAAATACCCTGTATATTCAATAGGTATTCAAAAATTATACTTACAATTTTAACACATGCAGAACAGTAGATTTTTCCCATATCTATTCTTAGTTCTTTGTATGGTTTAATCCACACTGACACACTACTGGCTTTGGGCATTTCACTGTAGCAAAATACGACTCACAACATAAAAAGCACAAATCGACGTTTTTTTTTTTTTTTTTTTTTTTTTTTTTTTTATGGGTCTAGCACACGTGCTACAGGGAAGTCCCTAAAGCCCTACAGGAGCGACACGCGCGCGGAGAAAGCGAGTCACGTTGTTCTTAAATCGCTGTAAATTGTACTCGGTGGGAAACACAGTCCTGGGCAAATTATTCCAAAGGGATGATGTTCTCCATATAAATGACTGCTTGAAAAGCGTTGTACGAGGAGTAACAAGCTGAACCTCATACGGATGTGAAGTATTAGCGTGACGTGTACTTCTAACATGCACCGCTCTGGGAGGAATTAAACGGGCCACATGCTTCGAACACTTTCCATGAAAATACTTGTAGAATAGGCTCAAGTCGCCAACCGTTCTTCGATGTTCCAGCGAATCAAGGCCACCTGTCAGTTCCGGGTCTCCAATCAGACGAACAGCTCTTCTCTGAATAGAATCCAACAAATGCAGTGTATGTTTGGGAGCGGAGCCCCAAACATGGGAGCAGTATTCCATAGTTGGTCAAATTTGAGCTTTGTAAAGAATTAACAGTTGTTGTGAAGTGTAAAACTTTCTGGTTCGAAATAATATTCCCAACTTCTGAGAAGCTCTTCTTGCTATGCCTGCAACATGTTCATGCCAGGACATATTTGCTCCCAAATTAACGCCCAACAAATTGAGTGACGATGTTAGAGGAATGGAGTGCCCCGACATAACTATGCCGGGTTCAGCAACGTTAACTTTTTTAGAAAAAACTGCCGCCTGGGTTTTTGTAGCGTTAAATTCCACTTGGTTACTGTCACCCCAAGATAGAATTTCTTCCAGGTCTTTGTTAAGTTGAATGACTTCCTGCTGTCTGCGGATATTCGTCTGAGTAGCCGATGTTCGAGCGTTCAAAGTGAAAGAAGAGATAAGTGTACTGTCATCTGCAAAGCTGTAGATTGGATTCTCGGTCTTTTCCAACAGATCGTTAATATAAATGAGAAAGAGAGTAGGAGACAGTATGGAGCCTTGGGGTACACCGGCGCTGATAGTGAAAGTGTCAGAAAGAAATCCGTCGACTGCCACTCGTAAAGAACGCTCTCTGAGGAAACATGAGAGCCACAAACAGAACTTTTCCGACATACCATAAGAACGTAGCTTAGCCAACAGCCCATCGTGCCAAACACGGTCAAATGCCTTGGATATATCAAGAGCAACGGCTCGAGATTCTCCAAAGTGTTCAATTGCGTTGTTCCAAACATGTGTTACATAAGTCAGGAGATCTCCTGTTGATCTATTTTTACGAAAGCCATATTGGTGATCGCTAATAATGTTGAATCCTTCAAGATATTTTAGAAGATGCTGATTGAGAGCCTTTTCCATGACTTTCGATATTATTGAAAGCAGTGCGATTGGTCGGTAGTTATTTGGCAAGGTCTTCTTGCCTTTTTTAGGTATTGGCTGAACTGTGGCACATTTCCAGCAGGAAGGAAATATTCCCTTTCTGTAAGATAGGTTGAAAAGTCTGCAAAAAACTGGTGTTAGTTCCCACGCACAGTTCTTGAGAACTATGGCCGGTATTCCGTCAGCGCCAGAAACCTTTTTGGTGTCTAGCTTCATCAAAATACGTTTTATGATACGCTGCCTGAAGACAATATCGGGCATCCTTGACTGCACTATGGGAATATTCAATTCAATAACAAATCGACGTAACCAGTTTAAAAGCACAACCAAAAATGAAATCTAGTAAATTAATAATACAAGTATGCTCTGATGGCCTCTGGAGTTTACTGACTGGTTTTTACTGACCATAAAATAATAAAATTTATTTGGGGAAAACCACCGGCGCGGCGGCGACGGCCTAAACATTGACCCTTGTTCCGAAAAATGAATGAAAACGCCTGCCAAAGACCTACATTATTATAAATTCCTTCAAATATGCACATATATGCTATTTTTAAAGCATTTATGCAAATATTTAGAAAAATGCGTATAATATGCAAAATATGCAATATATGCGCTTTGCATATTTGGGTGTCCTTAGTAATCATAAATAATCACATATAAGAAAATAACAGTCATTACAGCCTTTTTAAGAATTTACTGAGTGAGCCCACAAAAGGATCAATATCTGGATGAGAATTTAAATAAGTTAGAGTGCGCGAGATTGGAGAGTGCATTTTATAATTTGTACGGGAGTAAGGTATATCAAAGAGCTCATGTTTTCTAAGAGTCCTAGAGGGAATCTTCAAATTGAAGCTGTTAATAAGTGAGGGGCAATCCATAAGACCATTTATCAATTTGTATATAAAACATAGATCCCTCCGATCTCTCCTGGACTACAAAGATTGGAGATTTATTATTGCTGCCACTCCTGCTAGATCATTATGCATGCCTAACTTAAATGAACAGTATTTTATAAATTTATTTTGTATTCTCGCAAGTTGTACTTTATGCCAGTTGTAGAATGGAGACCAAACTCTACAGGCACATTCTAGGTGACCTCTGACTAGAGAACAGTACAATAATTTAAGTGCCGGTAATGACATATCTCTACAGGTGCGAATAATTAAACCCAACATTTGAGAAGCTTTCCCCTCAACAAGGTTATAGTGTTCCCTGAAGGAAAGTTGACTGTCAAAGACAACCCCCAAATCCTTTAATAAATTCACAGATTGAAGTTTATGATGCTCAATAGTATAGGAATTGTTTTTTATATTTCCGAGTCTTGAAAAGGTTATAGAGTAAGATTTATTGATATTCAGAGAAAGGCCATTTAATTTAGCCCAGGTTACAAAGGAGTCCAGATTTTTTTTGGAGTATATCAGAGTCATCCTCTGACTTAATTATACGAAAGATTTTCAAGTCATCAGCATATAGGAGGTAATCACAGTCCGACAAGCAAGTTATCAGATCAAGCAAAAATAAATTATATATAAGTGGAGCACAGTGTCCACCTTGAGATACCCCAGAAGTTACTCCTACATACTGAGATTCGCAATCACTTGCACACGATCCATCAGCATACTCCGAAACCTCCTCAAAGATTTCTCACCAAAGCCCAGAGACTTAAGTTTTACCAACAGTATTTCAAGATTGACCCTCTCAAAGTCCCTCTAGAAATCAATGTATATAGAGTCCACCTGATAGCCACACTCAAAGGCCTCTAACAAGGCCAATTCATAGGAAACTAGATTTGTGGTAGTTGATCGTCTTCGGATGAACCCATGTTGCTCATATCAAGAATTCCCCTACATGCCCAACTCAGTTGGTCACAGATAAGGCTATCTAACATCTTAGGGATGGCTGACTGCCTTTAAATATTCCTGTAATTTTCTATATACTCTCCCCCTCCAGATTTAAACACTGGTATAATGTAACTTGACTTCCATACTCTTGGAAGCTCACCCTCGGCTAGGGACTTATTAAATAATAAACATAAAGGAAGAGTGATACTATATTTAAGGTTTTTTATAAGAAACTCTGGTAACTTATCAGGCCATAAGATAACTTCTTAGGTAAATGAGAGATTTTTTCAAATAGTTCACTTAGGCTAATATCACAAATTGAAAAATTAAGCTTCTCATCAGTAGGTAAGTTCAGAGTTTTAACATTATTATTTGAGTAAACATTAGAAACAAATTACGCAAACAAATCAGCTATATTCTGGTCATTATCAGCACTCTTGTGATTATAAAACAAACAGTTGGGTAGGTCATGAGAGTTTCTTAGCTTGTTTACAAATGACCAAAAATGTTTAGGATTTTCAAAAAGACTTCTCACCGTGTTGACTATATAGCTGTTATAATCCCTTTCAGCTAAATTTTTACATTCCCACCGTAGAGCAGAACATATTAGAAAATCTCTTTGATGGTCTCTTAATTTATGTTGTTTGTTTGCTTGTTTTTTCATTATTTTTTTTTTTTTAATTCTGAGGAAAAATAAGAGGGAAAATTTGAACTCCTATATACTTTAGAGGGAACAAATAAGGTTATACCGATATTAAGAATTTCACAAAATGAATTAGTACAAGTCTCAATATCATTATTGCAAAAAAGACTGTTCCATTTAACATCAGAGAGAAATCTGTTGAATCTTTGATAGTCTGCATTCTTAAAGTCATAATTAGTATATTCTACTTTTAATTTTGGCAGGTGCCCAACAACGATCTCACCCACATAAGGAATATGGTGGATACTACTAGGTAAGAGGTAGTCCCCAGAAGAAATAAATGACAAATTCTCAAAATGACTAAAAACTAAATCTAAATAAACATTTCGACAATAAGGAACTGTAATTAATAGTTTTAAAATTAAAAAGGTAAAAGACTCAGCCAGGTAGTTAGCATAATAAGTAGGGAGGCAACTTGCAATAATATGATCTTCTTGATTCGTCCAAGTAGCCTGTGGCAAGTTGTAGTCACCACACAAGACTAGTTTAGATGAAGGGTAGTTGTAACAAACCATCTTTACAGCCTCACAATGATGTTGATAGGCATCCAATCCAGAACTAGATGGTATGTAGACACCGGCAATAATCAGCTGAAACTTTCCATAATTGCAGTAGATAAACAGTTGTTCGACAGAATTGAAGTCACTTTGAATTTGCCTTGGACAAAGTGATTTTTTTACAAGTATCATTACTCCTGACACCAATAAATCAGCAGGATGCGGTGGATGTTATAAATAACCTAAAAAATCCTAATTCTGTTGGAGTTGATGAAGTTCATACTAAAATGCTAAAAACTTGTATTCATCTTATAGCAGATCCATTAACATTTTTAATAAATATGATACTATACGAGGGTGTTTCCTGAGGCGTTGAACATGGCAAAAATTATTCCGGTATATAAAAGGGCTAAAAAAGATTGTATTGAAAATTACCGGCCTATCGCGCTGCTCTCTATATTATCAAAAATTGTGGAAAGAGTAATGGTTAATAAGATATTAGCATTTGTAATAAAGTACGGCATCTTGCATGGGGCACAAACTGGATTTCTCAAGGGCAAATCCACAATATCGGCAATTTACGAATTTATTAATAAAGTTTACACAAATCTAGATTTGAAAATGAAAACATTAGGCCTATTTATGGACTTAAATAAGGCGTTTGACCTTGTAAATCATGATCTTCTGCTAGATAAGTTGAATGCGTATAGATTGAGGGGAAAAATGAATGAACTACTTAAGAGTTACTTAACTGGGAGAACCCAACTCGTACATGTAAATATAGCAAAGTCGGACATATTACCGATAAATATAGGTGTACCGCAGGGATCTGTCTTAGGACCTCTGTTGTTTTTGCTTTTTGTGAACGATCTGCCTAATACAGAAGAGCAACATAATCTCATCATGTTTGCCGACGATAATAGTTACGTTTTCTCTCACAAAAGTAAAGAAGAGGTGCTAGTGTGTGCACAAGATATTTTAAATAAATTTTTAAAATGGTTAATGCAAATAAATTTTGTATAATTACACAAAAGATTGTATTTATTGATTTTACTCCTCGAACTAAAGCAATATCTGAAAATTATCTATTAAAAATTGAAGGGAGAAGTATCCAACAAGTAGAAATATATTTGGAAAATAGCTTAAGTTGGGAAAGCCATGTTGATGTTCTTTGCAGGACTTTATCATCGTCGTGTTTTGCATTATATAAACTGAAAGATTTGACCAATAGAAATGTTTTGTTGTCTTATTACTATGCACATTTCTATTCAAGAATTAAATAGGGCATAATTTTTTGGGGTTGTTCTTATAGCCTCAGGGTTTTTCGGCTACAAAGAGAGCTATGAGAGCGATAGTTAACGCTCAGAGAGGTGCATCCTGTAGGCGGATTTTTAGGGATTTAAGGATCCTCACAGTACCTTGTATCTTCATGGTTGAAATTTTGTTATTTGTGAAGCAGAAACCACAGAATTTTGTTACTAACAATTATTATCACGATTATAATACAAAGTACGGTGGTAACTATTCTATTCCAGTACACAGTTTGTCCACAACGGAAAATAATCCCCGTTATACTGGCATTCACCTATTTAATAAATTGCCCCCCCGTTTTCGAAATATTGATAATATAAAATTGTATAAAAGAACGTTAATTGATTTTTTTTTTTGGAAAAATGTTACTGTAGTATAAAAGATTTTTTAACAGATAGAGGCTACTAATGTTAAGATGATAACTTTTGTTTGCTTTATTACATTTATGCAAATTCATTTGTAATACTTCTTCTTAGTCATTTAAAATAGTGCCTGACTTGTCCTATGCTACTGTGTATGGTCTCCTGGATTAATAAAGTTTATTTATTTATTTATTTACTCCATCCCCATGTTGCTTCCCACTTGTCTGCTCACATCTATCTTTCTATAAGAGAAATAGCCTTTGATATTGATTTCAGAGTGACTTATGTCACTGGAAAAATCAAGGTTGCTGGTCAGCTTTTTCTGAGTCTTCAGTCAGGCGAACAACTCTCTTCTGAATAGAATCCAATAAACGCGGTGTATGTATGGGAACAGGGCCCCGCACGTGAAGTATTCCATCGTTGGTCGAATTTAAGCTTTGTACAGAATTAACAGTTGTTGTGGAGTGTAAAGCTCTCTAGTTCGAGATAATATTTCCTGCTTTTGAGAAGCTCTCTTTGCTACGTTGTCAACATGTTCATGCCAGGACATATTTGCTCCCAAATTAACGGCTAACAAATTGAATGACGATGCTAGAGGAATAAAGTACCCCGACATAAGATTACTTTTCGTAAGAAAAAGAAATCAAACAAACTTGTTGACCTCATTTAAATGGTCTGAGATCACTACTAGTAATAAAAAAAATTAAAAATATTATCAATGATGATTCTGATAAATTTATTTTATACAAACATAAATTCAAAATACAACTGGTCCAACCCTTAAGATTAAGATACTGTTATATGATAAGTACAGTACAATCCCGATTATCTGAATCGCGATTATCTGAAATTGTGCTTATCCGAAACAAACTGTTAAAAAGCAAATTGTATTTCCATTAAACGAAAAAGTCCCCATTATTCGAAACAGACGATGAGTGGTTTCTTTAATGCGTCGGGGACTCCCCGACTCCTAAAATTTCACCACTGTCTATGTTTTGGTTAGTCGACGAGTGTTATAAGTTACTTATTACGTCTATTATTATCGCAGAGGTAATAGTTTCATTTCAATAGATATTTTACAAAATGGAAAGTCATAATAATAAGCGTAAACCTTAAAGAAAAACTTGAAGCAATTTGACGTTTAGATAATGGTGAACTTCTTAAAAATATAGCGAAGGATTTAGGTGTAGCCGTGAGTATTGTTTCAGAGTGGAGAAAAAATCGCGAAAAACTTAAAAAATGGTGTACTGTTTTGTCATAGCCCACACAGGCACATATACATAAAATAAGTAAACTAATTCTTCTATTCTTTGTTTTAATAAATACCTATTTACTTAATAGCATATCGTATAAATGCTTTTAAGTCAACTGCAATGTTGTATTCATTCTAAACTTCTATTTTATAAAAAAATTCGGATTGACCGAAATTTCGATTATCTGAAATCACTTTGGTCCGTATTATTTCGGATAATCGAGATTCTACTGTATCTGGCTTTGAAAAACCAAGAAAAAAATATTTTTATATGTAAAATTTATTTTATTTTTCAACATAGTCTTCTTTTAGCTTTATACACTTAGTCTGAAGTTTTTCTATTTTTATATTCCATCTGAAAAATACGATTTCTCCAACCCTTCAAAAGAGGAGTTTTCTTCAGCAATCACCTCAATGTTTGAGCCAAATTTTTCAGCCGGGTCATTTTTTCATATTCGGAAACAGGAAATAATCATCATCATCAGCTTATAATGTCCACCGCTGGGCGAAAGCCCCCTCAAGCCTTGCCACTTTTTTCATGTCGTTCAGCAACGTTAAGTTTTTTACTTGTAAGTTGTAGTAATGATACTTGGTTACTATCATCCCGAGATTTTCTTCTAGGTCTTTGTTAAGTTGAACGACTTCCTGCTATCTGCAGGACGAGTAGCCGATGTTCGAGCGTTCAAAGTCAATGATGAGATAAACGTACTCTCATCTGGAAAGCTGTAGATTGGATTCCTGGTTTTTTCCAGTAGATCGTTAATGTAAGTAAGAAAAAGAGTAGGAGAGAAACCTTAATTTTGTAAGATATTTCTTAACAATAACGCCATCTAAGCGTTACTTTCTTAGTACACCTCCAAGCCAGCATTGAGATTATTAATTACTGGTCGCATTATTACATTTTCTTGTAAGAGAGTTTCTCTTAATTGTTTCATGAAGTGAGAATTGTTACTGCACACACTGCACAGTTTTAAAATAGAATACACAATCGACAGACATCAAATTAGCGCTACGTAGAGGCCAACTCTTTTGGAAATTACTTGATTCTGGAAATTTTTTCTATTCATTGGCAGAGATACGTTTAAAGTGTGTAATATCGCGCCACGTTTCTAAAAGCTGACTATCTGGTTATAAGGTCACAAGTTTTTATGGTCAGTATGACGAAGTTCCCAATGGTCTACACACAGTGCTCTAAATTAAATTTGGTATGGCCTCTATAATACTCAAAAAATTATTTACTTCGCATGTCGTCACTGAGGCCCAAGTTGACGCTTTAGAGGAATGTAAAAGTTCTTGATACTTTAGCTTAGGATTGACCAGACTAAAGTAACAGAAGTTTTTTTTTGCATTGGCCATTGAGCTGAAAATTGGCCTGATCCTGGAGTAAGATATTCGTTCATATTAAACAAAGCAATATTTTGTACCAGTAGCTGTATCCTATAGGTGTGCAAACATATACCTTTAGTAATAATATGTCATAACAAATTCCTGGGACTATTTACGGTGCTTTATCGATTGCGTATTGAGAGGTCGGAATTCTCGCTAACTAACTTTTGAACTCACTCGAAGTTTTCATCTCTTTTTAATATTCTTGGTCGCTCTGTTTGTGATCTACTTAAACTAGAACTAGTTTCTTCTAACGTCTGACTACATTTTTTTAATCAAGTAAAAACTTGAAACATCAAATAGTAGCCATATTAAAGAAACAGAATTACTATTTTCGTGAAACTGTAGCATCCATAGTCCTCTCTACGTCCTGGGAACCCTCCATAACAACTGAATTTCCAAGGACCGGGGTTTTCTTTGTATTTTCAACTTCCCGTCAATCTTCGCACAATAAACCAAACAAGTTTGAACTTATTTATGGGACACTGTATAGTTGAGAGAACTGAATACCTAATTTGAAAAGAAATATGGATGACCTTAAAAATAGAAATTAGTAAAGGGGAAAACATCATTCAATTACCTGATGTAAGCTATAACATAATTGGATGAATTATTTATAGTTTCAAATGTATTATTGGTTCAAATGTCTCTTGCGTTATTTCGTTACAAAAACAAAAATATTAGCTCAAGAAATATCGAGAGTCTAAAAATATTTTTTGATAATTTCTGTTTATGAAGTATTTCTTTTTAATTCAGTGAAATTTTTTTATAGTTTTTTTCACTGTTATCCAATTCTATGATTTTGAAAATAGTATTTTAGTTCAAGAGCAGCTTTCTAAGAAAAAAATTGTAATTTCTGTAATGCTAATCTCACTTTTTACAATATTTCTGCTTCGGAAGTAGTATGCATTATATATTATATATATATATATATATATATATATATATATATATATATATATATATATATATATATATATATATATAGATATAGATATATACATATATGTATATCTATACAGTCGACACTCTATATAGTGAAAGACCAAAATGTTGACCGAAATTTCACTATAGAAAGTTTTTTACTATATAAAGAAAAAATCCGTATATATTGCTATGTATGTACTTTATATTGTAATCATTTACTTGTATTTTATAAGGGACAAGCAACAAAAAAAATTGCAAAATTGAATTATTAGAAAAGATTTTATTAAACATTTGAAAGTTTAAATAGAACAGGGCTAAATACATACATAAAGTCCGTACGTTATATCTTAACCCGTGCGTTATAGTTTTCAGGCCATATAACAGACGACTATTATATTATTTGTCTCTTTTCACCAATAAATCGTAGGTATTGGTAAAAAGAGACAAAAAATATAATAGTCGTCTGGGATATTGCCTGAAAACTATGACGCACGTGTAAAGATATAACGTACGGACTTTATATATGTATGTACTACATACGAAATAAAAAGAATAATACAAAATCTGTTAATATATATGTACATACTACGTATATACGTACTAGGAAAAATAATCAGCTATTTTCTTTTGAACATTACTTTTGAAAAATAATTGTTGCTCAATAAAATTCTCGCATTTATTCAAATGCATAAAGATTTGATCAGGTACACTTTCCTGGCCCCTGCATTTCTTATTTCATTTTCACTAAATTTAGTAGGACATTCCCCGGTTTCAGTTTCTTCTTCATGATCTTCTATACTTTTTATATCGTCAATTATGTCTTGGTCAGTTGGGAGATCTGTCGTGTCAACATCATTGTCGATTTCTAAGAAATCTTCAAGTAAAAAATCTGCGTCGACGGTAGCAGTTTTTTGTAGAATACCCCATTGCCTTTTTAAGGTAGCGAGATCCATTTCGTCTTCTTCTTCCCATTCGTCAATTTTTTCAGTAAAACCTGCTTTAGAAAAGCAGTTTTTGATAGTTTTCTGAGAAACATTTTCACTCCATACTTTAGCGACTTTGGTTATACACTCTTTAAGGGTAATCAATTTTTGGACTGGAAGGTTGTTATCAATCGCATTAACAATTTTGTGAACAATTCTGTTTCGGTAATGATGTTTTATGTTTTTTATAATATCCTGGTCCATAGGTTGCAATTTGGAGGTCATGTTCGGTGGAAAAAAGATCAATTCAATATTCCTTAATTTTTTACTTACAGTAACTGGATGTGCAGGACAATTGTCTATAAACATCACAATCTTTCGCTTTTGGCTTTTCATTTTTGTGTCCAGTTCTTTGATCCATCTTTCGAAAATCTCAGAAGTCATCCATGCCTTTTTATTATTGGCGTAATCTTACTCCAGAGATTTAACTCCTTTTAAACAACGGGGATTTTTGCTTTTACCTATGAGCAGTAATTTCAGTTTTTCTGAGCCATCCATGTTTGCTCCAACCATAAGTGTCACCCTTTCTTTACTTGTTTTAACATCAAAACATTTATTAATTTTAAAAGCAAAAGTTTTATTTGGCAAACATTTAAAAAACAAACCGGTTTCATCACAATTGAAACGCTTTTTTGGCTAGTACTTTTTCAATGCACTTTTTAAAACAATTTCAGTCCAAATGTCACAGTCCTCCTGACTAACGCTTGCACTCTCGCCAGACACCGTCTTGAAAACAATTGAATTGCGAGTCTTCCAGGCACTCCTTCACTCGCTTGAAAATTAACTCAGTTAAATTGTAGAGCCTTTGCTTTATTAAATTTCCCGATATTGGTACGTTTTGATGCGTACGGGCCACTTGAAACCATCGTAAAACTGCTTCATTTACATCCTCGTAAGTACTCACCCGTACTCGTTTTTGACTGCTTGGAACAATAGGTTTCTTGATGATACTGTCGCGACTTTTTATTATCAGAGAGACGCAACTTGGAGAAACACCAAATTTTGTAGCAACATCAAATTTTTTTTGCAGCCTTTATCAACTTCCGCCAAAACTTTAATTTTCTCAGCTAAACTTAAACACACTCGTTTGGACATCTTACTTGATTCTTAAACAAAAAGAAACTGAACCTGAATTTGCGAATTACTAGGCCTCGACTATAAAATGGGTTTTTCCCCGGGTTTCTATAAAATGGGTTATTCCCCGGGTTTCTCACAGAAATCTAACTGATTTATTGCCAAAGATTAGGCGTTATAAACGCGTTAAGAACCTTTTCAAAAGAATGCGTCATAAAAATGAAATTCGTGCTAATGTTAGATAAAAATGGGAAACCCGAAATGGCCAAGATCTCAATAAATGCATAAAAATTTATACATAAAATTCCGGTAAAAATTTTATTATATAGTGTTACTATTTTACAGATTCACTATATACAGGGCTTTTTACATGAAATTTCATTAAAATATTCTAGGTCTTGAAAAAATTGCACTATTAAGAGTTTTTCACTATATAGAGTTTCATTATAAACAGTTTCGACTGTATATATATATATATATATATATATATATATATATATATATATATATATATATATATATATATGTATATATATATATATATATATATATATGTATATATATATATATATATATATATATATATATATATATATATATATATATATATATAGTTAATTCGAGATCTCACCTAGAATAAGAAGATCAAGACCCGTAGAATCATTTACTGCATTAAAATAATCCACTAGTATAAATAATTTCCTTTAATATACTAAATTTTAAAATCTAATATAAAGTATGTGTAAGTGTTCAAATAAGCATGACAAGTAGTTGTTTTAATTTGCATGCAAGTTACTATAAGGAATAGGCCCTCTGTCTTTATTTAAACTACTTTTATATTTTATAATTTCCATACGTTCGTGTGTGTACAACAATCTCCTATCAGATACATTTTTAATTAATCTTCACAGCCCCACAAAAAAAAGTGGGGTATACTTTTGATGCGATATATCAGATCCGTAGTATTTTTGCCCGCTGATCACGAATCTGACGTCAGAATATCGCCATCAAATCTCAATTTTTTTCTAACCTCAAAAAATAGGTAAAAATTAGTAAAAATTAAGAAAAATATACTCCTAAAAAATTGATTCAAGCTTTTTCATGAATCCAAAGATGTATTAATATGTATTCGAACACGCTAAGCTAATATTCATCGGTTGGATTGAGCCATACAGTTCTGTTTTCTTTCTAACCTCAATAAATCAGACAGATATAGTGCTTCTCGAATGCAAAAACGAATTCAAATTCAACCGATCCTTACCAAATTTGGTACACGGGGATTTTTTGGGTCGCTGATCACGAATCTGAGGTTGGATTTGCAAAATTCAAGATGGCAGATGTTTTCGCGCCATTTTGAACGCCGAGAAAATTCATCGGTCGATTTTTATTCTTCTACCTGCATCCAGGGCACCTCCACGTCGTGACGGTGGGCAACGGTGTTACTCCACTAGCCGGCAGAGTCCCTGGATAACGGCTTAGATGCCGTCATGGCAGGTAGAAGAAAGAGAATTACGATGCAGGGACTCGGAAACCCAGTATCGGCGGTTGGTCAGGGTGGGAAAGCGGGCCCGCAGCCGTCGTCATCCAGCGACCGTAGCTCTTCATGTGTGGGTGACTTGGCTCATGTAGAGTATAATGCTACAAGAAAACGGTCTCACGGTACAAGGACTTTTCATAAGTGCGAAAAAAACAGTGATTCATTTTGTTATATTTGCTGTCAACACGTATTTAGTAAAATGGGGTCACCGATAACGGATAAGATTAAAACCTTATATAAGGATTGTTTTAACATTGAAATACAGCACCAGGATACAGATTGGGTTCCCCACATCATTTGCAGTTCTTGCAAAATAATGTTGTACATCAATAAGAAGGCGATTAAATATTCCAGACCAGCAATATGGAATAGACCATACAGTGAAAATGATTGCTACTTTTGTATGAATGTTGTATCTAGGCATAACCGAAAAAATAAAAGCACTGTTACTTATAACGCTGTTTCGACAGTAACAAGACCAACTAAACTAATTCCGCCTCCTGAACCACTTGATGCTGATGTTATGGAAACAAATGATTTTACCTTATCAGTTCATGCCGACAACATTGAGACTGTCGAAAAAGATTCAAACACTGTTACTAATGAATGTTCTAGTGACAACCTATCATATACTAGTGACACAGATAAAGAATTTCTACCATACAACCGTAAACCAGAACCAATACTCGTATCACAGTCAGAACTTAGTGATCTAGTCAGAGATTTAGGCTTATCCAAAGATGGTTCAGAGCATCTTGCTTCCTTTTTAAAGAAAAGACATTTACTTAAGCCAGAAGCTACGATTTCTTATTATAGAAACAGAGATGAAGAATTTCGAAAATATTTCACAATTGACGAGGAATTGTCACTTTCATATTGTACCGATGTAAAAGGTCTAATGGATGAATTTCAAAATAACTCATACGATCCTGAAGAATGGAGACTGTTCATTGATTCTTCTAAACGGAGCATTAAGGCAGTTTTGCTGCATAATATCAACGTTTTACGCTCCCATTCCGATTGCTCATTCCACAGTTATGGAAGAGCAATATGAAAAAAATGAAGCAGCTTTTGATAAAAATAAAATATGCTGATCATAACTGGAAAATTTGTGGAGATCTGAAAATTGTAACAATATTGCTTGGCCAACAGTCAGGGTTTACACTTTATCCCTGTTATAAATGTCTGTGGAATAGCAGAGACAGGGAACGTCATTATAAGAAAAAAATTTGGCCAACAAGAGAATCGTTCACTCCTGGTGAAAATAATGTATTGTTTCCACCATTGGTAGATCCAGGAAAAGTTCTTATTCCCCCGCTTCACATTAAGCTTGGACTTATGAAGCAATTCACGAGAGCATTAGATACAAACGGCCCATGTTTCAAATAATTGCATAAAGAATTTCCGAAATTTTCTGAAACTAAAATTAAGGCAGGCGTATTTGACGGGCCACAAATAAGAAAATTGTTTCAAGATTCATTATTTGTTACTAAAATGAATAAAGTTGAAAAAGCTGCTTGGCTTAGTTTTAAAGAAGTCGCAACAAACTTTTTGGGAAATAATAAAAGTCCTAAGTACAAAGAAATAGTCGAGAAAATGGTAAAAAATTTTCAAACATTAGGTTGCTTAATGAATCTAAAATTACATTTCCTGGACTCCCACATCGATGATTTCCCAGATAATCTTGGTGACTACAGTGAGGAGCAAGGGGAACGTTTTCACCAAGATCTGAAAATCATAGAAAATCGGTATCAAGGACGATGGGATGACCATATGCTAGCGGACTATTGCTGGTCGCTAAAAAGAGAAACAAGTCCTCAAAAGCGTTTGGGCAGAAAGCCTTTGAATAGGTCATTCGCGGAAAAAAGAACAAGATACAGTCAAAAAAAGGGAAGTTAGGCGCGGGTCTAACCTTCGCAATTCTAGGGCTTAAGGGTCTACTATTTGAGAGTATATGGTTTAAAAGTCCTGGTTTTGAGTTTATTGGATCTCATTTTTAAAGTTACAGGGTTATTGAGGTCTATTTTTTGAGGTTACAGGGTGTGGGAGTCTAAGGTTTCAGGGTTTAGGGTTTAAGAGAATCAGGTTTGAGAATTCCCCAACTCTATACCAAATTTGGTAGGAATCGGTTGGTTTTCAAAAATTTTGTCCGCTATCTTGGATCCGCCATTTTGAATTTTGCATATCCGACCTCAGATTCATGATCAGCAACCCAAAAAACTCCCGTGTACCAAATTTGGTATGAATCGGTTGAATTTTAATTTGAATTCGTTTTTGCATTCGAGAAGCACTATATCTGTCTGATTTATTGAGGTTTGAAAGAAAACAGAACTGTGTGGCTTAATCCAACCGATGAATATTAGCTTAGCGTGTCCGAATACACATTAATACATCTTTGGATTCATGAAAAAGCTTGAATTAATTTTTTAGGAGTATATTTTTCTTAATTTTTACTAATTTTTACCTATTTTTTGAGGTTAGAAAAAAATTGAGATGTGATGGCGATATTCTGACGTCAGATTCGTGATCAGCGGGCAAAAATACTACGGATCTGATATATCGCATCAAAAGTATACCCCACTTTTTTTTTTGTGGGGCTGTGTTATCAATGTTACAGTATAATCAGCTACGAGGGCATGTTCGGCTGTACTAGGTTTCCTGTTGTACTGTATTTTAAGTGTGCCAAATGTTCTTTAAATCATGTTTTTGATTGACCTTTTAGTGTGCCCAACATACTTTTTGTCACAATCATTACAATTAATTTCATAAATTCCACTTTTCTCACAATTAAGAATCTTATCTTTGGGATTTCCTAACATATTCCTCAGATTGTCTGATGACTCATAGACTAAGGTGAGGTAAGGTGAAAGTTAAATACCTTATTGAGTCCCCTGCTATATTTCGGATTATATGGTATGGGGACACACTTGCTCTTATTTTCTTCGCGTGTAAAATGGTGGAATTCTCAATATTTAATCTGAACTTATGTCTATTTATTAACTTATCTACTTAGTCATCGTCATAACCATTAACTCTAGTTATATTTCTAATACGGTTCCTTTCATTATTGAAGTTTATTCTATTCAGAGGAAAAGTGACCAAACGATGAACTAAAAAATGAAATGCGGCTAATTTGTGTTGTTTGCAATGAAATGAATCATTAGGAATATATCTATCTGTTACTGTGTCTTTTCTATAGATATCAAATTCTAATCTACTATTATTTTCAAGAATTAAAATATCTAGAAAAAGCAGTTGTCCTTTGTTCTTTTGTTCTCAATTTTGTAAGTGAATTTAATGAAATCATACCGGCTATTTAATTTGGAAACAAAATCCTCTGTATTTGCTTTCTTTGTATCACAAATCGCGAAAATATCATCCACATACCTATACCATATCCTTGGGAAATAATCAAATTTTTGACTGGCTCGGTTTCCGGTGAACAGTTCTTTTGTGTATAGAATTTAATAACGGCAGTGAATGCTTTTGAGTAACTCCTAAACTTGGCGGCAATATTCCATCGTTGGACAAATTTGAGCTCTGTCCAAGATTGAAAAATATGGTGGAGTGTTAAACTTTCTAATAAGAAATAATTTTTCCAGCTTTTGGGCAGCTGTCTCTGCCACGCATGCAATATGATCATGTCAAGACACCATTGCTCCCAAGTTAACGTCTAGAAAGTCGAGAGGCTCTGCTAGTGACGTAATGATAATGATTGAAACGTTAACTTTTTTAGAAAAAACTATTTCGCTACTGTCCCTCCAAGATAGAATTTCTTCCGTATCTTTAATAAGTCGAACAATTTTCTGTTCTCTGCCGATAATTGTATTTTAGCTGCTGTTTGAGTAATCAAGGTAAATTAAGAAACAGGCGTATTGTCTTAGGCTAAGTTATAGATCTCACCCCAACCCTTTCCGGCAGATCCTAAGTGTAAAGAGGGCATATTAATACACACTTACGTTAGTAGTGAAGGTAACGGAAATAAATCTATCAACTGCCATCCGTATAAAACGCTATTTGAAGAAACTAAAAAACCATAAACAAAACATTTCAGACATATTATAAAAGCCTAACTTAGTTCAAAATATATATCAAACACGGTCAAATGGCTTGAACACATCAAACCTAACAACTGGAAATATTGAATTTAAAAATGAAATGAACAATGAAATGTTAAAACAAACAGCTTTCAACATTGAGTATTCTATCGATCAGTGACAGAGAGGCTCCCAAACCACGTAAGGTTTGATACTACAAATCTGCCAAATAAGAAGAACCCATTGAATGTTCAAACTTTCCCTTGGTTTGACGTTTGTTTTAGATACAACGACCCATCTGACTGTGCTAGGCGGGTGTCCGATATCTCTTGGCTGACATGGAAGCTAACATCTCTTTATCGAAGAAACGACCTTCTAACGGCAAACCTCGGTTCGTCTCAAAATGTAAAAAAGTTGTTACTCCTAAACATTTTGTCTACCGGCAATGGCGTGGTAAAACGTCATAAATTACGCCAATTACCATTTAACCTGCCCTTTTTGTACAAGTATGTTGATGATCTGATTTGCACTCTACCCAAGGACAATACGGAAACCATTTTAAATTATTTTAATGCATTTACCACCGATAGGGTTCACTCTCGAAATAACGCAGGATCTTAGCGTACCTTTTTTGGAGACCAGAGTAATAAGAAAGAGCGAAAATAATATTGTACTTGACCGAAATAAAAAAACCCACACCATCAGGCAGATTTATAAATTATTTCTCCAATCACCCAAAAAAAAAAATTATCACAATGATAGCAATGAAAAACAGTAATGATGGGTTTTTAAAAAGAAACAAACTGTACAACATTATTATTAACAATGCCTATTCTAAGCACATGTTACGAAAATTAATATATACCTCTAATATTGTTGACGGCTGATGATATACAGGAAGCAGAATTGACGATATACATGAAGCTATAATTTATAAAGTAAATCACAAACTCAATTGCTGCCTTGTTAAAAGACTTTCCAAATAGAAAAATTGCGAAATATAACAGCATACGAGGTTCTGAACTGTTGTCAAAAATAAAGGAGAAAACGCCTATTTTGTACAACAACTGCGTAGTCTATAGATCTTGTTTGCAATATAAGGCTAGTTACATTGGATAGGCATCGCAGTGATTAAGACAGTGGCTTATACTGCACAGCAGTGACTGCCGATTGGGAAAGAATTCATGTGCCCTAGTGCAACATCATTTGAAAATAAGTCATAATTTTAACTACAACAACGTTAAAATCTTAGCTCATGACAACAACTATAAAGGGAGACTTGTAAAGGAAATGTACCACATCCCAAATCAGTCAACTACAAATCAGACACTAATCAACTTAGTAATATCTAGAGCAACATAATCAATACTTATTAATCATTTACACCTTTTTTTTATGGGTCTACAACTACAAAAATTTGCCACCACTTGGTGTAAAATAAGTACACAAAGTCTTTTTCTTTTTCCGTTCATTTGGATTTCACGTTAGTACATATGCAGCGAGGCTCTTCACTGCCAGTTTGCGTGGAAAAATCGAGACGTTGAGTTTTAAAACTCTGAGGACTAACTCGCATTTGGTATGTTATCTAATTTATATATTCGTTTATTCACATTTGTCTGTTTTATATTTCAACATTTTAATACCTTGACGAGAAAGAACATTGTTTTTTTCATGTATCATCATGTATTATTGCTGAAGAAGTTATCAAACCATAAGGGAATATTGGGTACTAAAGAAGAAAAGAGTTTTATTTACAGTCCAGACCGATTCCCAATAATTAAACACGCATCTAATCGACGTACGGTCGATAACAGATTAACATATATATATATATATATATATATATATATATATATATATATATATATATATATATATATATATATATACCTAAGTTTAACTACTGGGAAACGCCCTTATAAAGAAAAGAGATGAGCAATCAAAGATCTAAAGGCTCTAGTATCTGCTTTTTATTTTTATTATCGAGCTTTCGCTGCCTAATGGTAGCTTCTTCTGGATTCTAAAAATGCAAACCAGGTACAGAAAATAAACCAAAACGTTCGTTTTTTAAAATGTGATTAAATGAATTGTACGACTGTATGTGAAATTACTTACAAAAATGTCAACAGTTAGTTCATCTCTGGTGAAGACAATGAAACAACAGCTTCATTCTGGATGTTGAGACTAATTATTTCAGAAGAAGTTTCTTGGAAATGTGTTACATAAAAACCTGTAAAAATAATCTCAATCACAAAAAAGACATAGAAGGATTGAGCTCCATGTATACTTATTTACATCTTTATGAAAAAATTAGTTTCTAGTAAAGTTGACGTTTCTTTTCTCCTTCTGCCATTTTTGCTATTTATTATCAGTTACTTTTCTATGTCTTCTTGTTAAAATTAAATAATTACAAAATTAAATATGACAAATAATAAATAATGTCAAAATTTTTAAATTTGTAAATTAGTCTATGAATCTCTTGATTATAAAATTAAAGAATTAATATAATTAATAATAAATCACTCGCCGAAAAGTAACATTCATCAAATTTAAGTCCCCCCTTTTTTATAAAATTAAAACTAAAAAATAGATATCATTAATAATTAATAATTTATCTGAAATTAGCATCCACCTAAAAAATTTACCGCATCGCTAACTTCAATGCTTTTTATGGTTTTTGTCGACCTGATGACGACATAGACTACCAACAATATCCGGTTCGGACTAAAATATCACTAAATAGTTACTAAACCCGACGTCAAAAAATTTTAAAATGGAGTACCATTTCAACATCATGGTGTTTCTTGCAATTATGTTTCAGTCTTCAAAAAGTGTTTTTAACTAATGTTTATTGACAAAGTTTTATTTTTAATATTTGTGTAACTCTCTAAATGTCTTTTAATCATGTTTGCGTAATCATTCATACTACCTGACCAACAAAAATGCAAATTTCATTGTCTTCACCAGAGGTGAACTAACTGCTGACATTTTTGTAAGTAATTTCACATACAGTCGTACAATTCATTTAATCACATTTTAAAAATTCATTTAATCACATTTTAAAAAAACGAACGTTTTGGTTTATTTTCTGTACCTGGTTTGCATTTTTAGAATCCAGAAGAAGCTACCATTAGGCAGCGAAAGCTCGATAATAAAAATAAAAAGCAGATACTAGAGCCTGTAGATCTTTGATTGCTCATCTCTTCTCCTTATAAGGGCGTTTCCCAGTAGTTAAACTTAGGATTGTTTGTTGCCAGTGCCCTGTTACTGTCCTTCCGCTTTCTTATTATAGTTTTTGAATAATGGGAACCTTCTACGGACGAATATCTGAGACGTTTGGGCCAAATGTGGTAAAAAGCATGAAATTGTATGATAATACCAATAGAAAATTGGCATCTCAAAGAAACAGACGAATATTTCTATTAGAATGTCGTCGTTTAAAAGTAACCCCCGTTTCCTTGAAGACAACATAAAGAGACTCTGGAGAATTCCACAAACTACATCAAACAATAACCAGACTGGAAAACATAACACAACAGGTAACAACCAATTTCCATAAGTTATGTATTTCTGACACTAATCGATACATAGAAAGACTCGAGAGATCATTGGATGAGCTATTACAGGACCTTAGGACTCAATTACCATTTCATATTTTTGATGATTTCATTTTTATTCAACATAATAAATATAAATTTTTATTCAATAAAATTAAAAAAAACAACATTAAAAGAATAGAATTTTTAAAAAAGAAATTTCATGAATTTAATATAGGAAAAGACAAGTGGATAAAAAATATTTCTGATGTAGAAATACCACCTAATGTAAAAGGGTTTCTATCCCTTGGTCCCAAGTTTAGTCTCACTATATCTAACAAAGATATTAACATGTTTAGTCTACTGTCTGAGGTAGAAGAATTAATTCACTATGTCCCCCCATAAAAACAAGACTACATTGGTGCAAGGGCTGTAAACCTAATTACTGACTATGTAATATCACATAAAGACAAAACTTCTATCACTCATAAATTAGAAAAGAAACAAAAATTTTCTTAAAAAACCATCCCGATTTACTGATTACTAGGTCTGATAAAGGCAATGTTACTGTTGCTATGTCAAAAACTTCCTATCTTGAGAAATCACACTCCCTACTTCAAGATGAGAGTACTTATGAAATAATACATTACGATCCCACTTCAAAAATACAAATTAAATGCAATAAATTAATTAAATCATTAAAAGATAGTAAGTTTTTAGATGAAGCAACTGCTCGCACATTGACAACTTATAATGGGATTTGTCCCAAATATTATGGTCTACCAAAAATACATAAAGCAGATATACCTCTAAGACCAATAGTTTCCTGTGTAGGAGCATCTACACAACCACTTGCTAAATATATAGCCTCTATTTTAGAAACAGCTTTTTCAACTGTTAGTAAATTCAGAATTAAAAATACCTTCGAATTTGCAGAGAAGGTTAATGGCTTTATTTTGCCAGAGGGTTTTGTACTTGCTTCTTTCGATGTAGTTTCACTGTTTACTAACATTTCTCTAGACCTTATTATATCAATATTAAATGAACATTTCACATCAATAGAAGAAATATGTAATATTCCTAAAGAACAGTTTCTACTAATCATTACTTTTTTATATGAAAATACATTTTTCTCCTTCAATAGTACATTCTACAGACAAAAAAAATTGGCGTCCCAATGGGAAGTGCTATTTCACCAATCCTGGCCGAAATTGTTATGAATAAACTTCTTTATTTTGTTATTTCAAGGGTTGAATTTGAATTTCCCCTTCTTTTTCAATATGTAGATGACTTGTTAGTCGCTTTTTACCGGCCGGAAGTGTACAGGACACTCTTAACATTTACAATTCTTTCAATCATAAATTAGTATTTACTGTTGAGGAGGAGACTGACTGTGCTGTTCCGTTTCTGGATACTAGGGTTGTACGCTCAGAAAAATAATACAGTCAAACTGGACTGGTATAGGAAAAAATCTAGTTCTGGCAGATATATCCCATTCCATTCTTATCACCCTATGAAACAGAAACTGAACATCATCGGAGGACTAAAGAACAGAATAGATAAGATTTGCCACCCCTCATTTAAAGAAAAAAATGTAAAACTGTTAGAAAATATTTTGTTGGACAATTACTATCCTAAAGCTCTAATTAAAAAGAATTTTCAAAGACCCCCCCTTCATATTAATCCAACTCTCACCACTAATGTCGATATTAAAGTAGGAAAGTTACAATACATTGAAGGCCTTTCCTAGTCCTTGTCTTCTCTTTTTAAAAATACAAGCATTAAAATTGCTAATTACAACATAAAAAGAATGAATTGTTTTTATACCAATTTAAAAGATAAAACCGATACTTTACAAAGATCTAATATAATCTATGGCATTGCCTGTCAATGTGGTTGGGTCTACGTTGGACAAACTTCACAAAAGCTCTCTAAAAGATTAGCGCTACACAAAAGTGATAGTAAACACAAACCTAACGCAACTAGCTTGAGCTTACACGTAAATAATACAGATCACAGAGTACAATATAACAACAGTTTCATTCTGGACGTTGAGACTAATTATTTCAGAAGAAGTTTTTTGGAAATGTGTTACATAAAAACCTATAAAAATAATCTCAATCACAAAAAAGACATAGAAGGATTGAGCTCCATGTATACTTATTTACTAACACAAAACCATACCAAACCAATAAAAAAGAACGATCTTTATGAAAAAACTAGTTTCTAGTAAAGTTGACGTTTCTTTTCTCGTTCTGTCATTTTTGCTATTTATTATCAGTTACTTTTCTTCTTGTTAAAATTAAATAGTTAAAAAATTAAATATGACAAATAATAAATAATGTCCAGTATTAATTTTCTCTTTCAAAATTTTTAAATTTGTAAATTAGTCTATGGATCTCTTGATTATAAAATTAAAGAATTAATATAATTAATAATAAATAACTCGCCGAAGAGTAACATTCATCAAATTTAAGTCCCCCCTTTTTTATAAAATTAAAACTAAAAAATAGGTATCATTAATAATTAATAATTTATCTGAAATTAGCATCCACCTAAAAAATTTACCACATCACTAACTTCAATGCTTTTTATGGTTTTTGTCGACCTGATGACGACATAGACTACCAATAATATCCAGTTCGGATTAAAATATCACTAAATAGTTACTAAACTCGACGTCAAAAAATTTTAAAATGGAGTACCATTTCAACATCATGGTGTTTCTTGCAGTTATGTTTCGGTCTTCAAAAAGTGTTTTTAACTAATGTTTATTGACAAAGTTTTATTTTTAATATTTGTGTAACTCTCTAAATGTCTTTTAATCATGTTTATGTAATCATTCATACTACCTGGCCAACAAAAAAGCAAATTTCATTGTCTTCACCAGAGATGAACTAACTGCTGACATTTTTGTAAGTAATTTCACATACAGTCGTACAATTCATTTAATCACATTTTAAAAAACGAACGTTTTGGTTTATTTTCTGTACCTGGTTTGCATTTTTAGAATCCAGAAGAAGCTACCATTAGGCAACGAAAGCTCGATAATAAAAATAAAAAGCAGATACTAGAGCCTTTAGATCTTTGATTGCTCATCTCTTCTCCTTATAAGGGCGTTTCCCAGTAGTTAAACTTAGGATTGTTTGTTGCCAGTGCCCTGTTACTGTCCTTCCTCTTTCTTATATATATATATATATATATATATATATATATATATATATATATATATATATATATATATATATTCAGCATTTATTAATCAGTGTATCAAAAAAATATTTAAATAATAGTTATAGGGTGTTATACAGCACACATGCTGACGTTGACCTAAAATGTTTTGAACCGTTAATTGGAAGAAATTACGCCATCTTAATTTTTTTTTTAATGGAAAGTCCTACTAAAAATTCTAGATATTATTTGTCTAACATACCATATGTCTAAATTGAAATGTTTTGGAACTAGTGATATTTGAAATTAAGGAAATCAAAAAAAAAATTAAGCTGGTTTGTCTCAAACATTTAGTGTCAGGTAACGACTTAACGCAACAAAAAATGATTTATTGACGAAAACGTTTATTGCTGCAATTTGGGCGTAATATCATAATGGTACATTTAACCGAAACTGAAAGAATTATTTTGTTAATAATGGTTGGTTACGAAGACCGTAGGAGAACACAACAGGGCGTGTGTGATCTTTTTAACGCAGAATATCCGAATCCAGAACTTATTACCCAATCCGTATTTAGCAGAACATTCAAACGATTTAGACAATCAGGTCATGTCAAGGATCGTTCCAAATTTGGAGCTCCAAAAGTTAAAACAAGCTATGATAAAAAGTTAGATGTTTTATTGAAAAATACAGAAAATCCCCGTACAGCCACTCGTCAGCTTTGCCTAGACCACAACATAAGTAAAGGTACCTTAAGTCGTATACTGAATGGAGAAAAATTGCATCCATACAAACCCATTCTATTGCAAGAATTCTTTGAAGATGACTACGATATACGCGTAGAATTTTGCCAGGTCATGATGGAACGAATCAATAATGATCCTAACCTAATTCATAATATTGTTTTTTCTGACGAGGCCACATTTTTTCTTAGCGGAAGAGTTAACAGGCATAATTGCTGGTATTGGTCTACTAAGAAACACCCCTGGATAATCGACAGTCATTCTCAAAGATCACAAAAGATAAACGTGTGGGCAGGGATTTGTGGACGTCATATCATTGGTCCCTTTTTTATCGATCGGTGTATACAGTTACTCCCAGAGCAAGTTATTCCAACTTGTGCAGGTCTTTTTCCCGATGAAAATAATTTGGATATTCCTAACAGGAATCTGTGGTATCAACAGGACGGAGCACCTCCTCACTATGGACTCAATGTTCGTAGATATTTGGATGCGATTTTTCCTAATCGATGGATAGGCAAAAGAGGGGCTGCAGAATGGCCTGCATGGCCTTTTTTTTATGGAGTCATTTGAATACCAAAGTTTACCGAAGTCGATCTGAAACTGTAGAAGATTTACAACAAAGAATTCAATATGAAGTAGCACAGATCACCCCGGATTCTTTGCAAAACTCTGTTCAGCCTCTTTATGACAGATTGGGTCATTTTATCGCTGTTAATGGTAGTCATTTTAAGTAATTGTTACCTTAAAAATAAACCTAGAGTAATTTTTAATAGTTTTTTGTCTTACGCCAAAATCAATTTTTCTGTAATATTAGGTAGAAATCTTAGCATCGAAAAGAGGAACGACGCTATTTGCAGTACCATATTTTCTCCAGTTATCTTCGATTACATATTGCACAGATGATAGAGGTTTTTATTCGCGTGCGACATTTTTATTTTTTTTAGATTTTTATTTATTTACATTTTCCTCCATTTTCTCATTTTGTTTGTCTTCTTCTTTTGTTAAGTCTGCTTTACCATTCCTTTTATTCAAATCTACTCCTAAGTATCAACCCTCATTCCACCGGTCTACGCCCAGAGCTTTACATATGTAAGTATTTGCGAAATTATTCAGTGCGGAAGAGACGTTGTGTTCAAAGGGGCTGTTCGAGCAATACAGAAAGAAGAAACTTTCTAAGGCTAGTAAAACATTTTCTATCTAAAAACTTTGTAATTTTGCATTTGATACCGACCGCATAATTTTTTTATATTAAGGCCATATGTCAGCCAGCAAGAGGCAATATATTTCTTGGAGGAAAAGGCTAGAATATTCACATGAAGAGTAACGTTTAATAAACAGCTTTAGGCGTTATTACACTAACTAGAAAGAGAATTATCTTTTTAGATAGTAGTTTGACTATAAATATTGTATCTCCTAATTTTTAATGCTTTTCCTTTATTATTTGGTCACCATCTATTTCAAATGCGATAACTGTGCTTGCCTAGCATAAACATAAACCTTGCTAAACAGTATGGTAAATCTCAAAATATAAAATCCTGCCTTTTTGGTTTTTCAATGGGGCAATAAACGACCCTATTACGGTTTTGAGCATAGTTACCAGGTATTACAATAAACGTATTTTTATTTTACCTGCTTTGTACACTGCCCTTACTTGCATCTGCAATCATATTGGATCTATTTTTACCTATATATTTACTACCTGGCAACCCGGTTTGGAGCCCTTTAAGTATTTGATAATATGTTGGCCTAATGACCACAAGTCCTCACTAAGATTCGAAAGATACTTTTTATTATTTTTATTTTTAGTTTTACTTACAACTTACAACGTAACGGTTCTATTTTAATTATGTGGCGTCCGTGGAAAAATTGTAATAGTAGCTATCGCAAGAGAAAACATTTATCACTTGACGCTAAACAAATAGTAAAAAATGTTTACGACAGTTTGGTAAAAAGAAATTTGAATAAACGAAGTGCTTTGCAAGAAACCAGTGAACTAACAAAAACCCCAGTTTCTACGATTAAGGGTATTGTAGGAAAACCTTCACTCAGAAACAGGAAAAAACGGAAAGATTTTCAAATGCATCATGTATGTAGACGATTGCGAAAAAGACGTCATCAAGAAAAAAATATATTCTATGCATGAAGAGCAGTTGGTGCCGACCCTAGACAAAATAAAATTAAAACTGGTGCAGGACGTGACCAATATACATTGTGGCCGATCAACCCTTCACAGAATTCTCTTAAGAATGGGATTCACGTTCCGAAAAATCAACAAAAGGCAAGTAGCATACTTATTTACAAGAAATTAAAAAGTATCGATCAGGGAATTGGCCAATAATTTACCTTGACGAAACATGGTTCGCTACACATAACACTGTGCAAAAAGGGTGGGTTGAGAGCAGTACAAAATGTCAGACTAACGCACCTTCAGGTAAAGATAAACGAATAACCATTTTGCATGCTGGATCTGAAAAGGACTGGGTTTCAAATTGTCTTCTATGAATTGCAAAAAACATAAGAGATTCTAGTTTGGACTATCACGAAGACACGACCGCAGAACTTTTTGAAAATTGGTTTCAAAATTTTCTTTTGCCAAATGTTCCCGAACAGAGTGTTATAGTTATGGACAATGCGAGTTACCATAGTCGCTTACTAAATAAGGTTCCTAATGCAGCTAACACAAAATCGGAAATACAGGACTATGTGTTAGAAAATGACTTTTATTTAGACTTTAGTTTTAAAAAAGTGATCTTTTGGAAGTTTTGAAAGACTATAAATTGAAAAAGAAATATGTTTGTGATAGGCTGGCTTGTGTGTTTAATCCAATTGAACATATCTGGCATCAAGTTAAATCAAAAATAAGGGCACAAAATGTTTTTCCTACTTACACGTGTTAGTGGTTGAATTAGTAAAAAAAGTTATAATTGATATACCTTGTGAAAGCTGGAAGAATTCCATTCAGCACGTTGTTAAAGTTGAAGATTCATGTATTTATGTAAATAATATAAAACCACTGATAATTACCATCTTGTAAACCCCATTCATTCAAACCGTATATTTGTACTTCCTATCTATTTGTTTTTACATGCATCTATAAATAAACATCTCCAAAATTACTTATAATTTTATTTATTTGTATTATTGAATAAAATTCTTAAGTCCATCTCTGCAATGAACAAAAAGTCAAAATTTTTATATTGCCCACTTAAAACGGCAAAAATCAGGATCTTATATTTTGGGACAGGCTATACTAGTGCCCACTACACTAGACAATAAAACAAAGGAATTTCAAATAAAATAAAGCATCAGTTTATTTCCACTGACTAATTAAACCTAGATTTTAGGTTCCTCTGGTTTAGGTAGTCTGTGGAAATAAACTGATGCTTTATTACAATTGAAATTCTTTTGTTTTTTTGGCTAGTGTAGTGAGGCACTAGTACTATTTAGCAACCAACCTAGTTTTCTTGGTATACTACTTGTTTTTCTTGGTTCAGCTTTTATGTGATTTCTGAATGAGAAATGCGATTTAAATGGAGATCCTTGTGATTCATTCCTAGAAGATTCTGGCGCTTGTGTTGACGTAGGCTTGGCATACACTGTCAGCAACTAACGGTGCATCAAGATAGCCCTGGTGATAGTGGACACATCTTCAATAGGTGATAATCATGGGGGCTGAATTGAACTATTATTGACTTAGAAGAATAGGTGTGATGATCCATCGGCTCCGAAGATTTATATAATCTATGGTGTTCTGTCTACAGCGACTGAAATCATAGAATTATCTTGCTCAGAATCTGGCGTCCTATCTAGCTGGCTATCAAAAAATTAGAATTAAATGGAGTATCTGACTGATGATTAGAAATTGTTAGAGCTTGAATTATTAATGGTCTTTCTCGTGACTCGTCAGTATTTGGTGGAGCATCTGGGCAACGATGTGAAATACCAGCGGTCGATGGTACTGCCGTGGGTTTTTTTTTATCCCATCACGAATTAATTGGCCCTTCTCGTGATTCGCCACAAGAACACTTCAGTTACTGAATTAAGAAGTTTATGTTGTCAAATACATTCTCACTAAAGAGAAGGATTTCGCACTTTTTTAAAGCGTTTGTAATATTAATCGGAATTATGATCTTGAAAGCTGCAGTGCCTATAACTTCGCCGTTATTATATCGGTCTCTCAGGGTCTCTAAACATCCAGGAATCAATAGCTGTATTATAAAATGTCTTGAATTATTCATAGTTTCCTCCATCCAGTGCATTAAGGTTTAATGTGACTTTTGCAGCTTTTGATAAATTAAAATTTCAATAGACAGATGCTTTTCATAATTACTGATACTTAAAACACACGGATTCTCTGAAGAAGGGTTAGTGTGCTCTATGAAATATTTTATAACAACGAGAAACAATACAGAATTCATCCATCTCATGGGTTCCGCTAGACCAAGAGTCCTTGTGTGTATTTTTGTATATGTGGTTTTTCAAATTTTTTTCTGGGAAATACCATCACGAGCTACGAGCAAATTCCACTAGCGCTGATTATGCAGTACGTAATTACTAACATTCCGTTTTTAGCATTTGTGACCTTGCCAAAGCTTTTGTGGTCATTCGGTGTAAGAACTTTCTAGAGTTTTTGCATTGTGATAGTGAGGTTTCATCTAAATTTTATAGTACCATCAGCCAATCAACGTTTTTGTTGGTATTAGGTTTTCCAAATTATCTTAAAACTTTTCTACATTTAATTTATTGAAAGTCCTTCCCTAGTAAGACTACATGGTTTAGGCTTCCTTAGGTCAAGTTCTGGATGTCTTTGTTTAAAAGATTTAAGACCTTCTTTTCCTGCTATTTGCAAATTTTTCCTAAATTTTCACATTATTTATTTCTCCCATTTCGTAAGCAATTTTTTTGTATTCCTTAGTGCTCAGACCGTAAAATAAGAGAGGACAATACGGTAGATATTCTTTCAGGTGATCTTCTTGAGTATCGTGAAAAACTCCGTTGTCAGAATCATTGGGAAGTTATCACAAATTCTTAACATCGTCAACATTTTTCGAGTTCAAATTATATCTCTAAAGTTGCCAATGGAATGCCTGTTATCTTCGACACCTTTAGCATATTCCTTCCATTTCGAATTTCAGACAACGTTTCTTTCATGTGATATTCTGCCAATCTTTCGAGGTTTCTGTTTAAAAGACGTTCTAAAAGAAATTATATTCACCATAAACATATTGAAATAAAAGCAATATCCACTGGAACCGAGAGTACACATCCGATATTTACGATAAGATACACAGTGGATCTACTGCCTATACTCACGATTTGAACCAATGGAGCGACTTTATTCAGTGAAAGAAAGATATATATATATATATATATATATATATATATATATATATATATATATATATATATATATATATATATATATATATACATTTCACACTATTTAGCGTATAAAAACTGATTCACGGGGGCAATCTAGCCCCTGTATACACCCCTATGCTACTCAGTGCCAAACTTATTGAGCTACCCTGTATTTTCAAGAATAATTTTGAATTGTGCCTTTACATCGTAGCAGTATTAGTAGAAGTAGTTGTGAAGAGAGATGAAGGCCAAGATATGATTCTACGCCGTAGTATTAGTCTCGTCTTTTCGAAGCCCCTGCCATCTTAGTCTTAGAGTAGATTATGTGGCCTCATCTTCCGGACAGCTCGGACTTGTAGGATCATCCTCCACACCCAACAGTGTTAAATGTCTTGCCAACTTATTTTGTCCTATGGTAATCCCAACAAGGAGAACTAGGATACGTTAAGTTCTCTTATAGTTATGTGGATTGGAGTCAGGGCACCGACTTCTGATGTTCAGGATGAGTTCTTCAACCCCCTCCTTGCCTCGTACCGTCTGATGTTCAGGAATCCATATAAAATTATCCTGATCGCTAATAGACAGTTAATCCAAGTCATTTATGCACGCTCGGATTATTGTTCAGTTCATTCAAAGTTTAGCAATTGCCTTAAATCCACCTACCTATTCGAGCAGATGCCTTAACAGCTGCTCACCACACGTGAATTCCACCACAATTATAGTATCATTAAGATTGCCTGAATCTCTGCTTTAAAAATGTTTCTGTGCTTTTCCAACAGGTTAACGTTCTTGGGGTTATTTTTGTATGTCTTAAATTACCGATTACTTTCCAGCGTCCAACATTCTGCATCTGTACTTATGCCACTATTACTTAGCTTCCTTTTTTACACGAATACAAACACTTTACACACCGAGCAGAGCGTCTAGCACTAAAGTTGGTCTAGTCTTCATTGCTCTTGAGATTATAAACTTCGAAAAACTTTTAAGTCTACTTGTACAGGATGAGTCAACAATAGAGTAAAGTCCATTATCTCATTTGTTTCGGGAATGGCGAAAAAATGATAGATACAATAGTTTTAAGGAATATTAAGGTGCACAGTTTAAAATTATTTTTGAGTATACAGGGTGCTTCAAAAAAGTGTGGCCGATATAATATAGGTTTTTTTTAAATGGAACATCCTATTTTCTAATTTATTTTTAAATTCTGAGTAAAATTTTATAACTCTTTTATTAATAATGTTATGTAAACCTAAACCTAGTAGTTTCTCTAATATTTAATTTTTTTTTTTAATACTAATTTTCAATTTTGTAAAAAATTGCCAGTAACGCCAGTGTTTCTGAAGGTGGAATACTCATAATTGGTACGAGCGTTCTATGGAGATGAAAAAAAAAAGATATATGCAAAGAAATTTGAGTTAGATGCTACAGGGTGTTAAAAATAAATTTATGCATTTCGACTATTTTGAATTGAAAAATCTCAAATTTTTTAAATGACACACCCAAATATTATTATTTTTTCTGATAGATTTTACAAAAAAAAAAAATTAAGTATGTCAAATATCTATTTTTAAGAGTTTTCGATTTATGTTGAATTTTTCAATTTTTACCCTTGTTTTTAATACACTTACGCTATAACATCATAGTTGCCAAGACGAGACAAAAACGTAGGCATTGTCAAATTTTAACATGCCTATTAAGCAAGGAAAAACCGGTCAAGTGCAAGTTGAACTTTTAGTGTTCCGTACGTTGATTGTTTTTAAAATAAAAAATTTTGTTAGGGTGGTATAAAATGATCAGTGACTTCACAAAACAACACACCCCAAATGAGCTTTCAACAAAGTTTGTTTCCAATCTTTACTGAAAACTGGTGACCTTGAAATTTTTTGTTTTTTTTTATATACCAGATAAATTATTAAAGGTAGTGATAATTTTCGTTCAATCTATACCTTGTGGAGAATATTCCAGGATTTTTTTAAAAATTTTTTGATCAGTACTTTTCGAGATAAGGTAGGGGATAGCGAAAGTAATACGAAGAAAAGTGTGCGCAAGTATTACATTATATATATATTTTGTACTCGTGTTTTCACAAGCTTTCATTTGACACCACACTCGATGACCTAGTAAAAAAAATTTTTTTTCACTTCCGATTTCATCCCTCAAAACGAATCCCTTAAGTCAAAATTTATGTTACGGTGATATAAAATGATCAGGGACTTCACAAAACACACCACAAATAAGTTTTCAACAAAGTTTATTTCCAAACTTTACTGAAAATTTCTGTTTTTTTTTTATATACCAGATAAATTATTACAGGTAATGCACTCGTGATAATTTTCGTTCAATCTACAACCCCGTGGAGAATATTCCAGAATTTTTTCAAAATTTTTTGATAAGTACTTTCCGAGATAAGGCGGGTGGACAGCGATTTTTCGCGATCTTTTAAAAATAATACAAAGAAAAGTGCGCGCAAGTATTACATTATATATATATATATATATATATATATATATATATATATATATATATATATATATATATATGTATATACATATTTTACTCGTGTTTTCACAAGCTTTCATTTGACACCACACTCGATTATCTAGTAAAAAAATTTTTTTTTTCACTTCCGATTTCACCCCCCAAAACTAACCCCTTAGGTCAAAAATTAACTTTCAAAACTACATGGCTCTGACGAGGCCATCAATTCCTATATTACTACCAAATTTTTAACTGTCTATGACAAATAGTTTCGGAGTAACAGACGGACAGACACTGAAGTGATCTTATAAGTGTTCCGTACGGAACACTAAAAATAGTTTAATTTGTTGTAGTAAGTGATGTATAAAGTTATGGATTTTCCTAAAAATGAATTAACTGATATGGTTTATATACTGGGCGAGGAAGGAAAAAATTCTGTATTGGCAGTAAGGTTTTACGGAGCGAAGTACCCTAATAGATGTATACTATCTAGAAAAATCTTTTCGGTGCTTAATGGAACGGTTTGATGGTAGTGGTAACGTTAAGTACACGAAATTAAAAGTAGTAAACCAGAATACTACCAATGAGGAAAAAGAAATGGAGAACTTACTTCATGTTGAAGATAATCCCCAGGTCAGCAGCCAGTCAACTAGCTGACTTATCTTACACATCCCAATCTACCGCTAATCGCACCACGAGAAAATAGTATTATCCCTTTCATATGAAACTACACCAAGAACTTCAAGACGGTGATGTTGAACGACGAGTAAACTTTTATACTACCATGAATGGAGCAATAGAGGCCTATCCAAATTTTTTATCCAAAATAATGTTTTCTAAGGAAGCTACTTTTCGCAGTAATGGAGCAGTTAACAGCCATAACATGCATTATTGTTCAACAGTTAATCCATTTTAGGTCTGGGACGTTCAAAACCAAAACCATTGATCGCATAATGTATGGTGTGGAATATTAAATTTTCAAATTATTGGTTTATATTTTTTCCGCGAGCCGCTTAACGGGCCTAGATATCTAAATTTTTTGCAAAATGAATTACCCCAGCTTCTTGAAGAAGTGGATAACTTTGAAAAGGAGCAAATGTGGATTCAACAAGACGGAGCTCCTGCTCATTACCAACAGGAAGTTCGGGAATTTTTAAACGTTTGTTACCCACAAAAATGGATCGATAGGGATGGATTCATTCAGTGGCCCCCTCGATCATGTGACTTAATACCTTTAGACACCTTTTTATGGGGCTACATTAAAGATCGTGATTATGTGAATCCTCCTACAACACCAGTAGATATGGAAAATAGGATACGGGATGCGTGCAGAACAATAACGCCCTTTATGCTAAGGAAAGTGAAGGAAAATATAGTAAAACGAATAAACATGTGCATTCAAGTAGACAGGCATATTTTTGAACAATTATTACGTCATAATAATTAATCATTAAATAAGTTAAACTATATTAAAATTATTATTAACTATTTGTTTATGTTTTCACAATAGTGCATTAAAAACAAGGGTTAAAATTGAAAAATTCAAAATAAATCGAAAACTATCAGAAATAGGTGTATAACATACTTAATAAAAGTTGGAGAATTTTGTAAGATCTATCAGAAAAAATAATAATATACAAGGGGTGGCATTTAAATAATTTGAGATTTTTCAATTTAAAATAGACGAAATGCGTAAATTTATTTTGAACACTCTGTAGCATCTAACTCAAATTTCTTTAAATATGTTTTTTTCTCATCTCTATAGAACGCTCGTACTAATTATGAGTATGCCACCTTCAGAAACAATGGTGTTACTGGCAATTTTTTACAAAATTGAAAATTAGTATTTTTTTAAAATAATTGAAATATTAGAAAAACTACTAGGTTTAGGTATTATTAATAAAAAAAAGTTATAAAATTTAAAAATAAATGTTTGAAATACCCTGTATACTCAAAAATAATTTTAACCTGTGCACACTAAACTATTGTATTTAACATTTTTTCGTCATTTCCGAAACAAATGAGATAATGAACTTTACTCTATAGTTGAATCACCCTGTATAATATCTAAATACATTATCACCCATCCGTAAGTCACTTACTATAAATTAATAATGCTCCTAATTTGTTTTTTATCGATCATTTAACAGACAGACGTGGCTAAAATTGAACCGACCTAAGCAGTATTAACATCGTATGCATTGTAGAATAAAGTAATAACATGAATTCACTAGTGCCCCCTTTTTATTTCAGCTTCAAGATTTTTAAATTTTGTCGGTCTTGTACCATATTTTGATTTTCGTAATAATACGTTAATGCGGGAACAACGTTATAAAAAGCAAGTCGTAATCTTTGTTTCTATTGTAGTATTTTCGAAAACTATAACGCTTCGTGCGATATACCAATTCGTACCAGGTTGTAACAATTTTATCGATACCACGATTAGCACCTTGGCCATTTCATCCACCCTGTGTCAGCTTCTCACTTCGCTTCCTCCTATTATTAATTCTTTTAGTAAAAGAAGAGTTTGGTGCATGATTTTTCACAAATTTTCGTTAGTAGATGAAATGTTGTCTAAAGGGAGAGCAAAGTATGAGGAAAACGCTTTTAGAATTGCTAAATATTATTTAATTTTTTCCAATTTGTCAATGTTTTTATTACTAATTATTTCTCCTTCAAAAATGTCGGAAAACGAAAAGAATAAAATATTACATTTCGTTTTGTTGGTATTAAGCAGCCTTGTATTGCATACCTATTCTATATTGCAAATGACCATGATGACAACTTTGTTAATATGTATAAGAATTAGGTACCAGAAAGTTGAGGAACTTGTTAATGATTTAAAGTATTGCGGTATTAAAGAAAAAATAATGCAGACAATTAGAAAGGCGGAAATATTATCACTTTATCTTTACGAAATAGTAACCCATTTTAAGAATCTGTTCGAATTTCAATTTTTAATAATGGTCGTTAACAGTTTTCAATATTGCCTTGTAAATAGTGTATTTCTGTATATGTATGGGTTACCTTTTACTCCTATTTATTGGCTAATTTTATATGTGGTAAGTTATTTTTTTTTATTATTATCATTACTATTCTTTCTCAAATTTGGTCAATGTGGTAAAATTTTTGGCTGACGGGCCTAAGCCAAGTTAGCACAAATGCAAACACCATTGTGTGTTATGGAATGACCTGACAATGTTACATGTTTTCAAAATCACTGACTTCTCAATGTTTTTGTGTATGTATGTGTTGTGTCCTAATTGTACCAAGTGTGGTGTGAATGTTGTTGGTGTAAGACCTGTGGCTATGATGAGGGGAACAATGATGACTTTTTCTTGTTTCCATAGCCTTCTTATTTCTGTTGCAAGGTCTGTGTATTTGGAGATTTTTTCTGTATATTTTGTTTGGATGTTTTGTGTTGTTGGAGAGAGCTATGGCAATAGGTGACTTTTCCTTTTTTTGTATTGAAAAATGATATCGGGTCTATTGGCGTAAATTGTTTTAACAGTATGGATATTGATATCCCAGTAGAGCTAATGATATTCATTTTCTAGTATGGATAATGGTGTGTATTTGTAGTGGTGATCTGTGTTTTCTATAAGTTTGTATGTTATGGCTAGTACTTGGTGAACTACTCTTGCCGCTGAGTCATGTCTGACTATGTATTCCGTTCCGGCTAATATTTTACCTCCGCTTGTTATGTGTTTGATCGTTTCTTTATGCTGGTGGTATTTCCTGCATCATGTTTTTTTTGTCTTCTGTAATAGTTGGTTCTTTGATGATATGCTTTGGTAGTTTCTGGCTTGGTGAATTCAGAACGTATAAAGATGTGAATGTTTTCTATGTCTGTGGGTGGCCATGTGACGATACCAAATGAATATGTGAGTATAAATATAGCGAACATGTTGATGATTTTAGTGAGATTTTTGGAGTTGAGTTTTTTTTTGTATAAGTTTCCTGAGTCTATTTTTGACTTCAGTTCTGAGCTCTGTTTTGATGTGAGTGTGGTTGAGTTTGGTGTTTTGATAGCATCCTAGATACTTGTATGTTACTTTGTCGAGCATGTTATCGAGTTTTTCATTTTTAATGG
The DNA here is from genome assembly GCA_019049505.1 of Pachyrhynchus sulphureomaculatus. Classification (NCBI taxonomy): domain Eukaryota; kingdom Metazoa; phylum Arthropoda; class Insecta; order Coleoptera; family Curculionidae; genus Pachyrhynchus; species Pachyrhynchus sulphureomaculatus. The sequence continues at coordinate 13,997,305 of CM032452.1, read as the reverse complement.
TTTCTGTCTCATGGTGTCCTTTCCATTGGCCCCTATTGATGGAGGACTTTACATTTACTTATACCAAATTCCATATTGATATCTAATGTGAATGTTTCTGTGATCTTGAGGAATTCTTTCAGCCATGTTTCTGTGGCAGTTTTATGTCATCCATAGATAGAAGGTGTTTTATTTTATGTTGGTTCACTTTTTAGTGTCTGATGCAGAAGCCATGGTCTGTTCTGTTGAGTGTATTTGAGAGTGGATTGAGACAGATGCAAAACCATAGATCGCTGAGCGAATCTTCCTGAAATATACCCCGTCTGGTGTACAGCTATTCTGTTTGAATGCGTTTGATTTGTGTTTTTAGGTGGATTTTGGTTTTCCATGTCTTCATAATTAGCGCCAGAAATTGCCTGAGGTTTTGGTTGATTTTGAAGATTTCTAGGGTTCTGATTAACCAGCTGTGGGGTATGTAGTCGAATACTTTTTATAGTCTATGTAACCGGTGTGAAGGTTTCTGTGTTATTTTCTGGTTTGTACCATGATCACGCTATCTATAATCAGCTGCTCTTTACATCCTCCGCTATTTTTCCTTCACCCCTTCTGCTCTTCTCTGAGAATATTATTGTCTATTAACTGTTATTCTATTTTCTTGGAAAGTGTGGCTGTGATGATATTGTATAGGGTTGGGAGACACGTGATAGGTCGATAGTTTAACGGGTTTGTGGTATCTGAGCTTTTGGGTTTGATGTATATTATTCTTTGTGTAAGGAAAGTGGGGAATGTATGTAGTCGTAGAATTGCTTTGTTAATTTCGTGTGTGAGTGCTTCGTGTGTGGTGGTAAACTGTTTGTAAATATCTCTTAAGGATCTCATCTAATTCATCATTTGATGATTAGATGAGATCCTTAGAATATTCAATCGTTTTCATTTCGAACTTTAGTTCACGATCGAGGTGGGAACAAACAATAGTGTCCCTTTCTTAGACAGTTTATTAATTAGAAAAGACGATAACTCCATCATCGTAGATTGGTACACCAAACCAACCTATTTAGGAAGGAATGTCCAGTTCCATTCCTCCCACACCATGAAAATCAAAATACGATTTTGGAGTTGAAGTCCAGAACAGAGAGGATCTCTCATACCTCTTTCAGACTTAAGAACTTAAATAAACTTCGAGATATTTTATTGACCATCTTCTATCCAATAAAGATATTGAACACACTATTATTTAACTCAATGTCACCTATCTCTCAAAAAGAACATAATGTTACTCCTGATATCAGTGCCTTTCTTCCTGAAAACCAAATCATTTTTCACTACTCCTTTCCTTATCTAAAAGAAATTTCCACTAATATTACTAAACTTTTCAATAATCAACTTAATTTAAAAATTACCTTTAAACACAAAAAAAAAATTAATAATATTTTTACCAATGTAAAAGATAAGGATGAAACTATAAAAGTTTCGGAAGTAGTATACAGCATCCCCTACACTCAGTGTGAAAATGTATATATAGGACAAACATCAAGGTTCCTAAAATACAGAATCACTTCTCATAAAAGTGATTGCAGACTTAAAAAAAAACTCTTGCTCACTTGCTTCACATAGTAAACAATTCTCCCAAGTATTTAATTTTAATGTGTAGGGAAGGCAATTTCAACAAAAGAATCTTTAGAGACATGATAGAAATCCACCTTGAAACGAATTCTGTTAATAAAAAAAACTGACATTGATGATTTAAGCTCAATTTCCTCGAACCTATTGCAGATGGGTTGGCAAAATGAAAAATCACAAAATATATCAGACACATCTCTATAATAATAACCTAATGTCAAATTTTACAACATTAACAAACTTTAAAAAATTCAACGGAATGTCAACGTCATTGTCTTCTCTGGTATAAATAAACCACGACTTGACCAGAGGATAAAAAGACGCTGGCCTTAAAAAAGGAATAAAAAAATATATATAAGAAAAATTGTAAATAAATCACCCATGTGTACATATATATATATATATATATATATATATATATATATATATATATATATATATATATATATATATATATATATATATATATATATATATATATATATATATATTATTTATATATATATATATATATATATATATATATATATATATATATATATATATATATACATATATATATATATATATACATATATATATATATATATATATATATATATATATATATATATATATATATATATATATATATATATAACTATTTTGACGTTTTCAATTACTGTGTTTTAATTATAATATATACAGGCAATTTATAATTCTATGTTAAACTGTTTTGTGCATGTACGCATTAAGCTTTAATGAGAACCATACTTTTCATGAAAGGGTTCCTTTTATAGTTTTTTTCTTAAGAAACTTAATTACTTGCCATTTAGATTTGTAATAACAAAAGGATTATGTGGCATTGAATTGCGATTTTTTTAACCCGTAGACTGTTTTTTTAACGTAGTTAATTTCCGTTAAAAAGAATAGAATAAGAACTATAAGGGCTGTTATTTTTTAGTGTTCCGTACGGAACACTTATAAGATCACTTAGGTGTCTGTCTGTCTGTCCGTCTATCACACCCGATTTTCTCCGGAACTACATGACGTAGAAAGTTGAAATTTGGTACTAATATAGAAATTGATAGCCTCATCAGAGCCGTGTAGATTTGAAAGTTAAATTTTGACTTAAGAGGTTAGTTTTGGGGGGTGAAATCCAAAGTGAAAAAAACAACTTTTTTAATAGGTCATCGAGAGGGGTGTCAAATGAAAGCTCGTAAAAACACGAGTTCAAAAATATATATAATGTCTTACATGCGTACACTTTTCTTTGTATTATTTAGAAAAAATCGCTGTCCCCCCCTCTATCTAGAAAAGTGCTGGTCCAAAAATTTTGCAAAAATTCTGGAATGTTCTTCACAGGGTGTAGATCAGAGGTTCCAAACTTTTTTTTTTTCTCGTAGACCTCTTTCAAAATTTTACTGGTTTCGGTGGACCCCCTGCTGCTACATTTCTACCATATTCCCAAAACTCGTCAAAAAATGTGAAGATTAGATCTAACGATAGAAATTTGCATCGTGGCTGAGTTCCAACCCTAAATTCGGAGTGGTAAAAATAAAAAGAAAAATAGTATATTTTCTTGTGTTCTATTTATTAAAATAATATGATTACAGACTTAATAGAATTAAAATTAAACATTAATAACGTACCGTAACTTCAACAATGCAAATCAACAATTAAAAAAAAATAGTCATAATTTTAATGGGAGGGATGTACTTGATGGACTGACAGCAAATTATCAATATTTGGCTTCAGTTTTGTAAGGAATAACCGCAAATCTCCCCGTTCTGTGATGTTCAATCTGCTCCTTTTTTTGTTAATAGGTTTGTAACGACACTAAAATTTTTTTCGACAAGGTATGATGAGGGAAACGCTATCAAAAGTTTTCTCGCAATTTCCCACAGCCCAGGATATTTTTCGGGTATTTCTGCCTGCAACCAAAATGTTTGATAGCCTTTTTTAAATTTCACCTTCAGCTCCTCATTGGTGCTAAGCTCGAATAGCTCCTCTTGTAATACCACATTCGCCACTTCCGTTTCATCAAATGGATTTATGATCCATGGTGTTATTTCCATCGTCAGAATATCTTCAAATCTATTTTTGAATTAATCATGCAGGGCATTTAAATGTTGAACGGATGTCTGAATATCCTCATCAAGACATTCTGCCTGTGACAAGTTTGGAAACTGGGAGAATTCGCGCCGACTAATATTTTGCTTCATAAATTTCAATTTTCCAAGAAGAGCCGAAATTACACCCTTTGTTTTTATTAAATTTAGGCTGACCCCTTGTAACTGCAAGTTAATGACATTAAATTTTTTGAACAAATCTGTCAAATACGCGATGTCTGCTTTCAATTTGATCAGATTTTCTTTTAAATCTGGATCTTTACTTTCCAGAAACTCTAAAACTGATTCAAAAAGTGAGTAAAATCTTGTTAAACATGCCCCTTTCGACAACCAGCGTACTTCAGTTTGTAAGAGCAATCGTTGGAGGTCTTCATCATTTTCGGCGCACAATTGTGCAAATAAACAGGTATTCAATGCATTGCTTCTTATTTTGTTAACTGCTTTAATCACAAATTGAAGCGATTGGTGCAATCTCTTACTCAAATTTTGCGCTACCAGGTATTGTCGGTGGATGACACAGTGAATTGCAGTTACTCCTGGTATAATTCTTTTAAGATGGCTTATAATCCCACGATATCGCCCGAAGATGGCAGGAGCTCCATCTGCTGCCACCGAAATAATGTTTGTAAATGGAATCGATTTTTCCTCCCACTCAGGACATTAAATATTGATTCGCCTTTAGTGTCCGTCTCCAAAGTTTTCGCGAATAGCAGCTCTTCATATGCCAATAATAATGCTTCATTACCAGATAAAGTTGACTCGTCCAGTTGAATAGAAAAATGAGTTGTTTGCAGATAATTACACAAGAAGCTTTCAATATCAGAGCTCATTTCATCAATACGTCTTTGTACAGTGTTGTCACTAAAAGGAATTCTTTTGAGTACGTCAAATGGAGGTTTGTGCAGAACAGTTTTTAAAACCTCTTCAACAGCGGGTAAAATTAACTGTTCTCCGATGGTGTACGGTTTTCCAGATTTCGCTATAAGCAATGAGATATTGTAAGATGCCCGCAAGCCATCATCGTTACTTTGGGACATAGAAGCGAACATACTGTGCACAATGGGTCTCTTTTCATATTTTTCCTTCAATGTTTGAAAATATTTTAAATCTTTACCTATTTTATCAGGATGACACCTTCTTAGATGATCTTCGAGCTTCGATGGTTTCACAGAGTCATTGCTCAAAACTTTGTTGCATAAAAGGCATATGGGCAATCGTTTGTCTGCCTTTGATGGAAGAAAACCAAATTTCAAATAATCAACACTGTACTGTCGACATTTCTTCTTAGATTCAGCCATGTTTCGTATTACCTACCTGTAAAGAAAAAAAATGTTTCTTTTAGTAATCATAAGGCGACTTTAACAGGATATGGCTATTTTAACAGAATAAAATAGGATTAACTAATTATTGCAATGAAAAAACCAAAATGCCGGCGGCAAAACTGATTTTAATTATCTGCTGAACCTATTTTAATGTAATATAAAATATTTTTTTGATTAATTATATTTTGATACATTTCTGTAAATTCGAGAGAAAATACTTTTAAAGAATATTTTGACATCAAAACTCCGCGATTTTAATGATTTATTTGTTACTTTGATGTACGTTACGAGTGGTACATAAAGACACGTATAATTTACTACTCAGTATATATCACCACTACACCAAACACTTTATTTTTGCGCTCGACGCGCGTTTCACTAACCATGTTAGCTTCATCAGGAGTGATGATTGACTACTACTACTACTACTACAGCCAATCATCGCTCCTGATGAAGCTAACATGGTTAGTGAAACGGGCGTCGAGTGCAAAAATAAAGTGTTTGGTGTAGTGGTGATATATACTGAGTAGTATCATTGTGCCAAAGATTCCACATTCCCAACTTAGTACGTATAATTTATGAAAATATTATTAGTCATTTAGCATTAGCAACTACGAGGGCACTGAAATATGTACAAACATGCAGGTCAATCATATATCTCTCCTTTAGTGAATCACCACAGTCGGGTAAATAAATAATTTTATAATAAAAAGTACTAAAAGTTCAGGCTCTCTCGGCTTTCTGTTCTTTTATAGAAGTATCGAATAATGGCCCTGTTCAGTATTTAATTTTTATTACGTACTTACTACACGCAAACATAACAAATATAAAATAAAAGTATGAATATTACAATATAAAATAAAAGTGTGAATAACAAATAGGCAGGTACTTACTTTTTCCGGCACTGGCAAACACTGACATCGATTCACTCACACTTTTCTTTTTAAAATTCCGGAAACAAATGGGTAACGTTTGTCCTTGGCATTCGTATTTATATTGGTGAAGAATCAAACAAGTTCATGCAAGATTGCAAGCACAGCACAAGTCGTATTTCGTCCCTTTGCACGTCTGAACGGGTTGCGTTGCGGGCGGGCGGGCGGCGCTTTGTAAATCTCGACACGCGTTGTACTGAATATCGAATATGCAAGTTTTGACAAGTAACAGTCGCTGACCTTCTTAAAATACACTACTCAAAAAAATTAAGGGAAGTTTTAAAACAAGGAAACTAATGCTAAATAAACAGGCTATCTCATCCATATGCCGGCCTAACTGAACATTTTTTTTTCAAGCCCTTGGACCAAAAATATAGCAAAATATTTGCAATATTATTTTTTCGCGCTATCTGTTAGAATTGCATGAGAACCGTAGCTCGTAAAACATTTAGCCAAAAAATCTGAAAATTAGAATCTTAAAGCTTCAAAATATATTTTTTCAAAGTCTCAATACGACCATTTTTCACCGAAATACAGCCTGTCAAAAATCACCGAAAAATTTGTAATTTTTTTTTGCTCCCTTAATTTTTTTGAGTAGTGTATTATCTGCCTACATTGATAGTTAAAGCCAAGCCAACATTTTTGTTCTTTACTATCGAAACCAGATAAATTTTTCGTGGACCCCCACTTAAAACTTGTGAACCCCCATTTTTTTTTCACGCCAACGTAGACCCTCGTCGAGTCTCCCGTGGACCCCTGGGGTCCAACTGAACCACTTTGGGAATCACTGCCACCAAGAGTCCCTGTGTGTATTTTTGTACATGTGGTTTTTCAAATTTTTTTCTGGGAAACACCACCAAGGGCTGCGAGCAATTCCGCTAGCGCTGATTATGCAGTACGTAATTCCACATTCCTTTTTTAGCATCTGTGACCTTGCCAAAGCTTTTGTGGTCAATCGGTGCAAGAACTTTCTAGAGTTTTTGCATTGTGATAGTGAGGTTTTATCTAAATTGTATAATACCATCAGCCAATGATCGTTTTTGTTGGTATTAGGTTTTCCAAATTATCTTAAAACTTTTCTACATTTAATTTATTGAAAGTCCTTCCCTAGTAAGACTACATAGTTTAGGCTTCCTTAGGTCAAGTTCTGGATGTCTTTGTTTAAAAGATTTAAGACCTTCTTTTCCTGCTATTTGCAAATTTTTCCTAAATTTTCACATTATTTATTTCTCCCATTTGGTAAACAATTTTTCTGTATTCTTTAGTGCTCAGACCGTAAAATAAGAGAGGGCTATACGGCAGATATTCTTTCAGGTGATCTTCTTGAGTATCGTCAAAAACTCCCTTGACAGAATAATTGGGGAAGTTATCACAAATTCTTAACATCGTCAACATTTTTCGAGTTCGAATTATATCTTCTCAAAGTTGCAAATGGAATACCCGTTATCTTCGAAATCTTTAGCATATTCCTTCCATTTCGAATTTCGGACAACGTTTCTTTCATGTGATATTCTGCCAATTTTTCGAGGTTTCTGTTTAAAAGACGTTCTAAAAGGAATTATATTCACCATAAACATATTGAAATAAAAGCAATATCCACTGGAACCGAGAGTACACATCCGATATTTACGATAAGATACACGGTGGATCTACTGCATATCCTCACGTTTTGAACCAATGTGTACCAAATTTTTGTTCGACAAAATCTTCAATGTACAACAACGCTGAGCCGCAGGCGGCGGCAGAGTGGTTCAGAAGGGTCCTTGACAGGAGCGACTTTATTCAGTGAAAGAAAGAGATATATACATTTCACCCTATTTAGCGTATAAAAACTGATTCACTGGGGCAATCTAGCCCCTGTATACACCCCTATGCTACTCAATGCCAAACTTATTGAGCTATCCTGTATATTCAAGAATAATTTTGAATTGTGTCTTTACATCGTAGCAGTATTAGTAGAAGTAGTTGTGAAGAGAGATGAAGGCCAAGATATGACTCTACGCCGTAGTATTAGTCTCGTCTTTTCGAAGCCCCTGCCATCTTAGTCTTAGAGTAGATTATATGGCCTCATCCTCCGGACAGCTCGGACTTGTAGGATCGTCCTCCACACCCAACAGTGTTAAATGTCTTGCCAACTTATTGTGTCCTATCCCAACAAGGAGAACTAGGATACGTTAAGTTCCCTTAGAGTTATGTGGATTGAAGTCAGGGCACCGACTTCTGATGTTCAGGTTCAACCCCCTCCTTGCCCCGTACCCTCTGATGTTCAGGAATCCATATAACATTAACCTGATCGCTAATAGACAGTTAATCCAAGTCATTTATGTACGCTCGGATTATTGTTCAGTTCATTCAAAGTTTAGCAATTGCCTTAAATCCACCTACCTATTCCAGCAGATGTCTAACAGCTGCTCACCACACGTGAATACCACCACAATTATAGTATCATTAAGATTTCCTGAACCTCTGCTTTAAAAATGTTTCTGTGCTTTTCCAACAGGTTAACGTTCTTGGGGTTATTTTTGTATGTCTTAAATTACCGATTACTTTCCAGCGTCTAACATTCTGTAACTGTACTTATGCCACTATTACTTAGCTTCCTTTTATACACGAATACAAAGACTTTACACACCGAGCAGAACGTCCAGTACTAAAGTCAGTCTAGTCTTCATTGCTCTTGAGATTATAAACTTCGAAAAACTTTTAAGTTTACTTGTACAGGATGAGTCAACGAAAGAGTAAAGTTCATTATCTCATTTGTTATATTTTAAGGTGCACAGTTTAAAATTATTTTTGAGTATACAGGGTGCTTCAAAACAGTGTGGCCGATATAACATATGTTTTTTTAAATGGAACATCCTATTTTCTAATTTATTTTTAAATTCTGAGTAAAATTTTATAACTTTTTTATTAATAATGTTATATAAACCTAAACCTAGTAGTTTTTCTAATATTTAAATTTAAAAAAAAAAAAATACTAATTTTTAATTTTGTAAAAAATTGCCAGTAACGCCATTGTTTCTGAAGGTGAAATACTCATAATTGGTACGAGCATTCTATAGAGATAAAAAAAAAGATATATGCAAAGAAATTTGAGTTAGATGCTACAGGGTGTTAAAAATAAATTTATTATTTTGAAATGAAAAATCTCAAATTTTTTAAATGACACACCCTATATATTATTATTTTTATTAGATTTTACAAAACCCCCCAAAATTAAGTATGTCAAATATCTATTTCTAAGAGTTTTCGATTTATGTTGAATTTTTCAATTTTTACCCTTGTTTTTAATACACTTACGCTATAACATCATGGTTGCCAAGACGAGACAAAAATGTAGGCATTGTCAAATTTTAACATGCCTATTAAGCAAGAAAAAATAGTTTAATTTGTTGTAGTAAATGACGTATAAAGGTAATAGTTATGGATTTTCCTAAAAATGAATTAACTGATATGGTTTATATACTGGGCGAGGCAGGAAAAAATTCTCTTTTGGCAGTAAGGTTTTACGGAGCGAAGTATCCTAATAGACGTATACTATCTAGAAAATCTTTTTAGTGCTTAATGGAACGGTTTGATGGTAGTGGCAACGTTAAGTATACGAAACGGAAAGTAGTAAACCAGAATGCTACCAATGAGGAAAAAGAAATGGAGATTTTACTTGATGTTGAAGATAATGCCCAGGTCAACAGCCGTCAACTAGCTGACTTATCTGACACATCCCAATCTACCGCTAATCGCACCACGAGAAAATACAAGTATTATCCCTTTCATATGAAACTACACCAAGAACTTCAAGACGGTGATTTTGAACGACGAGTAAACTTTTATACTACCATGAATGGAGCAATAGAGGCCGATCCAAATTTTTTATTCAAAATAATGTTTTCTAATGAAGCTACTTTTCGCAGTAATGGAGCAGTTAACAGCCTTAACATGTATTATTATTCAACAGTTAATCCATTTTGGGTCTGGGACGTTCAAAACAAAACCCATTGATCGCATAATGTATGGTGTGGAATATTAAATTTTCAAATTATTGGATTATATTTTTTTCCGCGAACCGCTTAAGGGGCCTAGATATCTAAATTTTTTGTAAAATGAATTACCCCAGCTTCTTGAAGAAGTGGATAACTTTGAAAAGAACCAAATGTGGATTCAAGAAGACGGAGCTCCTGCTCATTACCACCGGGAAGTTCGGGAATTTTTAAACGTTCTTCGATGGATTCATTCAGTGGCCCCCTCGATCATGTGACTTAACACCTTTAGACACCTTTTTATGGGGCTACATTAAAGATCGTGATTATGTGAATCCGCCTACAACACCAGTAGATATGGAAAATAGGATACGGGATGCGAGCAGGACAATAACGCCCTTTATGCTAAGGAAAGTGAAGGAAAATATAGTAAAACGACTAAACATGTGTATTCAAGTAGACGAACATATTTTTGAACATTTATTACGTCATAATAATTAATCATTAGATAAGTTAAACTATATTTAAATTGTTATTAACTATTTGTTTATGTTTTCACAATAGCGTAAGTGTATTAAAAACAAGGGTTAAAATTGAAAAATTCAAAATCAATAGAAAACTATTAGAAATAGGTGTATGACATACTTAATAAAAGTTGGAGGGTTTTGTAAGATCTATCAGAAAAAATAATAATATACAGGGTGTGCTATTTAAAAAATTTGAGATTTTTCAATTTAAAATAGACGAAATGCGTAAATTTATTTTGAACACTCTGTAGCATCTAACTTAAATTTCTTTAAATATGTTTTTTTTTTTTCATCTCTATAGAACGCTCGTACTAATTATGAGTATTCCACCTTCAGAAACAATGGCGTTACTGGCAATTTTTTACAAAATTGAAAATTAGTATTTTTTTAAAATAATTGAGATATTAGAAAAACTACTAGGTTTAGGTATATAACATTATTAATAAAAAAGTTATAAAATTTTACGCATAATTTAAAAATAAATTAGAAAATAGGACGTTCTATTTAAAAAAGACATATGTTATACCGGCCACACTTTTTTGAAATACTCTGTATAATCTGTGCACTTTAACATTCCCTAAAACTATTGTATTTAACATTTTTTCGTCATTCCCGAAACAAATGAGATAATGAACTTTACTCTATCGTTGACTCACCCTGTATAATATTTAAATACATTATCACCCATCCGTAAGTCACTTACTATAAATTAATAGTGCTCCTAATTTGTTTTTATCGATCATTTAACAGACATAGACGTGGCTAAAACTGAACCGACCTAAGCAGTATTAACATCGTAAGCATTGTAGAATAAAGTAATAACATGAATTCACTAGTACCCCTTTTTATTTCAGCTTCAAGATTTTTAAATTTTGTCGGTCTTGTACCATATTTTGATTTTCGTAATAATACGTTAATGCAGGAACAACGTTATAAAAAGCAAGTCGTAATCTTTGTTTTTATTGTAATATTTTCGAAAATTATACCGCTTCGTGCGATATACCAATTCGTACCAGGTTGTAACAATTTTGTCGATACCACGATTAGCACCTTGGCCCTATCATCCAACCTGTGTCAGCTTCTCTCTTCTCTTACTCCTATTATTAACTCTTTTAGTAAAAGAAGAGTTTGGTGCATGATTTTTCACAAATTTTCGTTAGTAGATGAAATCTTGTCTAAAGATAGAACGAAGCTTGAAGAAAACGCTTTTAGAATTGCTAAATATTATTTAATTTTTTCCAATTTGTCAATGGTTTTATTACTAATTATATCTCCTTCAGAAATGTTAGAAAACGAAAAGAATAAAATATTACAATTCATTTTGTTGGTATTAAGTACGCTTGTATTGCATACCTATTCTATATTGCAATTGACCATCATGACAACTTTGTTAATATGTATAAGAATTAGATACCAGAACGTTGAGGAACTTGTTAATGATTTAAAGTATTGCGGTATTAAAAAAGAAATAATGCAGACAATTAGAAAGGCGGAAATATTATCACTTTATCTCTACGAAATAGTAACCCATTTTAAGAATCTGTTCGAATTTCAATTTTTAATAATGGTCGTTAACAGTTTTCAATATTGCCTTGTAAATAGTGTATTTCTGTATATGTATGGGTTACCTTTTACTCCTATTTTTTGGCTAACTTTATATGTGGTAAGTATATTTTTTTATTATTATCATTACTATTCTTTCTCACATTTGGACAATGTGGTTCCATTTTTGGCTGACGGGCCTAAACCAAGTCAGAACCAATGCAAACACCACTGTGTATTAAGGAATGACCTGACAAGGTTACATGTTTTCAAATTCACTGACTTCTGAATGTTTTTGTTGAGTCCTAATTGTACCAAGTGTGGTGTGAATGTTGTTGTTGTAAGACCTGTGGCTGATATGATGAGGGGGACAGTGATAACTTTTTCTTGTTTCCATAGCCTTTTTTATTTTTGGAGATTTTTGGAGATTTTTTTCTGTATATCTTGTTTGGATGTTTGTGTCGTTGGAGACAGCTATGTCAATTAGATAGGAGACTTTTCCTTTTTTCATTGAAAAGTAATATCGGGTCTATTGGCGTGCATTGTTTTATCTGTGTGGATATTGATACCCCCGTAGAGCTTCTAATATTCATTTTCAAGTATGGAAGTTGGTATTTGTAGTGGGAATCTGTGTTTTCTATGAGTTTATATGTCGTGGCTAGTGCTTGGTGAACTACTCTTGCCTCTGAGTCATGTCTGGCAGTGTGTACCGTTCCAGCTAATATTTTATATGCGCTTGTTATGTGTTCGATCGTTTCTTTATGCTGGTGGCAATTCCTGCATCTGTTTTCTGTAATAGTTAGGTCTTTGATGATATGCTTTTGGTAGTTTCTGGTTAATATGACTTTATCATGGATGGCAAGTAAGAAGCCTTCTGTTTTAGGGAATAGCTGCCTATCCTGTAACCAGATATATGATTGTTTTTTATTTGTTCTATATGGTATCTGTATTATCGGTGAAGTGTTTTTTCTCACCACGTTTTCATCTTTTCCTTGCCCGGGATAAATCGAGAGATGTGTAGTTCCTGCCTCTTTTCTTAAGTGCTTGTGTTTGTTTTGTGTGTAGTTCTTACACCTATGATCCCACTTCCTCTTTCTTTGCTTGCGTTGGGGTGTAATTTCCTGTATTTGGTGAATTGAGAACGTATAAGGATGTGAATGTTTTCTATGTCTGTTTGTGCCAATTTGATGATACCAAATGAATATGTGAGTATAGCTATAGCGAACGTGTTGATAGCCTTAGTTAGATTTTTGGAGTTGAGTTTTGTTTGTATAAGTTTCGCGAGTTTTTTTTTGAATTTGGTTCTGAGCTCTGTTTTGATGTGAGTATGATTGAGTTTGGTGCTCTGACGAAATCCGAGATACTTGTATGTTTCTTTGTCGAGCATGTTTTCGAGTGTTTCATTGTTAATGGTTTTTATCTCATGGTGGCCTTTCCAGTGGCCCCTGTTGATGGAGGACTTTACATTTACTTATACAAAATTCCATATTGATATCTAATGTGAATGTTTCTGTGATTTTGAGGAATTCTTTCAGCCATGTTTCTGTGGCAGTTTTATGTCATCCATAGATAGAAGGTGGTTTATTTTATGTTGGTGCACTTTTTGGTGTCTGATGCAGAAGCCATGGTCTGTTCTGTTTAGAGTATTTGAGAGTGGATTGAGACAGATGCAAAACCATAGAGGGGTGAGCGAATCTCTCTGAAATATACCCCGTCTGATGTACAGCTCTTCTGTTTGGATGCGTTCGGTTTGTGTTTTGTGTCATCATAATTTGCGCCAGAAATTGCCTGAGATTTTGGTTGATTTTGTAGATTTCTAGGGTTCTGATTAACCAGCTGTGGGGTATGTAGTCGAAGGCTTTTTATAGTCTATGTAACCGGTGTGAAGGTTTCTGTGTTCTTTTCTGGTTTGTCCCATGATCACGCTATCTTTAATCAGCTGCTCTTTGCATCCTCGGCTATTTTTTCCTTCACCCCTTCTGCTCTTCTGTGAGAATATTGTTGTCTATTAGGTGTTATTCTATTTTCTTGGAAATTGTATCTGTGATGATATTGTATAGGATTGGAAGATACGTGATAGGTCGGTAGTTTAACGGGTTTGTGGTATCTGAGCTTGTGGGATTGATGTATGTTATTCCTTGTGTAAGGAAAGTGGGGAATGTATGTGGTCGTACAATGGCTTTGTTGATATGGTGTGTGAGTGCTTCGTGTGTGGTGGTAAACTGTTCGTAAATATCTCTTAAGGAACTGATCTAATTTGTCATTTGATGATTAAATGAGATCCTTAGAATATTCGATGGTTTTCTTTTCGAACTTCAGTTCACGATCGAGGAGGGAACAAACAATAGTGTCCCTTTCTTAGACAGTTTATTAATTAGAAAAGACGACAACTCCATCATAGTAGATTGGTACACCAAACCAACCTATTCAGGAAGGTATATCCACTTCCATTCCTCCCACACCCCGAAAATCAAGATACGATTTTGGAGTTGAAGTACAGGACAGAGAGGATCTCTCATCCCTCTTTCAGACTTAAGAACTTAAATAAACTTTGGGGTATTCTGTAGACCATCTTCTATCCAATAAAGATATTGAACAAACTATTATTTAACTCAATATCACCTACTTCTCAAAAAGAACATAATCTTACTCCTGATATCAGTGCCTTTCTTTCTGAAAACCGAATCATTTTTCACTACTCCTTTCCTTATCTAAAAGAAATTTCCACTAATATTATTAAACTTTTTAATAATCAACTTAATTTAAAAATTGCCTTTAAACATAAAAAAAAACAATTAATAGTATTTTTACCAATGTAAAAGAAAAGGATGAAACTATAAAAGTTTCGGAAGTAGTATACAGTATCCCCTGCACTCAGTGTGAAAAAAATATACATGGGACAAACATCAAGGATCCTAAAAGACAGACTCACTTCTCATAAAAGTGATTGCAGATTTAAAAAAAAACTTTTGTGCACTTGCTTCATATAGTAATCAATTCTCCCAAGAATTTAATTCTAATGACACCAAAATCATGTGCAGGGAAGGAAATTTCAACAAAAGAATCTTTAGGGAAATGATAAAAATCCACCTTGAACCGAATTCTGTTAATAAAAAAACTGAGATTGATGATTTAAGCTCAATTTTCACGAACCTATTGCAGATGGGTTGACAAAATGAAAAAATTACAAAATATATCAGACACATCTCTATAATAATAACCTAATGTCAAATTTGAAAAAATAAACGGAATGTCAACGTCATTGTCTTCTCTGGTATAAATAAACCACAACTTGACCAGAGGATAAAAAGGCGCTGGCCTTACAAAAGGAATAAAATATATATATAAGAAAAATTCTAAATAAATCACCTGAAAAGCATAATTGTTCATACCATATATAACGAAATGGAGTAAACGATTTTTGTCGAAATTTTCTCATGTTTTCCTAATTAATAACAATATTAATGTGGTTTTTCTTGAAAGGAATTATCCAAAAGCACCACTTAGCAGTAAGTAGTTTGATGTTATTAATTTTGGGTTTCTTTCCTGTTGTAAACCTGAGAATACTGATAATCTACTGTATTTGTAGCCCTGAAGACGAAAATAAAATAATATTTTTGAAAGCTTGGCGTAGCTGAAGAGATGCTAATAACTTTTTAGTCCTACCCCCATGACAGCTTACACCAAGAATTTTAAGTTTGCTGTTTAACTAGTCGGTCAAAACTACCCTCCTCCTCCTCTATATATATAAATATATATGTATATATAACTATTTTGACGTTTTCAATTACTATGTTTTAATTATAATATATACAGGCAATATATAATTCTATGTTAAACTGTTTTGTGTATGTATGCATTAAGCTTTAATGAAAACCATACTTTCCATGAAAGGGTTCCTTTTATGGCTTTTTTCTTAAGAAACTTAATTACTTGCCATTTAGATTTGTATTAACCAAAGGATTATGTGGCATTGAATTGCGAGTTTTTTGAACCTGTAGACTGTTTTTTAGTGTTCCGTACGAAACACTTACAAGATCGGTGTCTGTCTGTCTGTCTGTCACACCCGATTTTCTCCGAAACTATTTGACATAGAAAGTTGAAATTTGGTACTAATATAAAAAATTGATGGCTTCATCAGAGCCGTGTAGTTTTGAAAGTTAAATTTTGACTTAAGGGGTTAGTTTTTGGGGGGTGAAATCGGAAGTTAAAAAAAATTTTTTTTTACTAGTGATCGAGTGTGGTGTCAAATGAAAGCTTGTGAAAACACGAGTAAAAAATATATATATAATGTAATACTTTGCGCGCACTTTTCTTTGTATTATTTTTAAAAAATCGCGAAAAATCGCTGTCCACCCGCCTTATCTCGAAAAGTACTTATTAAAAAAATTTGAAAAAATTCTGGAATATTCTCCACGAGGTGTAGATTGAACGAAAATTATCACGAGTGTATTACCTTTAATAATTTATCTGGTATATAAAAAAAACAAAAAAATCAAGGTAGGATTGTTATCATTAAAGATTGGAAACAAACTTTGTTGAAAACTCATTTGGGGTGTGTTTTGTGAAGTCACTAATCATTTTATACCTCCGTAACAACATTTTTATTTTAAAAGCAATCAACGTACGGAACACTAATTGCGCAAGTTCAACTTGCACTTGACCGGTTATTTTTAATTCAGTTATTTCCGTTATAAAGACTAGAATAAAAACTATAAGGGCTGTTATTTTTTAGTGTTCCGTACAGAACACTTATAAGATCACTTAGGTGTCTGTCTGTCTGTTCGTTTGTCTGTCTGTCTGTATGTCTGTCCGTCTGTCACACACCCGATTTTCTCCGAAACTATTTGACGTAAAAAGTTGAAATTTGGTACTAATATAGAAATTGATGGCCTTATCAGAGCCGTGTAGTTTTGAAAGTTAAATTTTGACTTAAGAGGTTAGTTTTGGGGGGTGAAATGGAAGTGAAATACAATTTTTTTACTAGGTCATTGAGTGGGGTGTCAAATGAAAGTTTGTAAAAGCACGAGTTCAAAAATATATATAATGTCTTACATGCGCACACTTTTGTTTGTATTATTTAGAAAAATCGCGAGAAATCGCTGTCCCCCCTCTAGCTAGAAAAGTGCTGATCCAAAAATTTTACAAAAATTCTGGAATATTCTTCACAGGGTGTAGCTTGAACGAAAATTATCACGAGGGCATTACCTTTAATAATTTATCTGGTATATAAAAGAACAAAAATTTCAAGGTCATCAGTTTTCAGTAAAGATCGGAAACAAACTTGGTTGAAAGCTCATTTGAAGTGTGTTTTGTGAAGTCACTGATTATTTTATACTTCCGTAACAAAAATTTTTATTTCAGAAGCAATCAACGTACGGAACACTAATTGCGCATGTTCAACTTGCACATGACCAGTTATTTTTTTCTTTTTATTTTAGGGACCGGTAACAGTTTGCATATTTATTTGTGATATTACTAAAAGAGAAAAGGACAAATTGACAGCCATATGCCTCAAAATAAAAGAGCGTTTTCCAGAAAAATCCGAATACTATCGAGCAATGGATTGTCTATGTTTCAAAATTGATTCCCTAAAAAGTGAATTCACTGCTGCTGGATTTTTTGTAATTGAGCGAGCAACATTAATTTCACTGTTTAGTTGTTGTACAACATATTTTCTGACATTTGTAAATATTTCTTTATAAAAAATAAATTACTCCTACTTTAACTATATTTACAGGGAGTCTCTACAAGATGGAGGAGCATTTATTTTAACAGATTATCACTAAATAAATGAATTAGCCAATAATAGCCTACATAAAAGGCGAATAATTAGGAAGAATTAATGAACGAATGAAATTATTTATATTTTAAGTTATCTTCTTCAGTATGCATTAAGATTTAAAATTCTGTTTACAATGTAAAATTTTCGGCCTCGGTGGCACGGTTGGTTGAGAGCCAATCAAGTGGTCCATAGGTCTCTGATTTGGAATTTGAACTTGGTAAAGAATTAACAGTTGTTGTGGAGCGTAAAGCTTTCTGGTTCGAAATAATATTCCCAACTTTTGAGAAGCTCTGTTTGCTATGGCCGGCAACATGTTCATGCCAGGACATATTTGCTCCCGAATTAACGCCCAACAAATTGAGTGATGATGCTAGAGGAATTGAGTGTCCCGACATAAGTATGTCGGGTTCAACAACGTTAACTTTTTTAGAAAAAACTGCTGCCTGGGTTTTTGTGGCGTTAAATCCAACTTGGTTACTGTCACCCCAAGATAGAATTTGTTCCAGCTTTTTGTTAAGTTGAATGACTTCCTGCTTTCTGCGGATATTCGTCTGAGCAGCCGATGTTAAAGTGAATGAAGAGATAAGCGAACTTTTCCAGTAGATCGTTAGTGTAAATGAAAAGAGTAGGAGACAGTATGGCGCCTTGCGGCACACCGGCATTGATAGTGAAGATGTTAGAAAGAAATCCGTTGACTGTCACTAGCAAAGAACGCTCTCTGAGGAAACATGAGAGCCACAAACAGAACCTTTTAGACATACCATAAGAGCGTAGCTTAGCCAACAGTCCATCGTGCCAAACAGGGTCGAATGCCTTGGATATGTCGAGAGCAACCGCTCGAGTATCTCCAAAGTGCTCAATTGTGTTGTTCCAAATATGTCAGAAGATCTCCTGTTGATCTATGTTTACGAAAGCCATATTGATGATAGCTAATAATGTTGAATCCTTCAAGATATTTTAGAAGATGCTGATTAATGGCCTTTTCCATGACTTTCGATATTATTGAAAGCAGTGCGACTGATCGGTAGTTATTTGGCAAGGTCTTCTTGCCTTTTTTAGGTATCGGCTGAACTGAGGCACATCTCCAGCAGGAAGGAAATATTCCCTTTCTGTAGGATAGGTTGAAAAGTCTGCAGAAAACTGGTGTTAGTTCCCTTGCACAGTTTCTGAGAACTATTGCAGGTATTCCGTCAGCGCCAGAATCTTTTTTTTTTGGTGTCTAGCTTCATTAAGATACGTTTTATGATACGTTGTCTAAAGACAATATTAGACATCTTTGACTATACTATGGGAATAGTAGGTGGTGTTTTTCCTTAGAAATTGACAGTTTCCTTAGAAACAGACAGTTATCTGGCCGTGTTAGTGGTGGTATGGTGGATTTGATAAAATTTTGACTAACTGCCTTAGCGACTGACTAAAAGGACCTAGAATTGTTGGGACAAGCGAGAAGTTTGTTTCTAATTCGTTGATTGTGTGCCTCCTTGGTTTCGTCGATAATTTCTTTGCATCTGTTCCGGGCGCGTACAAAGGTGTTACGGTTTATGGTGTTAGGATTTTCACGACATTGTCGGTAGGCAAGATGTTTAGAAGCAACAACTTCTTTGCATTTCTGGTCAAACCAAGGCTTGCCGTTGGAAGGGCATTTCTTCGAAAAAGAGATGTAAGCTTCTATACCAGGCAAAATAACATCGAAAACCTCCCTGGCGCAGTCAGATGGGTCGTCGGATCGAAAACAAATGTCTAACCAAGGGAAAGTTCGAAAATATTCTATGAAATCTTCCCATTTAGTAGATTTGTAGTGCCAAATCTTGCTAGGATACTCGATGTGGAAAGCAATTTATGGTCGGAAAAACCTAAAGGCGATTTACGGTTACCGTGTAAATTTCCGGATTGGTGGTTAAAAACAGATCAAGAAGACTGGCGATCTCCCCGTCTCGATCAGGGCTCCGTGTTGGTTCGTTAATAAGCTGAGCTAAGCCACAACCGACTGAGAATGATTTAGCTTCACGACCTTGTTCGTCGGTAGTATTTGAATATTTAAGCCAGTTGATGCTGTGGTTATTATGACCGATAGTGTTTGCAAGAGAGGCGAAAAGTGTTCTAAAGTTAGTATCACTGGGTGGTCGACAGAGGATACAGATGTGTGGTTTATTGAGTCGTTATTTTTAACCACATAATATCAAAGGTTGGGGGCTCCAGAGCCTCTTCTCGTTGGCAAGAGAGGTCGCTTCTGACAAAAAGACAGATTCCAAAGTTACGCCTAAATCGGGAATAGAAGTTGTACCCAGGATAAAGATAGTTGACTGTGTTTCAGAGAGAGCGAGTACATGTGGTTTATTTGATTGCAGGTGTTGGTGCACTGACTTTATGTTCGAGTTGAAACCTCGTATGTTGCAAAAATCTATTTTCCGAACGGGGGGCTATTTTATCTCCAGAAATTTTTGTATCCAAGTACCTCATCATGCTAATTGCTCCCACAGTCCGGGGACACCGGCACAGCAACGAAACGTTAAGCAACTTCACGCAGCCTAAACCGATACGATGCTATCACATTGGGTGATGCTGGTAGGATCTGGGCATCTACCACCTAGGTTGTTCTTTAAGTCGCCTTCTACGACAGGCTAAACGGATCGGGGGAGATATTCTATCCCGCTCCCTCACGGGTAGGACACTATAAAACTGAATAACGTAGAGATAGAGCAGGTACACCAATATAAATACCTGGACATAAATCAGCATAGGACGAGATAACAAAACACATGAAATGCAGCGGAGAATAGGCCTCTTCTAGGCTGCATATGGCAAACTGGCCTGTGTATTCAAATCTAACCTTCCTATGTGTTTAAAAAGAAAAGTATTTAACAGATGCATACTCCCCGTTCTTACTTGCGAAGCCGATACTCTCACAATGACGAAGAAAAACATTAATAAAATATATGACACATAACGAAAGATGGAGACATTAATGTTAGGCGTTACTCTTAGAGATCATATCCCAAATCACATTATCAGGAAGAGAAAGCAGTCAAATTCATTCTACATCTTAAATGGAACCAGGCTAGGTGTGCTGCTAGGTTTAAAGATATATGATGGACAAAGAGAATTATAGAGTGGCGAGCAGGATTCGAAGCCTATCAGAGTAGAGGTAGACCACCAAGTCGGTGAACTGATAATTTGAGAAGAGTGGCTGGAAATTGGGTACAAGCAGCTCAGAGCAGAAAGAGGCGGCAAGACTTGAGGGAGGCTTTCGTCCAGCAGTAGACGGTATAAACTGACGATGAAACAACCATATATTTACTTTACAAGAAACTTGTGGTACATCCAGAATAAACAAAAATTTATATAATTGTATTCAATTACTGTAGTTACCATGCACCAATAATAACACAGGCCAACAAAAAAAATATTTGTAAAAACTTTTTAAACCAATACATCTAAGTGTTATGTATTTTTGGGTGCTGAAATCGTATCTGGTATCAGTTTTTTTTGCATCACCCACAGTTCTCTCACAATATGACATCGATTAAATTTCAAAACAGGAAAAATATAAAAACTTAAACCGTACTTTTATTTGATTAGGCTACAATTTTTATTCACGAAAACATATTTCACTTCAATGCGAATATTTTAAGGTGCTTATTTTTTTATATTTCCTTTCCCTTTTCTCTGTGAAGTTCCTTGTATAGCTTTTTCTCCGATGTGATGCATTTTGTTGTTCTCTATGAAGTGACCAGGAGTAATCACCCATCATGTTGATATTCCACCGTCCCTGGTACCGTTTCTCTCCAACTCCTTTATGTCCTGATGGAACCGTTCCCCCTGCTCTTCACTCACATCGCCTAAGTTTTTACGAAAAGAGTCAAGATGGTTGTGCAAGAAGTGGACTTTAAGGCTCATCAGACAATCCAGATTTTTGAACTTGTCTATCATATTATCTAGGATAAGTTCATAGTTAGGGTCTTTCACATTGCCGAAAAACTTAGTCACAACTTCTTTAAATCTTCTGATAAATGAGGAAATCTTTACACAAATATCTAAAACATTCACCATCTTTCTTCATTTTCACAAATTGTTTCATTAAGCCTAACTTGATGTGTAGTGGTGGTAGAAGAATCTTGTTTGAGTCTACTAAAGTTTTATGCAAAATGTTCTTCTCGCCAGGTGTTGAAGTTTTTCTTACGGGCCATTGTTTTCCGGACCAATGTTGATCCCTTGCTCTGCTGTCCCACTTACATATAAAACATGGAAACTTTGTAAATCCCTTTTGTTGACCAGGGATCATGGAGACAACGTTTAAATCTCCACATAGCATCCAATCGTTAATTTTCTGTAAAATCATATTAAGCGAAGCATAAGTATTTCAGCTGTGTAACAGGACACCTTTTAAACTAGTTTTTGATAAGTCTATAAAAAGCCTCCAATCTTCCATCTTGTACCTAATGCCAAATTCGTTTATTAGACTACCAATATCATGGCAGTAAACTAAATCCTCTTCCTGCGTGAAAAACTGAGCAAACTGTCGATCTCTTGTTCTATAATGGTAAATAGATATTCTAGATTCCAATAAATGTTTTTCTTTTAGCCTAGAATCACACAATTCTGCTTTTTCCTTAGTCAAACCCAAATCTTTCACTAAATTTAACTCAGCTTGTGTAAACAACTGTTCTTTTCAATTTTCTAGAGAACATTGAAACTCACCATCATCCGGTCGACTGATGTGGCGCAGGGACAGGAAGTCCTGGTCCATGTCCTACCGGCCGATTAGCTGAAGTAACGTTAGGATAGACAATACGGGGGGGGGGGGGGGGGGTTACTTTCTTATTTTTGGAGTTATATCCAGAAACATCAACGCTGCAAAAATAACAATCATTTGAATGATTTTCTTGCTCTCTTCATACCACGGGTACTGCAAATCTAAAAGCATTCTTTTCTTTCTTATACCATTTCCTAAGATCCTCGACACAAACATAACATACTTTGTAAGGAGCTTAACATTTTTCTTGATTACCGATTTCTGCACCAAAATATGCAAAGTATACTTTTTTTACAAAGTCAGTAATGTTTCTTTGATATTTTTTAACTACAAACTCACCACATATATAACAAAAAGTGTTAGGAGAGTTTTTACAACCACGATTAGCCATACTTTGAGTGTGAATTAAAGCACATGGGTTAAACACTGCAATGCGAGGTTTTATTAACTGGAAGAGAACAAATAGCTGTGACACGTATCGGAACTGCCAACCTAATAACATTTGTTTTTACTGCCAACCTTATAAAATTCTGATTTTTTTGCCAACTTAATAACATTCGAATGGTAAAAAATAAACTTTTCACATTCTGAATATTAAAATGTGAAAAATTAGTGGGTGATACGACTTTTTTATTTCGGACTCAGCATACCAAAAAACATAGGAATCAGGTAAAATTATTAAAAAAATTTTTTCATCGTTAGCCTGTGTAATGATTATTTATTTTCCTAAATAAATATATCATTCACTAAATGCATAACTTTTGTAACTCGATTTTAGTTAGTTTTAAAATGAGCTAAGGATTCGTAATAAAAGCACACTAATTTTTTTGGCTTTATCTTGTCTTGCACAATTATCGAGTAGAACTATCAATCTGCATATGGTAGTATTAATATTAAATATAAGCTAATGAAGGTATTAATATCATTTTCAAAAAAATGCACGTTAACAAAAAAAAAACGGCCAAGTGCAAGTGGACTTGCTCATTTAGTATTCTCTACTTTGATTGCTGAAATATTATATAAAATTCAGTCACACATTCTTCTTAAATTTAAAAATTATCAAGAATATATAAAAAATGAGACATCTTTCTAGTAAAAGTTTAAAATAAATATTTACTGCCTAAATATTTGTTTAACAGGTTGACTGCCGATCTATATTTTTGAGTTTGTGGTTGACGCCGGTAAGATTTTTCCAAATATTTTTATTTTATTGTGGTAAATATGAATTAAAATGAGTCTTGGATGTGTTTTTTTTATGTGCCATTCAAAATATTAGAAAAAAAAAATTTCACTCCGATCGGAGTAATCGGCATTGCAAGTGAAAATTTTTACTAGATGCCGAACACTCCGATCGGAGTGTCCAATTAAATAAGTAAAGAAATAATAAATCGAACTCATGAACTCAAAACATTTATTTCTAAATCATTTTTGTACATTTTTATGGTAATCCTCAAAGCAATTAAGGCAAAAACTTGGTTGTCCAGGGCACATTTTGCATTCATACACTGTTTGCTTTCTTATTTTATTTTTCCTGCATTCTTTGCATTCCTTTCTGCTTACCCGTTTTGTTTCTTTAGTTCCTTTTTTTTCACTAACAATTTTTTCTGCTTTGCTAATGCTGTGGACATTTATTTGGCCTGGAGGAATTTGCGGCAAATTAGTAATTGGTCGTCTGGCTAGTAAATTTCTTATGACATCCAATCGGAAGTCATATAATCGTAACTGGTCAGACCGCGAATATTTATTGTACAAAAAATAGGCGTTTATCATGCTCATTTGCAGCACATGCATGAATAACTCTTTGTACCACCGAATGGTTTTACGGCTGCAAGGATAATATGCCATCATTTGATCCTGTCTATCTATACCTGACATAAAAGCATTATATCCAGTGATTGCGGAAGGTTTTTCAGATTCTTGATTTCTTTTGTTTTTAAAAATGCCCATTTCGCTTCCAAATTCTGTTGAAATGTATTGAACATTGCGTTTATCGCGCCATTTTCCGACATGCACTCCATTGCAAAACATAACACATGGGCTGAAAAGTCCCGGGCCTAACACATAGATGGCGCTAGTTTTATTGCAGTCACCTTTTTTTCAGTTAATACTAACCTTTAAGAGACAGCTGTTAAAATTTCATGATATTCTATTCATTAGTTTGTGAGTTATTGTGCTAAGAGTGACGCTACTTTTGTTATTTTCAAAACAATGGATCAAAAACAATTTCGTGTTTTAATTTTACACTGCTTCTTGATGGGAAAAAATACCGTTCAAGCGAAGCAATGGCTTGAAAAGTGTTATGGGGACTCCGCTCCATCAGAAACAACAATAAAACGTTGGTTTGCTGACTTCAAACGTGGTCGTAGAGACACCGATGATGCAGAACGCAGTGGACGTCCAAATGAGGCGGTAACACCAGAAAACATCAAAAAAATCCATAAAATCGTTTTGAATGATCGAAAAGTGAAGTTGCGTGAGTTAGCTGACATCGTAAAGATATCAAAAGAACTTGTTGGCTTTATATTGCATGAGCATTTGACTATGAGAAAGCTCTGTTCAAAGTGGGTGCCGCGTTTGCTCACTGTTACCCAAAAACAAGAACGTGTTGATGATTCTGAGCAGTGTTTGGCCATGTTTAAACGTAACAAACCGGAATTTTTGCGTCGATATGTGACAATGGATGAAACATGGATCCATCACTTCACTCCGGAATCAAAACGATCGTCATCTGAGTGGACAGCAACTGGTGAACCTCGTCCAAAGCGCCCGAAAGCACAACAATCGGCTGGAAAGGTTATGGCCTCGGTATTTTGGGATGTGCGTGGTGTAATATTCATCGACTATCTTGAGAAAGGAAATACCATCAACAGTGAATATTATATAGCGTTATTGGAGCGTTTGAAGGCCGAAATTGCAAAGAAACGACCGCATATGGCAAAGAAAAAAATTTTGTTTCATCAAGACAACGCACCGTGTCACAAGTCAATCAAAACAATGGCAAAACTACATGAATTGAACTTCGAATTGCTCCCACATCCACCGTATTCGCCAGATTTGGCTCCCAGCGACTACTGGCTGTTCGCAGACCTGAAAAAAATGCTCGCCGGTAAGAAATGTCGCACGAATGAAGAGGTTATCGCTGAAACTGAGGCCTATTTTGAGGCAAAAGATAAATCGTTCTACAAAAGTGGTATTGAAATGTTAGAGCGGCGCTGGAATGATTGCGTTGCTCTTGATGGAGATTACGTTGATGAATAAAGCTAATTTTGAACCAAAAAAACCGTGTTTTCTTTGTTAGGCCCGGGACTTTTCAGCCCATGTGTTAGATTTATTCTCACCACGTTTTAAGTTTGCACTCATTACCTTTTTCGGATTATCTTTCCTCTCAGCTCTCAGCGTACCAGTGCAGTATGTATTTTGTTGAAGTAATTTCCTAGCTAAATTAACACTATTGTAAAAATTCTCTAGATAAACAGCATGTCCCACACCCAATTTTTCCTCCAATAAATGTAAAACAATCTTTTCAGTATGTCCGCTTCCACCATAAACATCTGTCGCACCTTCGTAGACACGAAATTTCAAAATAAGTCCATTAGGCTCTGTCAGCATGTATAACTTCATACCATACTTATGACGCTTATTCTTGATATACTGTTTAAACTGGAGACGACCCCCGATAAAGTACCATAGCTTCATCCAAAGACAACTCTTCCAGGATAGTAAATTTCTCCCATCTTGTTGTTAAAAAAATCTGCCACAAATCTAATCTTTCCTAGCCGATCTGCCGGATCCATATCTGGAGATGTAAAATGCAAACACCTCAAGATAAGCAAAAATCTATTCCTTGACATATATTTTCTAAAAACAGGTAGATTAAATAGTGGATCAGTTTTCCAATAATCGTTAAGACGGCTCAAGGATATTGTGCCAGTGTGAAGTAACAGGGCCAAAAAAATTTTTAGTTCGTCAAGAGTAAGATCTTTAAAATTAGTAATACGTGATTTTGTACTTGTTTCTGGGCGCAGCAAAACCTCGACTGCGTAAGAGTTCGTTCGTTCTACAATAGTTTGTAAAAAATCATCATCAATGATCATTTCAAAAAAATCGATAGGTGCACCCTGTCCTGGAATTTGCACCAATAATTCCTGGGTTTTCTGGAACAAAATTTGTTTTTAACGCACCTCTGTCGTTCCATTTTATCTCATCAAGGCTAGGAAGTGTCTGATGTGGCCGAATAGGGTCTATAAAATTCTCTTCTTCGGACTCGGAGCTTGAATTTACATCACTATCGTCTGTGTCTGGTACGTAATGTTCGTCACTACTACCTCCGCTTTCATCCAATAGCTGCAATAATTCAGTGTCAGTTAGCTTCTTTTTCTTATCATATACCTTTTTTTTCATCACTACAATGTCTTTTTTAATACCAGAAGGCCCAGGTTGATTGTCCATATTGTACGGCAGATTACAACCAAACCAAAAGCAAATCCGCGGAACCACTTAAGCACCTGTTAGAACTTGCGTTTTTAAGCAACGCCACCACTAGAAACACGTTTCATATACAACGCCGATGGAATACTAAAACGTTTCGTAAGAACGCATGTCGAACTCCGATCGGAGTAGACGGCGTTGGCGAAGAGACCCGACGCACTCCGATCGGAGTGGTCGGCAGTCAACCTGTTAATTATAAACAAATAAAGTAAAATTATTTTGTCTCGCTACCTTATCGTGGAAATACATTTTGTTTATTATTAGTGAAATACTTAAAGCAGTAATATGCTGAAAACTATATGAGTATATTACTAATCGCCCTGATTATTGATATTTCGCAGCCCTTAGTCCAGGTTAAATTCCCCACTTTCCAAGAAAATAAATCTCCACTATGTTGTCAAGTCAAGTCATTTTTTATATACCATATAAGTTATCAAACGTAATGCACTCAATCTACACTTAATGGAAAATATTCCAGAATTTTTTCGAAATTTTTTGATGAATACTCTAAGAGATAGGGATAGGGAGAGCGATTTGTGGCTATTTTTAGTGTTTCGTACAGAACACTTATAATATGACTTCGATGCCTGTTTGTCGGTCCGTCTGTCTGTCTGTCCGTCTGCCACACCCGATTTTTCTCCGAAACTACTTGTCTTAGAAAGTTGAAATTTGGTAATAATATAGGAATTGATGGCCTCATCAGAGCCGTGTAGTTTTGAAAGTTAAATTTTGACTTAAGGGGCTAGTTTCGGAAGGTGAAATCGGAAGTGAAAAAAAAATTTTACTAGGTCATCGAGTGTGGTGTCAAATGAAAACTTGTGAAAACAAGAGTAAAATATATATATATATATATATATATATATATATATATATATATATATATATATAAATATATATATATATATATATATATATATATATATATATATATATATATATATATATATATATATATATATGTATAATGTAATACTTGCACACATTTTTCTTTGTATTATTTTAAAAACATGGCGAAAAATCGCTGCCCCCCTTATCTCGAAAAGTAATAATTAAAAAATTTTGAAAAAATTCTGGAATATTCTTCACGGGGTGTAGATTGAACGAAAATTATGGTATATTAAAAAAAAATCAAAATTTCAAGGTTTTCAACAGTTTTCAGTAAAGATTGGGAACACACTTTGTTGAAAACTCATTTGGGGTATGTTTTGTAAAGTCACTGATCATTTTATACTTCCGTAAGTTCAACTTGCACTTGACCGGTTTTTATTTAAAATAATATAAAGAAAAGTTTAAGCAAGATTACATCATATATATTTTTGAACGTGGTTTTTCACAAGCTTTAATTTGACACCCCACCGACGAATTTGCAAAAAAAACTTCTTCCTATTTCACCCCCCAAAACTAAACCTTTAAGTCAAAACTTAAATTAACTTTCAAAATTGCACTGCTCTTAATGAGCCATCAATTCCTATATTTCTGCAAAATTTCAGCTTTCTATGTCAAAGAGTTTCGGAGAAAATCGGGTGTGACAGACAGACACTGAACCGATACTAAAAGGGTTCCATTCAAAACACTAAAAATGACCTTTCTAAACGTAGATTAATGAAAACAAGACTCTTACTATAAATGAGGCAATAGAAAAGGTTTCTCGTGGACAATAAACTGATATCTCTTTCTAGTAAATACTATTCGATCACGTTTGGCGTAACTAGTATCATACTAAAGCGTATCGTTCAAAAAAACGATGGTCTGGGTAGAATTTGTCTATGTTCTAAACTACATATACTAATTATATATTTCTAATCAATAATAAAGAGGACAGGATATAAACAATATTTAAAAAATAAGTGGAAATACAATAATATTAGTAAAAATGTATTTTTGAATAATTGTTATCTATTCTAATGTCCATTGCACATATTTTTTTAATAAAGTGAACATTACAAACTATAATAGTTGTTTTTGTAGCTGTAGATTAGTAACTGGCATTTCGAGTGAAAAGGAATTTGAAGAAAGAGGCCAATAAAATTAATTTCCGCCGAATTAATTTCGCGGCTTTATCCAGATAAAACATTGTAATTATATGAATTAAACCGACACTGGGTATGGTTTCACAAATATTTTTTTATTTCTGCCTAGTTGAGACTAAAATTTCCGTGGTTCTGATTTAGTAGACCGAAACGTGCTAGTAAAGATATAATTTCTAAAACAAAACCAAGTGTCATATTGATTCTTAATATTTCATTTCTACTATAAAAATAATCAAATAGGTGTGCAAATTAATTTGGTACCTATTTTGCTACAACAAAATGTTTATTTATTTACGTACAGAAAAGAAGTCGATTAAGAGAAATACTCATTAATATTTACGCATTTTGGACCCTTTTGTGGTAACTGATGGATAGTAGTTTTGAATAAAGTCCTCGCATGTTTACATTAAAATACGATAATTTATCTAACCTGGCCCGAAAATTGGCTATTGGATAACATGAAAATGAATCGGTTAAAATATTTTTGTCATACTGTCTAAATTTAAAAAATTTACTGGCTTTCTCAATGTCATGAAAAGTCCAATGTAATGAAGTGAATAGTTTTAGCTAATAGAGAAGAAGATAAATATCATTATTTAAAAGAAAAAACGGTTAAGTATTTTCTAAATTTGTACTTTAATAAGTTATATATCACCACATGTAATCTACTATTAAAGTTAACAAATGTCACAACACCAGTACGTATTCACAGCAGTTTTTTTTTACTAACAGACCATGTATTATCATTCGGTTCTTTAGCGGTGTTGCACGAAAGCAAAGTAAGTAATTTTTTTGCCTACTTTTGATATACTGATGAAGCTAACATGGTTAGCGAAACGCGCGTCGAGTGCAAAAATAAAGTGTTTGGTGTAGTGGTGATATATACTGAGTAGTATCATTGTGCCAAGATTCCACATTCCCAACTTAGTTAAATAGGTAATTAATAAAAAATGATAATTAAAAATCATAAAATTCTGGTGTCTCGAAGCGACAACGCTGTAAAGTAATTTACTGTTGGCTCTACTGATATGCTTGTATATAGATATATTGAATTTTGTGGTTATTGTGATCAGCTGGTGTAAACAAGTAAAAGAAATGGATAATAATAAAAAATGAACAAATATTTCTAAAAATGTTAAAAAAATGTATGTGGAAGCGAGAACGCGTTACTGAGGCTGTATACAATCAAAGATTAAACCAACAAAGTGTTGGTAAACGGAACAGAAAATCAAGTGTCTCCTAACCTCTGTGATAGTGGTCGTCGAATTGTTGACATGCGGTCACTTGGAGAAAACTTAAAATGTTCTTCTTGTAATGAAACACTTTCATTATGTTATATTAATTTTTTTTTATGGGTCTAGCACACGTGCTACAGGGAAGTCCCTAAAGCGCTACAGGATCGACACGTGTGCGGAAAAAGCGATTCACGTTGTTCTTAAATCGTCGTAAATTGTACTCGGTGGGAAACACAGTCCTGGGCAAATTATTCCAAAGGGATGATGTTCTCCATATAAACGACTGCTTGAAAAGCGTTGTACGAAGAGCAACAAGCTGAACCTCATACAGATGTGAAGCATTAGCGTGACGTGGACTTCTAACATGCACCGCTCTGGTAGGAATTAAACGGGCCACATCCTGCAAACACTTTCCATGAAAATACTTGTAGAATAGGCTCAAGTCGCCAACCGTTCTTCGCGTTCCAGCGAATCAAGGCCACCTGTCAGTTCCGGGTCTCCAATCAGACGAACAGCTCTTCTCTGAATAGAATCCAACAAATGCAGTGTATGTTTGGGAGCGGAGCCCCAAACATGGGAGCAGTATTCCATAGTTGGTCGAATTTGAGCTTTGTAAAGAATCAACAGTTGTGGTGAAGTGTAAAGCTTTCTGGTTCGAAATAATATTCCCAACTTTGAGAAGCTCTCCTCGCTATGCCTGCAACATGTTCATGCCAGGACATATTTGCTCCCAAATTAACGCCCAACAAGTTGAGTGACGATGTTAGGGGAATGGAGTGCCCCGACATAACTATGTCGGGTTCAACAACGTTAACCTTTTTAGGAAAAACTGCCGCCTGGGTCTTTGTAGCGTTAAATTCCACCTGGTTACTGTCACCCCAAGATAGAATTTCTTCCAGGTCTTTGTTAAGTTGAATCACTTTCTGCTGGCTGCGGATATTCGTCTGAGTAGCCGATGTCCGAGCGTTCAAAGTGAATGAAGAGATAAGTGTACTGTCATCTGCAAAGCTGTAGATTGGATTCTCGGTCTTTTCCAGCAGATCGTTAATATAAATGAGAAAGAGAGTAGGAGACAGTATGGAGCCTTGAGGTACACCGGCGTTGATAGTGAAGGTGTCGACTGCCACTCGCAAAGAACGCTCTCTGAGGAAACATGAGAGCCGCAAACAGAACTTTTCAGACATTCCATAAGAACGTAGCTTAGCCGACAGCCCATCGTGCCAAACACGGTCGAATGCCTTGGATATGTCAAGACCAACCGCTCGAGATTCTCCAAAGTGTTCAATTGCGTTGTTCCAAACATGCGATACATAAGTCAGGAGATTTCCTGTTGATCTATTTCTACGAAAACCATATTGGTGATCGCTAATAATGTTGAATCCTTCAAGATATTTTAGAAGATGCTGATTGGTAGCCTTTTCCATGACTTTCGATATTATTGAAAGCAGTGCAATTGGTCGGTAGTTATTTGGCAAGGTCTTCTTGCCTTTTTTAGGTATTAGCTGAACTGTGGCACATTTCCAGCAGGGAGGAAATATTCCCTTTCTGTAAGATAGGTTGAAAAGTCTACAGAAAACTGATGTTAGTTCCCTCGCACAGTTTTTGAGAATTATGGCAGGTATTCCGTCAGCGCCAGAAGCCGTTTTGGTGTCTAGCTTCATCAAAATACGTTTTATGATTCGCTGCCTGAAGACAATATCGGGCATCGTTGACTGCACTATGGGAATATTAGGTGGTGTTTTCCTTAGAAGTTGACAGTAGAATGTGAAGCAAAGAGTTCAGCTAACAAGTTCGCTTTCTCAACAGGTATCCTTGGTTTCGTCGATAATTTCTTTGCATCTGTTCCTAGCACGAACAAAGGTGTTACGATTTATGGTGTTAGGATTTTCACGCCAATGTCGGTATGCAAGATGTTTAGAAGCAACAGCTTCTTTGCATTTTCGGTCAAACCAAGGCTTGCCGTTGGAAGGGCATTTCTTCGAAAAAGGGATGTAAGCCTCCATACCGGCCAAAATAACATCGGAAACCTCCTTGGCGCAGTCAGATGGGTCATCGGATCGAAAACAAACGTCTAACCAAGAGAAAGTTCGAAAATATTCCATGAGATCTTCCCATTTAGCAGATTTGTAGTGCCAAATCTTGCGCGGTTTACGCGCGTCTCTACTAGTGAAAAACGCTGTGGTCTAGCGTTACTACTAACCGTAAAGTGTGATAAATGTCTAACAGACAGTACACATATATCGAAGGACAATAAAGAACATTATAATGTTAACACTGAATCTGCACTAGGCAATTATAAGTTAAACAAACATTTGTTTTAATAATTATTTATTAAAACAAATACTTTCAATTATTTATTTTAATTTTATTTGTAAAAACTAATACTCATTGCAAATCTATTATTAGTTAAATTTAATATTATTTACTTGCACCATATGTTTTTAATCATTTAAGCTTGTACTATACAAAATTTATTTAAATTTCTCGCCATTACTACTAAATGCCACGTTGCCGCTATTTCAGAGATAAAAGGTAAATCATTCGTAAGTACCTCCAATAATTGTTATTTTTCATAAAGTTAAAGCTTTCTAATTAAATTTGAAAAAATTTTAAAATAATCGCGAAATTTCAATGTCTAACATAGTTAAATTTCCTATTGATGGCATTTTTTTTTCATTAGTTATAACAAAAAATGTGTCATAATATCGATTTTTTATTTAAATAGGTTTCCTAAATACCTTAAATTTTTCATAGAAAAGTTCTAAACTAATTAATCTATCGAAATGTAACGAAAAATAAAACTCAAAAGTTGGGAATATTGTTTCGAACCAGAAAGCTTTACACTCCACAACAACCGTTAATTTTTTACAAAGTTCAAATTCGACCAACTATGGAATAC
The DNA here is from genome assembly GCA_019049505.1 of Pachyrhynchus sulphureomaculatus. Lineage (NCBI taxonomy): Eukaryota > Metazoa > Arthropoda > Insecta > Coleoptera > Curculionidae > Pachyrhynchus > Pachyrhynchus sulphureomaculatus. The sequence continues at coordinate 13,964,105 of CM032452.1, read as the reverse complement.
TGCTCCCATGTTTGGGGCTCTGCTCCCAAACTTACATTGCATTTGTTGGATTCTATTCAGAGAATGGCTGTTCTGATTGGAGACCCGGAATTGACCGGCGGCCTTCACTCGCTGGAACATCGATCGACTTGAGTCTATTCTACAAGTACTTTCATGGAAAGTGTTCGAATAATGTAGCCCGCTTAATTTCTCCCAGAGTGGTGCATGTTAGAAATACACGTTGCGCTAATACTTTACATCCCACAGTGTGTCGACTAGTACAAGTTAGCTGGACAAAATTATTTTTTCACTTATTTCAATTGTTTATGTATATTCTAGGCATATTAAGTTATTTTAAGAAAAAAATTCATCGCGTTGGTTTTTTTTTTTTATGGCGTGGCTAATTTTTTCCCCTAAATTAGTCAGCTACGCAGACATATTTAACGATAACTCGGGAACAACTTGTCAGATTTTTATAAATAAAACATTAAAAAATGCATAACAAAATTTTATTAAAGCTGATTGAATATTATTTTATTCTATCTTTTATCGTTTTGGAGTTATTTAGAAATTAATGGAGAGAAAAAAAAAAAAAAATTTTTTCGGTAAAAAAGCGCAATAACAAAAGAAAAACAAAATATTATACATTTTTCTGACAGCTGCGTATCTGGAAAATAAAATAAGGTATTAATCATGAAAATCGGTTAATAAATGTGGGGTTTATTCACAATTTACCGCAGGTACTCAATATCGATAAAATTTGTGTAATACAGCCACCCTTGCATATCGCGGTAGGATTGCATCAGCTTAGCAGGTAGATAACGGAACTAAAGGGCAAGGGTATTTTGTATGGTTATTAGAATTAAAAATTATAATACAGTGTCTTTCATTTAGCTGCATTTCGCTTACCTGTATTTTTGGTCCAGCTGCACAAAGCATTGTATAACAAAAACAAAATATTCTGCGTATGTGCACGAATTTTTCTACAAACTTGAATGTGCAACTAAATGAAAGACACTGTATTATTATTTTTAATAATAACCAGATGAAAAATCATTTATTGCATTTGTCAATTAAAAATAAAACAATTAATCCATATTACTTAGTTTTATTGACACAAAAAGGATAAACTCAAATAATACCTGCCTTTCAGGTAGGTAACGTGTGCATTATACATACATAAGTAGTTGGTATTTTAAAATGTTTTTGATTTTTTTAAGGTAGATATTTCTTGCTGTTCGGTTCAAAAAAAAAATTGTTTTTGAAAATTCCAGTCAAAAATTATTTTTGTTTAATTTTAAAATAAATGTTATAAATGCTCTGTAATAAATTTCGCATAATGACACTGACTGTAATTATATGTAAAATAAAAATACTCATTTATTGATAAAGAAAAATTTACAAGTCAAGGTTTACATGCTTAGTACAAGCACTACATAACTAGAAATAGTAGCTGAACCTAATAATCATCATCAGAGTCTTCTGATGAGTCGTTTACTGTATAATCGTCATCATTTTGTGGCATTGTGCGACAATATGATGACGATTCCAATCTTTACTCTTCTATGCTAGGGCTTACAATTAACTTTAATACATCTGTACATATATTTTTTCCAGCTTTTTTTTGGAAATCTCTCGAAGGCTATTGATCAAAGGATCAGATGTTATAATTAACATGCACAGTAAGTCTCTATTCGTGGCAACACGCGAGCACTTGCGGGTGTTGTACTCCCTAAATCTGCGGCAATCTTTGTTCCGTGCTCCTTGAGCCTCTTCGGAAAGCTGCCCAATTAGAAGCAATGCCGCTTTGATGACTTCTCTGCTGTGAATTAATATTTTATGCACAGTAGCAGGCATACAGTACCACGAATAGAGACTAAGATAATGTTTTCTGGTTTCAACACAAAATTTTTTGAATTCAACTAAGTTTATCTCGAATCCAGAAGACAATGTTCTCAAAATAACATCAAACTTTTTTATAATTGTAACATCCAACCCTGTGATCTGAGCACTCATCTCAGCATTCTTAGAAAAGCGACGGGCTGTATTTCCATCATTTGAAGAACCAAATCCTGGCTTTGGTTTATCTACAATGAGTCCCATCTCGTTCTTAAATTTCAATTTGATTTCCTCGGAACGAACCTTGATATCTGCTTTGTCTTCGTTGCTTCTAGCCTGCCATTTCTTAATATTCAACTTGTAACTGATATGTAAAAGACATTCGAAGCAACGAATCCAAGCATGAAGTGTAGATAAACCATAGCCAAAATGTTCTTGATTGCTGTTAAACATCGCGGGGTCATCGTTCATCGTCTTGGGGGTGGCGCCACAGATGAAACACTTTTGGGATGAACTAGTTTCCGTTAAGGCGTTACACACCTTTCCGTCTGTCATTGTCAGCAAAAGTTCGTGTTTTACAGAGATTTGAGAATCACCAAAGTTGATAAGTGTTGGAAGAAGAGCATTAACTTCTTCCCACAATCTATTTGTCTCCACTAACGTGAAGTCGTTCGTTTCTTTGGCAAATATAAATTTGATTGGGCGACAATACAAAGTTGATGAAGGCCGAGGATTTTGCCAAATAATTTTTGGACCCATCATATAACTTATGGGGAACTAAAGAAAATGCTAAAAGAAACTCGTCCGTATATTCAGTGTTCTAAAATCTCTGTTTGTATGTGCTGTGCCCAGAACTTCCATCACATCCCCATTTACTAACAAGTGTAAACGATGAACTTGTTGGGAGCACACTGCTGATAACTTCATTCTGTGCTAATACTAGACGTTCCACTGTTTTATTTAATAAGGCTTGCAAATTTATTTCAGCACGAGTTTCTGTTATAGCAATGTGCTTCTCTGCAGGGTAACAGGCCTGTTTGGACTTTTTTAAACTAAAATATGACGGAAACACATTATGCCCCGCCTTCATGGACCACTTCCTAGTTTGTTTGTAAGAATGCGTTGTTGACTTAGAATCTATATAGTAAGCTAAGGCTTCGTCACTACTCAATTGCCTAGGATTAACGGAACTGGTATTTTTAAACTTAATAATATTATCTGGGCTCTCACTAATGTCTCTAATCACATTGGCAATTTTCCTTTGCCCTGCTGAACGCACAGCAATTTCGGCAGCAGTCACCAATTCACTGACACTTCGGGATTCTACGAGATCCACGACGCGACGTTTCTTCGTCTTAAACAACGATTCCTCGAAATCTTTGCGAGGTCTTCCTGCAGGAGTCACATTCTCACTTGATGTTGAAGGTTGTGGCGCAAAAGAACTCGCAGTAAACTGTATGTCTGTTTCATCCAACCAATTCTTATTTTTAATTAAAAAACGCTCCTTCGACTTTCCTGAAGCCAACCATTTGGCACCAAACTTATTAGACAAGTTGGATATCTTCAACTTTATTTCTTTTTGGCTGCTTTCAGTAATGTCACCAAAGTGAAATTTTGAAGAAAGAAAGTCATATACACGCGAGTTTTTTTTATTCTTCGTGTGTTTCAATCACTCCTCAAAAAAGGCTACCCTTGAAATAGAGTAAACGTGTTCTGGAAAAAAAGAAAAAAAACATGTTGTACTGAAGTGTGCTAAACAGTACGTGTATTTTTACGAAGAATAAAGTTATTTCTGTGTAATATCTAAAAACTAGCCCGGATAGAGGTGAATGTCTGTATATTTTAAACTTTCAAAGTTTTTTTTTTTTTAAACACGCTAAAATATATAGGCTATTTAAAAAAAATACTAAAAATTCAAATTAATAGATTCTGATTAAAAAAATACATTAAAAAATAGTACTTACCCTCAGTATTAATATTCATCACAAAAACTTTCACAATATTACAATATGTCACTATAAGATGTGCACGAAAGTGTCGCTAAATTGCAACTGATTGATTGAAAGAGCTGCATTAAACTCATTACCTGACTTCTGACGCTTATGACTCGCCACTTGCAAATTTGATAAACAACCTTTTCTCGGAATTCGGGGTTTGGTGGTGTTGTTTACGTTTTGCAAATAAGATTTCCTGGAAATCATAACATGAATTTTGTCCACCTAGCATGTTCTACGCGACACACTGTGCATCCGTATGAGGTTCAGCTTGTTACTCCTCGCACAACGCTTTTTAAGCAGTCTTTTATTTGGAGAACATGATCCCTTTGGAATAATTTGCCCAGTACTGTATTTCCCACCGAGTACAATTTACAGCGATTCAAGAACAACGTGAATTACTTTTTCCGCACACGTGTCGCTCCTGTAGCGCTTTAGGGACTTCCCTGCAGCACGTGTACTAGTCCCATATAAAAAAAATAAATCTATACAAAATAATTTTCATATTTTACTTTTTTTACCTCCTTAAGTAAATAAACTAAGACATGCTTTCCAGTTAACATCTAAACACATTGTTCCTAATGAGTTTTTTATCGATTATATCGTATAAGTATAAATCGTTCATGTTTATATACCCTATTATTAGTATAATTATTATTGAACTCAGTCTGAAAAAAGTAACCTGAAACATAAATTCATGAATATTCCTTTCTATTTTACCTTCTAACTTTCATAATTTTATCTGCATTGTACCATCTCTACATATTAATAAAATATATTTGTAGAGGAACAACACTGTAAAAAGTATGTCACATTTTTTGATGTTATTGCAATGACTAATAATAATATTTTAATATTTTTTAATAATAACAGTTTGACAGAAACAACCGAGAAGAATAGTTTGTGATAGTATTTTTACTACAATAAATAATATCTTGTCAATATTATCTAGCAAATGACAGACTCCACCCTTGCTTGTTTCTGTTATTTACTCATTAAAGAAGAGGAAACTTTGGTTCAAGCTTTTTACAAAATTTCAGTCGTTGATAAAAGTTTAATTTTTGTCAATCCATTATTACTGTTAATACTGTAGTGTTTACTTGATATTCATTTAATATATTAATCAATGGTAGAGAGGCACATAAATTGGGCAAGAAAGTGAACTAAAAATCTGCTAAATAGGAAGAACTTATGTAATATTTGCGAACTTTCCCTTAGTTCGACGTTGTAGATCTGACGATCCATCTGACTGCACTAAAGAGATTTTTTCAATAAATAATCTTTCAACGGTAATCTTTAATTCGACTGAAAATGTAAAGGAGCTGTTTCAGTGACATACAAATCTTAACATCATAAATCGTAACATCTTTATCCGTACCCAGTACAGATGCAAAGAAATTATCGACGAAACCAAGGAGGCACACACAATCAAAATTAAAAACAGACTTCTTGTCTGCAGCAACAATTTTAGGTCCTTTTGGTCAGTCACTACAGTTATTAGTCAAAAGATAAATAAATCCACCGCTCACACGTCGAGATAATACTATTGCAACAACACCTATTGAAAAAGACAACTTGTTGGCTGAACTCTTTGTTTAACATTCAACTGCCGATTTCCAAAAAAAGACAGCACCAACTACCAACTATTCCCATAGTACAGTCAAGGATGCCCTATATTCTCTTGAGACAGCATATCATAGAACTGTTTTAATAAAGCTAAACACCAAACAAGCTTCTGGCGCTAATGGAGTGCCAGCCATAGTACTCAAAGAATGCGCGAGCGAATTAATACCAGTTTTCTGTAGACTTTTTATACAAATATATGTACAAACCGGTTATTCTAATATGCGATATTTTCTGGCCAAATTTTCAACAATAATTAATTTTAGGATATATCACGTATACAAAAACTTTATACAGAAAAATATAGCCTATGAGTAGTTAAAAATTTTAATTTCGCTCTTGTACTTTAGTAAGACTTTGAAATTCCCAGTACCGTTAAAATATTTTCCTATGGGAACCTTGTGGAATAAATTACAAGATAATGAAATAAAATTAAAGGTGGGTCCTGGGTCACGAAAAAAGTTTTTCTGCTAGATTCCGAAGAAGTTAATTCTCTAAAGCTCTAAAGAAGCCGGCGTGATGATCGCCGAAACGTCAGCCTTATTTTGTTAATCGACACAGGAGAAATCCATGTACCTGTAAACACTGTAAGCTGTAAGAGTTTTCTACCAAAAAAAAAATAAATTTTCTTTCCCATAACGGCCAAAACAGTCTTTATTTCTGAAATTATTCATTGCTCTGTTATCTTTCAAAGAGGAACATACTTGCTTGTTATTCAATGCCCTTCAATGAAGATTAGACAAGTGAACTTGACATTTATAGACTACTAGTATCTCGATCGATTCCCTAAAAAGTAGAGTGTGAAGGTATCATAGGACTTTCACGGATGGATATTGCTATTTTAATGTATTTGACGACACCAGATTAGTGGTCTTCAACTTTGTAACATTTATTTTTTACAATTTGTTTATTTCGTATCATGCTATAGGATTTTTACCACAATAGTAGAAAAGTCTGGTAGTAGCATTGTCCATTTTTATTTGACTAGATCAACAGTGTAATGTTTCTATACAATTCGTTTTGCTATCTTGAATATATTTTTCTTTAGAGTTAGGTTTTATTTGCTATGTTTACGTAATAGTGGGTAATATTTCGTGCTTGTGGCTCATCATGTTTTATTTTCATCGGCACTATAAGACAATCTGCCCACTATTTTTTTAGAAGACGTACCCCAAAAATCAATTTTTTTTCTATAATTTTAGGTAGAAAACTTGTCACTGAAAAGAGGAGCAGTGCTAATTGCGGTTCCATATTCTCATCATTTACGCTTGGTTACATGTTGCGAGATAATAGGACGTTTTTATTTTCCTTCTACATGTTTATCCATTTTTCCGTTTTACTGCTTTACCATGTTTTTTTATTCAAATCTACGACTAAGTGTAAAATCTCGTTCCGCCGGGCTACTCCTAGAGCTGTTCATATGTAAGGTCCAGCAATGTCACTTTATATCCGGGAACATAATTTATAAATCAATTATATTTTGGTCTTGGTACAGATCGCACATTTCTTTATATTACGGCCATCAAGAAGCAATATATTTCTTGGAGAAAAATTCTAGAACATTTAGATAACAAATGATATTTATTCAGTAGGTTTAAGCATTATTACACTAATTTAGAGAGAGAGTTGTCTTATCAGATAGTAGTTTGAATAGAAATATTATATCTTCTCATTTTTAATAGGAGTGTTCATATTTTATTTTTTAACAACGTACTAAATTTTAGGTTTAATTAATATATGGAAATAAATTTTATCTGAAATTTCTTTGTTTTTTTTTTGTCTGGCTTAGTGAGTCACCAGTGCTGTTTAATTTAAGAATGCTTATGTGGATGCTAGGCAAGCCCAGTTATCACATTTAAAATAGATGGTGACCAAATAAAAAAGGAAAAGCATATTTATAAGCGCCTTTGCAATTAAAATCCAATCTCGAGCTGCCGTTGTGCATAGGCAGGTTTTAGTAAAAAGGAGCTTCCATAATTTCCATCACTGAGACAGATTGACGACGTGGTAATATGACCGAGAAAGGTTATTTCCCCTCTCTTATGTATCAAATGCGATAGTGATAGATAATATATGACATTTGACAGGTGACAGATGAGAAAAAGCGCGTGATGTTACGGCTGATGACGTAGACTTTCCTGACGTAAGTATAAGTTTATCTAACTTAAGACGTCAAACCGAAGAAAATACTACAAAAATGTATCAGTACTCTACAGGTTTGATACAGGTAGACTACCAGCTAGTAGGAGCTTTCTTTAAAATAAATCTGAAAGTAGAAAGAAAAAAACATGATTGAACATAAACACAAGTTTCCAACCATGGAGGTGCTCGAGAAAAATCAATCACAGGTTTAAGCAACATTGAAAAGTAGTGGAAGTCCGGGAGAGTTGAACCCCCTTTTACTCTATCATGCATAAAATTGTAACTATGACTTGAAACTTGACAGCTCAATAACGTATAGAAAGCATTGGTAAATAGGTACCATTTTTTAATGTCAAAATTTCCGTAATCCACTAACTTGAGCTGTTAATTATTTTTAAAAAAAATCGATTTGTGTTGCAAATCTCCCTAACGCATGGGAGAGTTGATTATAGTAGTGAGGAGACTTAACCATATCTATTTGTATAAGGAAATAATGACAAACCCTTTGTAAATGGCACATATTTTAATAAAAACGTATCTCAAACGTCAACCATAACTAATTCTAATTGAAAAGAAGTACAGTAGGTATCATGAAAACAGTCAATATTGTCGTTTTATTAACAAATTACTCTCTAAATAAAAATATAACAAATAAACAATAAACATTTTAGCCTTTTTTAGAAAAAATAATATATAAAAAACAAATGTTACGCTAATTGAGCTTCTTAGTTAAAGAGATCAATAATCAGTCTCTAATTTTGTAAAGGCCCAGGCAAAATCACGTTCCCACTCATGGCATATGAAATATGCTTCATATTTATTGGTCAAACCGACACATATTTCGTGAACATATCTCTTACAGGAAATACAGAGTCTCATGTCTAAAACTTTTGTCATACAAAACAATACCAACGGATATCACCATCATTAGAGCTATCAGCATATGGAACGACACATTCGTCTTCAGTTTCGGTTTCACTGGCTTGAGCATCTTTTTTGATCTTAGTGTTACATATTTTTCTTTTTTTATTTTCACTTCCTATCTTACTTTGTAAATTTCTCTTCTTTGTTTTCTTCTTCATTAGTTTCTCTTTGACTGCAATATCTTTGTTACAATCATTTTTACAATCTGTTTCGCTCCCACTATTCTGCAAAACTTTTCCTTTTGCTTCTCCTATATTAGGCTTTTTTCCCTTCTTTTGGTATTTTTATTAATTTTTCTTTTATTAGATACCCCATTGGGCGTTGAATCATCTGTAGCGTCTTTTTCTGGAGTTTGCGTTAGTATTTTTATTTTTCTTGGTGGACGGCCACGCCGTGCAATCTTCCTGGGTGCAGCTTTTGGGTATGGTTTATTGTTTCTGGAGTTACGACTGAGATCTTCTGACGAGTGGATGAGGCTCCAGCCTCAGCACCACCAGCATCATGTTGGTCGCGTAAAGTTGATGCTTCAGTTACGACTGAGTTTTCTTGTCAAGTAGATGAGGCTGGGCCAACGTCATCCTTACCTTGGTCACTTATAGCTGATTCAGCAATAACCGAAACCTCCTGAAGAACGGATGGAGCTAAATCAACATTATCATAATTTTTCTCTCGTAACGGTAAAGGCTGAGAAATGTCCGAGATTTGCAGATCATTTGCTTCGGTTTACAGTATGCTTAGAGATGATTGAGAATTACCAGAAGAGTTTAGTTCAGGAGGAATATGAGGAATGCTATCCAAATCGTGTTGCGAAGATGATGGATCTTCCATAACAGTGGAGAAGATAAATTGAGCTCGACGGTTTTTAGATGAAGTGGGATCTGAGAGTAACTGATCATCATTCGATAAATTTCTGTCTGTGACTGCAGAGCACATTAAGTCTTCTTCTCCGAATATATCAGGTTGAAATGGATGGATGCCTGTACTCCTGAATCCACTTAGGATGTTTGCCTGACTGAAGGTTTGTGACATCATAGTTTTCATAAACCCAGGAATGTTATAAATTGTAACTGTTTTCCCGGAATTTGACAGCATTCAGTTGTTGATCACAGTGTTGTACCTTGATTTAAGTGAAGAGCAAACAGCAACGTCTAACGGTTGCGATTTGTTACTGCAGTGTGGAGGAAGCATTAGTATTGTTATACCATTATCTTTGGCAAACTTGATCACATGTAAGCTTACATGGCTCTCGTGATTATCAAGAATCAACAAGACGATATTTTTTTTTGATGCACAGGAAGACTTTCTGAAATGTTCCATAAATTTTAAGAAGCTCTTCTTAGTCATCCACCTAGTGAAATATGCGTCCCCATCTGACCCTTCTGACCCACCAGACACAAAATCTTGCCGATATTTCCCACCTGGTAATATAAAAAATGATGGTATGACATTTCCAAGGGTATTGACTGCGAAAGAGAGTGTAACCAGAGTTTCTCTCTCAGCAGAAGTAACCTGTCCCACTTGTTTCGACTTTTTGCTTGCTAATACCTTAGGGCAGTCTTATACAGTGGTACATCCTGTCTCGTCGTCATTATAAATATTTTGCGGTTCAAACTTATACTTTTCTCCAACAGATCTCAAATTTTCAAAAAAATCGGTAACATTTTTAGTGTTCCATACAGAATACTTATAAGATAACTTCGATGTCTGTCCGTCTATCTATCACACCCGATTTTCTCCGAAAGTATTTGTCATAGAAAGTTTAAATTTGGTAATAATATAGGAATTGATGGCCTCATCAGAGCCATGTAGTTTTGAAAGTTAAATTTTGACTTAAGGGGTTAGTTTTGAGGGTGAAATCGGAAGTGAAAAAAAAATTTACTAGGTCATCGAGTGTGGTGTTAAATGAAAGCTTGTGAAAACACGAGTAAAATATATATAACATATATATATATATATATATATATATATATATATATATATATATATATATATATATATAATGTAATTCTTGCGCACACTCTTCTTTGTATTATTTTTTAAAAAATCGCGAAAAATCACTGTCTACCCCCTTATCTCGAAAAGTAGTGATTAAAAAATTTGGAAAAAATTCTGGAATATTCTCCATGGGGTGTAGATTTAACGAAAATTATCACGAGTGTATTACCTTTAATAATATATCTGGTATATAAAAAAAAAGAAAAATTTCAAGGTCATCAGTTTTAAGTAAAGATTGGAAACAAACTTTGTTGAAAATTCATTTGGGGTGTGCTTTGTGAAGTCACTGATCATTTTATACCTCCGTAACAAAATATTTTGTTTTAAAAGCAATCAACGTATAGAACACTAATGGCTCAAGTTCAACTAGCACTTGAACGGTTATTTTTGTTGAAACTAGTCGCTCCTGATAAACTAGTTGCTTCAGGATTCCGTAGACTTATTTCAAAATTTCCACGAAGAAATCCAGTCATTTTCAGCTGAACTATTTTTTGACAAACTGTCTGGCATTTTTTTAGAGTTTGATGAAGCTTTTATCCAAGTCAGGCCATAGTTCATTTTACTACAATTTAGTAAATATTCTACCAAAAGCTTCTCTTCTGGAATTGTAAACTGAACTACCGTTTTGGTCAAACACTTGCAGTTTTTGTTCATGGTTAATGTATCGACGTAAAGTGGTCCTGTCGTTCCCATATTTGACCGCTGTTTTTGGAAACACCAGATTTCACTTCTCGAATAGCGTTTTCCTGCTTGGTGGCTTTTCTATGGATAGAACCTCCTTTTGTTTTATACAGAAACGTCATGACATCAGTACCTGAAAGCAAATAAAAACATTAATATCTTTTTGTTAGGCAAATCTGAGGGACACTTGAACCGCTGATCATGTCTCCCTTCCGCATTACGGATCAGATCTCCCTAACCTAACCTTCTTCACTTTATAGCATGTTTGAAGAAATTGGTTAAATCGGAGGACTAAAACACGCAAGGTTCTTAAAACTATGTTAATTCAATAACTCAACTAATGAGAAAGTCATTACGTACCTTAATATTTGTCGAAGTAACGCAAAAACGCAATTTTTTTAGTGTTCCGTACGGAACACTTATAAGATGACTTCGGTGTCGCTCCGTCTGTCTGTCCGTCTGTCTGTCCGTCCGTCCGTCTGTCTGTCCGTCTATCACACCCTATTTTCTCGGAAATTATTTGTCATAGAAAGTTGAAATTTGGTAATAATATAGGAATTGATGGCCTCATCAGAGCCATGTAGTTTTGAAAGTTAAATTTTGACTAGTGAAAAAAAAAATTTTTTACTAGGTCATCGAATGTGGTGTCAAATGAAAGCTTGTGAAAACACGAGTAAAAAATATATATATATAATGTAATACTTGCGCACCCTTTTCTTTGTGTTATTTTTAAAAAATCGCGAAAGATCGCTGTCCACCCGCCTTATCTCGAAAAGTACTTATCAAGAAATTTTGAAAAAATTCTGGAATATTCGCCACGGGGTGTAGATTGAACGAAAATTATCACGAGTGAATTACCTTTAATAATTTATCTGGTATATTAAAAAAACAAAAATGTCAAGGTCATCAGTTTTGAGTAAGGATTCGAAACAAACTTTGTTGAAAACTCATTTGGGGTGTGTTTTGTGAAGTCACTGATCATTTTATACCTTCGTAACAAAATTTTTTATTTTAAAAGCAATCAACGTACGGAACACTAATTGCGCAAGTTCAACTTGCACTTGACCGGTTATTATTACTTGCGATCACCAAAAACGTGTTAACTTCGCTCACTGTCGAACCGACGTGAAGGCAGCCAATATGGCCTCGCGCATGTGACAAACAATAAGCGAGCGTACAGCAACCTGTCAACGAACCCGATAGCGCGATATTTAAAATGATTTATGCGATGTGGAGCATCTCTCCCACCATAGCAAGTCTCCCGGATTCCCCCTAAACTCCAAACACTAGACAGGAACATGGAAATAAACTAACTTACAGAAAAAATAACCTCTAGTATCGAAATAATAATCAAGAAACTGTCCTTTCGAAAGCAGAAAGTGAATTAATTCTCTCCTGAAAAAATTAAACTTATAAAAGAAAGAAGAAGTACACATGAGTATAAAGAAAGGAACAAAAGAAGAGGCTAGAAAATACAAAACAAACTTAATAATTAACGTCATTGAAGAAAACAAAAATATGAAAATATTGAAATCCAAGATGTCGCAAGGTAAAACTAAAATAATAAAATGATGAGATTAAAACAGGTAAAATAGTAACTGATAAAAAGGGAATAACGGATGAATTAAAAATATTCAATACAAAACCTTATTTCTCGACTATACCAAATCCAAGTGAGCAGCAAAAACAGATTCCTAACGGTGGCTCGGAAGAAATTCCTGAAGGAAGCCAGTGTGAATTGGAAACTGCTTTAAAACAAATAAAGATTAAAAAAACTCCAGCTGAAGATAAAATAACATCTAAAATATTGAAAATTGACGGAAATGAACTAAGCAATACGCATATTACTTAACAAATGCATCGAAGAACAAAGAATACCTGTACATTGGCAAAACAGTAAGGTCATTCTTTTCTTCAAGAAAGGATATCACGGAAATCTTAAGAACGATTGCCCCATCAGCTTGTTATCGCATTTGTATAAGCTTCTTACTAAAAATGTTACAAATCGTCTAACAAATAAATTCCATTACTACCAACCAGTCAAACAGGCGAGCTTTCGCAATGAATTTGGAACACCAGATCATATCCAGACGCATCGTCTTTTGGTAGAAAAAGCATCCGAGTATAATATTAAGGTACACCTAGCTGTCATCTATAATATATATAAAATGCAACGTCTCTCTGTCTGTCTGTCTGTCTGTCTGTCTGTCTGTCTGTCTGTCTGTCTGTCCGTTAGTGCGCTTATCAATGGAGAACCACTTATCTGATTTACGTACTTTTTTTTTAAACATACATATGTTCTCTGGCCAGGTTATAGGCTATATTTTATTACGATAGGTAGCGTAGGGAATGAGCAGTGACGATAATAGTGAATGAAGTCGGAAAAAAGTTTGCCGCTAGCGCGTTCCCTTGCAGTACACAGCCTAAACCGTTAAATTTGGAAAAATATTATGTAGTAGAGAATATCTATAATCCATAATATATATAAAATGCAATGTCTCTCTGTCTGTCTGTCTGTCCATTAGTGCGTTTATCAGGGGAGAACCACTTATCCGATTTACGTGTCTTTTTTTAAATTCATACATATATTGTTTGGCCAGGTTATATAGTAATAATAATAATCTATATCTATAACATATGTAAAATGCAACAACTCTCTGCCTGTCTGTCTGTCCGTTAGTGCGCTTATCCCTCGAGAACCACTTATCCGATTTACGTGATTTTTTTAAATTTATACATATGTTCTCTGACCAGGTTATATAATAATAATAATAATAATCTATATAATATATATAAAACGCAACGTCTCTCTGTCTGTCCGTCCGTTAGTGAGCTTATCATTCGGAAACCACTCATCCGATTTACGTGATTTTTTTTTAATTCTTAATTTAATATATGTCGAAGAAAATCTATAATATATATAAAACGTAACGTCTCTCTGTCTGTCTGTCTATCCATTCAAGAACCACTTATCCGATTTACGTGTTTTTTTTTTATAAAATACAAAGGGAATAAACAGAGACAAAATGCTAATATGTAGGAAAAAAGATGGAAGTTTAGCAGTAAGCTTCGCAGAAAGACTGAATAGATGGGGGGAATACTTTAAAGAAACACTAAATGGAGATGAAAATGAGTTGAATGAGAAATAGGAAGCAAAATTAACTGAAGAGCAGGAGGGGTCAAATAAACCCTGCAAAAAAGAACTAAGAGAAATACTCAGAACCCAAAAAAAATAAGGTCCCGGGTGGAAATTGTAGAACTGATAAAAGCTGGAGAAGTAGATCTGGAAAAATAAATGCCTGTTGGTGCAAGAAATATGAGAAACAGAAAAGATGCCAGTGAGCTGGAGAGAGTCGCTCATTTGTCCAATATACAAAAAAGGAGAAAAAACTATATGTGCTAATTATAGACCAATAGCCTTACTGGATGTCGTGTACAAGATAGTAGTGTTGACTATCAAAAACAGACTAGCAGAGAAAGCCGAGTCTATTTTGGAAGAGTACCAGTGTGGATTCAGGAAAAATAGATCGGTTACAGACCAGATATTTTCGATTAAGCAAATCCAAGATAATAGCTTAGAACAAAATTTGGCACTACAATTGATCTTTGTGGATTTCAGAGAAGCATATGACTCTGTAAATAGAGAGGGACTCTACAAGATAATGGAAGAATTAAAAATTCCAAGTAAATTGATTCGCATGGTGAGAATGACCCTGAATGACACAGAAAATAGAGTGTTGGTTGAGGGCAAAGTATCAGATAAGTTTAAGGTGAAGAGAGGATTAAGACAGGGGGAACCAGTGTCGACATGTCTATTTAATTTGGTACTAGAGAAGATAATCCGGGAGTCAGAAATAAAAACAAATGGAACGATATACCAACAAACCTTCCAATGCTTGGCCTATGCGGATGATGTAGCAGTGATTGCAAGAGCAAAAGAGAACCTCAAAAAAGCCATAAGTAGGATAGAAGAAAGAGGAAGGATGAGAGGACTAAAGATAAATGAGGAAAAAATAAAATACATGGAAATTACAAAGAAGAAGGATAATAAAAAACAACAAAAGTTTAGATATAATAAACAACTTAGGGAAAAGATATATGTTTGAAAAAGTAGACAAATTTAATTATCTGAGAGTAACAATAACAGAGAGTGGACAAGAAAGGACGGAGATACAAGAAAGAATAGCGAAAGGACAGAGATGTTTGGGGGCAATGAATCCAATATTGAAATCAAAGAATGTATCAAGAAAAGCAAAAGAAAAAATATATACGACAGTTGTCAGACCCACGGTGACATATAGATGCGAAACGTGGAAACTGAATGCAAGAGAAAAGGAGACGTTGGATGTGTGGGAAAGGAAAGCTTTGAGAAGAATCTACGGAGAAAGGAAAGAAGAGGGACTGTGGAAAAGAAGAACAAACTACGAATTAAAATGCCTATATACGAAACCCCTTATAAGCCAAATCATAATAAGCTAGCAATTAGGATGGTTGAAAACACGTGGCAAGGATGCTAAAGCAAGCCCTAATAAGAGGAGTGATTGGAAGAAGAGGCAAGGATAGACCTCGATCTACATGAATTCAGGCAGTAAAGAAAGATCCGGAGTTGTTGGGAATCCCGCACTGGGAAAAGCTAACAGGAGACAAAAAGAAGTGGAGACAAGTATGCAACCAAGCCATGGACCTCTAAGGCCCCTTGAGCTATATAATAATATAAACATAACGAATAAGCAGTGATGATAAAGGTGAATCAAGACCACGCGAGCGGAGCCGCGGGCACTGCTAGTCGATTATAAGAAGGCTTTCGACTCCCTAGAATAATGGGCAATTATGCAGTCCTTAGCTCATGCCATAATAGACTCAAGATATACCGAACTCCTAAAATTCATATATGAAAATGCGACATTATTTGTTATATTTACATCAGTTGCAATTCGCAGATGATATGATACTGATTAGCGAACTCAAAATCACAATAGAACAACTTAATTAAGCTTCACAAAAAGTTGGACTCGAGATGAATATCAAGAAAATAAAACTTCTAAGATCACAAAACACAAAAATTAAAATCGGTACGGAAGAGATCGAGAGAGTGGAAGAGTATGTATGCTTGGGACATAAAATTACATTAGGAGGACAATCAAACAACGGAGATATCAAGGCGAGTTGGTCTCAGCTGAACTGCATTTCATAAACTAGGATTTATTCTAAGAAACAAAGATATCCCTATGACCTTAAAAAGAAAAGTGTACCTTAGCTGCATACTTCCAGTAAGTACAAGGTGATCATTTTTAGACGGTCGGCCCCGATTTATGGAAAATTGTTGAATATTTATTTATTTTTTAGAATTGTTGTGGCTGTTTCTTGATGGAAATTCATAACGATGCAAATGACTTAACGATAACCAGACGTTACAATAAACACAAATTTTTCTTTTTTTCGCAAATCTTCACGTACAGATACTACAATAAATATAAGTTTAGTTCGCTCTCTGTGAAATTAAGGTCAGTTCATCGACCAGCACAGTAAACTATCTTTATCCTGGGTACGACTTCTATTCCCGATTTAGGCGTAACTTTGGAATCTGTCTTTTTGTCAGAAGCGACCTCTCTTGCCAACGAGAAGAGGCTCTGGAGCCCCCAAACTTTGATGTTATGTGGTTAAAAATAACGACTCAACCAACCACAAGGTTCATCTGTATCCTCTATCGACCACCAAGTGAAACTAACTTTAGAACACTTTTCGCTTCCCTTGCAGACACCCTCGATGATTTACAAATTAACTATCCAAATGCCGAAATTGCCATCCTGGTCGACTTTAATGTCCACAACATCAACTGGCTTAAATATTCAAATACTACCGACGAACAAGGTCGTGAAGCCGAATCATTTTCAATCAGTTGTGGCTTAACTCAGCTTATTGACGAACCAACACGGATCCCTGATCGAGACGGACAGTTTGCCAGTCTTCTTGATCTCTTTTTAACCATCAATCCGGAGATTTACACAGTCAGCGTAAATCCAACGTTAGGTTCTTCCGACCATAAACTACTTTCGACATCGACTATTCACCAATCAATGACAGAGAGGCGCCTAAACCGCGCAAGATTTGGCACTGCAAGTCTGCTAAATGGGAAGATCTCATGGAATATTTTCGAACTTTCCCTTAGCTAGACGTTTGTTTTCGATCCGACGACCCATCTGACTGCGCCAGGGAGGTTTCCGATGTTATTTTGGTCGGTATGGAGGCTTCCATCCTTTTTTCGAAGAAATGCCCTTCCAACGGCAAGCCTTAGTTTGACCGAAAATGCAAAGAAGCTGTTGCTTCTAAACATCTTGCATACCGACAATGGCGCGAAAATCCTAACACCATAAATCGTAACACATTTGTTCGTGCCAGGAACAGATGCAAAGAAATTATCGACGAAACCAAGGAGGTACACAATCAACGGATTAGAAACAAACTTCTCGCCAGTCCCGGCAATTCAAGGTCCTTTTGATCGGTCGCTAAGGCAGTTAGTCAAAATTTCACCAAATCCACCATACCACCACTCACACGGCCAGATAATTCTATTGCAACGACACCTGTTGAGAAAGCGAACTTGTTAGCTGAACTCTTTGCTTCACATTCTACTGTCGATTTCCAAGGAAAAACACCACCCATAGTGCAGTCAAGGATGTTGTCTTCAGACAGCGTATCATAAAGCGTATTCTGATGAAGCTAGATACCAAAAAGGCTTCTGGCGCTGACGGAATACCTGCCATAGTTCTTAAAATCTGTGCGAGGGATCTAACACCAGTTTTCTGTAGATTTTTCAACCTATCCTACAGAAAGAGAATATTTTCTTCCTGCTGGAAATCTGCCACAGTTCAGCCGATACCTAAAAAAGGCAAGAAGACCTTGCCAAATAACTACCGACCAATCGTACTGCTTTCAATAATATCGAAAGTCATGGAAAATGCTATCAATCAGCATCTTCTAAAATATCTTGAAGTATTCAACATTATTAGCGATCACCAAATTAGATCAACAGGAGATCTTCTGACTTATGTAACACATATTTGGAACAATGCAATTGAACACTTTGGAGAATCTCGAGCGGTTGCTCTTAACATATCCAAGGCATTCGACCGTGTTTGGCACGATGGGCTGTTGGCTAAGCTACGTTCTTATGGTTTGTCGGAAAAGTTCTGTTTGTGGCCCTCATGTTTCCTCAGAGAGCGTTCTTTACGAGTGGCAGTCGACGGATTTCTTTCTAACACCTTCACTATCAACGCCGGTGTACCCCAAGGCTCCATACTATCTCCTACTCTCTTTCTCATTTACATTAACGATCTGCTGAAAAAGACCGAAAATCCAATCTACACCTTTGCAGATGACAGTACCTTATCTCTTTATTCAGTTTGAATGCTCGGAAGTTAACGTTGCTGAACCCGACATAGTTATGTCGGGGCACTCCATTCCTCTAACATCGTCACTCAATTTGTTGGGCGTTAATTTAGGAGCAAATATATCCTGGCATGAACATGTTGCAGGCATAGCAAGGAGAGCTTCTCAAAAGTTGGGAATATTATTTCGAACCAGAAAGCTTTACACTCTACAACAACTGTTAATTCTTTACAAAGCTCAAATTCGACCAACTATGGAATACTGCTCCCATGTTTGGAGCTCCGCTCCCAAACATACACTGCATTTGTTGGATTCTATTCAGAGAAGAGCTGTTCGTCTGATTGGAGACCCGGAACTGACCGTCGGCCTTGATTCGCTGGAACATCGAAGAACGGTTGGCGACTTGAGCCTATTCTACAAGTACTTTCATGGAAAGTGTTCGAAGGATATGGCCCGCTTAATTCCTCCCAGAGCGGTGCATGTTAGAAGTACACGTCGCGCTAATTCTTCACATCCGTATGAGGTTCAGCTTGTTACTCCTCGTACAACGCTTTTCAAGCAGTCTTTTATATGGAGAACATCATCCCTTTTTAATAATTTGCCCAGGACTGTGTTTCCCACCGAGTACAATCTGCAGCAATTCAAGAACAACGTGAATCGCTTTCTCCGCACACGCGTCGCTCCTTTAGCGCTTTAGGGACTTCCTTGTAGCACGTGTGCTAGACCCATAAAAAAAAATAGACTTGTAAGTCTCCCCTTATCTGTAGATTATTTTAATAAAGAATTAAATTTAAAAAAACAAATTGCAATGAATAACGGATATTCTTCTGATACCATAGTTTCAATACTGAACAAAAAATTAAAAAATGAAGCTATTTCTTTAGTATACCCAAAAGAAGAAGATACGGATAAAAAATATCAAGTCTTAACCTATTTTGGTAAAACATCAGAAAAAATTAAAAACCACTGAAATAAATATAATAATACTACAAAAAAAAACTCGTTGGGAAAGCTTATTAAAAATGCAAAAGGAAAACAAAATAGAACAAAAAAAATCTATAGTGT
Source organism: Pachyrhynchus sulphureomaculatus (assembly GCA_019049505.1). Taxonomy (NCBI): domain Eukaryota; kingdom Metazoa; phylum Arthropoda; class Insecta; order Coleoptera; family Curculionidae; genus Pachyrhynchus; species Pachyrhynchus sulphureomaculatus. The sequence continues at coordinate 13,944,474 of CM032452.1, read as the reverse complement.
ATCAGTTAAATTGTGGTTCTTGTGCTGAAATATGTCATAGTTCATAGGTCAGACAGGTTGTTCTTTCAAAGTTCGGATTTCAGAGCATAAAAGGAGTGATTTAAGAAGCAAAACCGATTCAGCTTACTGTAATCAATTTACAGAATCCAATCATCTTTTTGCCGACAAATTTAAAATTTTACACATACGAAACAAAGGAATCAAATTAAACCTGCTGAAAAATTTAGAAATAAATAGAATTTAAAATTCAGATATCATCCTTAATGAACAAAAAACCTAATCCATGGTAACTCACCTTCGCTTAATTTATACAACAATTTTAAAGTTCAGAATGGATTTCCCATTAATATTCATTAGTATGCACTATAGGAATTTTTACCCCTTTTTTTGGCCAAAAATTATTTACAGCCAAACGGCTGGACCGATTTTAATGATTTTTTTGGATTTGACTTTTGCAAGACTCTTAAGAGGGAGGGAGGAACCACTACAGTTTTTCATACACTGAAAAAAAATAAGTAAAGTTAACTAAAAAATTAACTAATAATTATTTTCAAAAGAGGTTTAAGGGTTATAGGTTCCCGCATCCAAGATTTTTTTAGATCTTTGATAGGTTATCTGGTTTTCTAAACTGTTTTTTAATAAATATTTTTTCGGGTGTACGTACACTTACGTTCGAATATAACAGTAGAAATTCATTTTACTAATTTAAAGAAATAACAAACAGTTATGTTTTAAAAAGGATTTTATTCACAAATTTGATTCCAAATCGTCAACTACATTTAATACAGATGGGTTCAAAATGCCATTACTCTCCATTTCTTGATTTTCGTTTTCGGAATTTTCTTCATCTGTTTGACAATTTTCCACAAAACTTTGCTCCTCTGATCTCAGTAATTCGATTACTTCTGCTGGAAGCTTTAATTTATTCTGGTGCTTGATGAGTTTATTCACGAAAGGCTGGAAATAAGCGGATCTGATGTGTCCAATGCTCGATTAAAAAACGTCCGCCAAGTTGTTCACCCGGCTACTTTTTCGTGCATGAAGCAATCTATCGGATTTATATATATTTTATGGCGCGATTCAGAGGCATCCTCACCAAAGCATCCAACTGGAAGCACAGTCGACTCAATAATTTGCCGCGAATGTACGAGAACGTTATGTACAGTTGATGTCATTGGTAACCATGGATACTTCTGCATGAACATTGTGGCCATTTGAAAACAAAATTCTTGAAATTTTCTCGAATCTAAAGGAAGCTGACATGATAAACATATTAAAATGACTTTTAAATTATAAATGAGTTCTTTGTCTATGCCTGTAATTTCAGAAAATTTTAAATGTTCTTTGAATGCGCGCCAGGCCGTGTTACCGTCATTCGTACTCCCATAGCCACCAGTCTTAGGCTTATCAACGTGCAAACCAATTTCATCCCAAAATAACTGTTAGATGTCAGCCTTTCGCAACCAAGGCCTTGTCAGCTTCATTTCTTATTTGCCACTTTTTAATGTGAATTTTGTACCCTGCATTCACAACAAATCAAAAAAAACGGATCCAGCAATGCAATGGACTTATCCCATACTTTAAGTTCTCTTCTTTAGGTTTAAATTTGTGGTTTGGGAAATCTGTTATGCTCAGAAAATCCTTTGGTGTAGCACCGCATAATGAACACGTTTGACTAGATTTAGTTTCAGTCAAAATATTTAATACTTTGCTATCAAATAAAATTAAGTACAATTTAAATTTAACGCATAAAGTTTTTGTTTCACCAAGCATTACTTCAAAAGAACTTAAGGAATTTATTTCTTCCTCTATATTTTTCTTTTTTTTCAAAATGATTTCTTTTGTCTCCTAATTCTAATTTTAATGGTCGACAAAATCTAATAGATTGTGGTGTACAATTGTTCCATAAAATATTTGCAGACGCTTCTATTAAACGCAAAGGTATAACTGTTGTGGCCAAAACAGAGGAGTCACAATTTTGAGACGAACCCGTCTTTTCAAACTGTTGTTTATAGTTTGTATAACCAGTACTACTGTCAAATCCATAACTGACAATGAGTTCGGCGTATAAAATTTCAGTTTTTTTTTGTTTCCATTAAGGTAGATATAACTTCCTCTTGCACTTTTATTATTCTTTCGGATGTATGCTTCAGTAACATTTCCAATGGAACTTTCGCTAATGTCTCAGTAACTATTACGCCGTCTGGTCTGCATTTATATTTACTACATGTAAGTTCTTTGTATAGAGGATATATATCGCAATTTCTTATTTTATTTTCATATCTTATATTGCAATATTGCTCTTTTGAAAAGTTGTTTTCTAAAAGAAAGGCTAGTCCTTCATCAGGAGATAGCTTAGTTGGTGTTGCTGTTGAAATTATTTTCCGTACTTTCGCGTATTTTGATCTTTAGAGATTTCTGCTGCAACTCTTCTTTTTGTTCTCTCAGATTTTTGGCAGAAAGTTAATTGCGATCGTCCACTTTTTGATTTAGTGTAGTCACGCTGCGTTTTACGTTTTTTTTATCAAAGTATTGCCTTCAAGCCAAACAGCATGCTGTTTTTCGAAAAATTTCAAAATCCGACCACTTTTACGCCACTTCATACTCATATTTGAACAAAATATTCGTGACTGCTCCTTTAAATATAATTCAAAGTTTTCGGAACAATCACTCTCAGCAATGTATGAAAAGAAATGAGCATAAATAGCGGCTCTTTTGTCAACTTCGTTGTGTTTCTCTCGCCATATATTGAATAACTCTGAATTTGGCACGCAGTAGTCAGCTGAAAAAAATGCATTTGTTTAAAAAAGTAGCAGATAGTAGCAGCTAAAATATATTAAATTCGGAAGATAAGTGACTGTCCTAGAGGACTATTATGGTGTTATGTCTATCATGTGCTATCATTTTTTTGTAAGTATAAATAAAATTCCAATTCACAATTCCATTAGTTCATCTTAAGGTCACTTCAACTTTTCCATTTAATCGATCTAATAGATGAGTTCACCAACATTTCACTATATAATATTAAAGTACTTACCTTTGGCTTTATTTTCCATTTTTTAATTTTCAAAAACTATAAATTTTTATTACGAAAATTTTTGTTAGAAACTGTCACAAAATTCACTGCACTCAAAAGTTTTTTGAAAACTAATTTAGAAATCGCAAGCAAAACAACTGATAAAGTGACTGAAAATCAATTTTGTCAAATAATTTAAAAAGATATGCCTACTTTGCTGTTTTTTATTTTATATTAAAGCAAAAAAAAAAAAATTTTAATTTTTACTTTTGGCCAAAAAAAAAAGGGGTAAAATTTCCTATAGTGGTATGTAGTAATAATTTTTATTACCTACTTACCCTAGGGTATTCATTAAAATGTAACAACTTTCAATTTAGGTACCACTTTGTATCAGACGAAGGTAAGTGATAGCAAAACATGATATACAGTTTTTGTAAAACAAAATAAAGTGGAAATTGACAAAATCAGTCTTTTATTACATTTGAATATACTTTTTTAAATGTACAATGGTATAGTGCATGTCATTAAATTTGGTAGTGAAAATGACACTGCACGCCGCGACGCCAAACAACAATCGACATACCTTTTGTAAAACGGCACTGGAAAGCCCTAATTTTTTTCAACATTTTTTTTCATAAACTGTTTTTTCCCAATTTGTTTTACAAAAAGTTATGCAGCAAAAACCCTCAAAAATATTATTTTTTGATTATCGCAGTTACCATTGATCGTATCGTCTGGGGGTTTTCAAACAATTTATATAGTAGGCGGCTGTCATACTTTAATCTGACAATAATTATAATAATATTAGTTACTATGCTGTTTAGGTTTTCTCTTCAATAAAATATCTTTGAACAATAACAAACAAGAATACTTTATTTTTATTAAAACCACAAAAAAAACTATATAATTTTTAACTTTACATAACTCATTACATATTTATAAAATTATATGTTTCAAACTTAAAAAATAAAAAAAAAATCATCAAAAGAAATTTTCTATATGTCTTCCTTTTTATATCATGCATGTTTCTGCTCTCGTTTGATGAGTGGCTTTGTAAATAACTGCTCCAAATATACTATTGCACATATCTGTTATTTTTGCCTTTAAGTGCTCAATATCATTTGTCGCAGTTGTGTATACAATTGCTTTAAGAGTCTCCCCACAAGAAAATATCTAATGGCGTGAGGTCTGTGTGTGAGCGTGTGTGCGCATATGTGCTCGTGTGTGCGCGTGCGTGCAGGCATGCGGGGTGCGCGTGGGCGCATGTGCATGTATGTGTGTGTGTATGAGTGTGTGTTTTTTCGGGAAAATATTTTTTCGCTCAATCCGTGGTTTTTACAAACATTTATTTATTTACACAAAATGTGGATTTCTTGTAGACTTAACGAGTATTAATTAGAAATAAAGTGTGTCCATTTTTTCCATCAAACGTGTAACAACAGGCAATATTTAAATTATATAATTTAAGAATAAACCGCTAAGATATTTCGAGACTTACATCGATAGTGTTATAACTCATATGTATTCAAATTTGGATGCAACGTTGAGAAATAATGTTGTCGTTTTTTTTAATATCACTATTTAAAATTTTAAAAAGTCAAATAAGAGACAGATACTACATATCTTAAAAAGTCTTTTTGAATAATGTTATTGACAACGTTTTATTTTTGATACCTGTGTAATTCTCTAAGTGTCCTTTTATCATGTTTTTTTGTGATCACACCTACTCCCTGGCCAACAAAAATGCAAATTTTATTGTTTTTACCAGAGATGAATTAACTGCTAAATTTTTGTAAGTACTTTCTCATACAACGTTATAATTTATTGAATCACATTTCAAACACGAACGTCATAAGTTTATTTCTCTGTACCTTGTCTGTATTTTTAGAATCCAGAAGAAGCTACCATTAGGCAGCGAAAGCTCGATAGCAAAAATGAAAAGCAGATACTAGAGCCTTTAGATCAGGGGTGCTCAAACGGTCGATCACGATCGACAAGTCGATCGCGAGTGCTTTTTGAGTCGATCTCGAGAAAAAAATTCCGATATAGAACTATTCACAGATTTTGTTTTAGGTAACTAAATGTAATGAATAAACTACTAAAATTTATTCGATCCACAATTAGGCGAGAACATCACTTTCTTTTATCATAATAACCCCCTGCTAACGGCAAAAGGCGGCTTTATCAAAGGAACGCGCGGTACTTATCAAACAGAAGCCGCGTTTTTGATTCCCGCCGATTTTTCTAGAAACTTCGGGCGGCGTATTTGACGGGAACATTCGAGACTTCGTTGTTGCGCCTGCAGGAATAGGAGTCAGTCTGAGTTGTAACTTGAAGGCGGTACATCGATACAAAGTTTATTAATAAATAGTCCAAAATGAGTGCGGCGAAGAAAAGTAAAACTTATCATTTCAATAACGATTGGGAGAAAGAATTTTTCTTTTATATGGTAAAGGATAAGTGCATTTATCTCATTTGCCGTGCGTCAGTTGCAATATCTAAGCGTGGGAACTTAGAGAGGCATCATAAAACGGTTCATAAAAACTATGAAAAGGATTTTCCGTCACAGAGTGAATTAAGAAAACGAAAAGTACGTGATTTGATAACTTGTTTGAAAAAAGAACAAACCATGTTCACAAGACCAGCCAAACAATCAAAAGCTGCAACGATCGCGTCATTTAAAACATCTCATATATTGACGAAACACAAGAAACCATTTGATGATGGATTGGTTGTGAAGGAAGCATTTATTGAAGAGGGTGAGACTTTATTTGGAGATTTTAAACATAAAACAGAGATTATGTCTGCTATTAGAGAACTTCAGTTATCTCGTCCGACTGTCACAAGGCGTGTTGAAGTCATGAGTCAGGACATGGCAGATAAACTAAAACATGATATCATGGAATGTACATACTTTTCTTTACAGTTCGACAAATCCACCCATATGACAGACACTGCCCAGCTGTGTATTTTTATTCGAATGGTATTCAATGACATGTCGGCTAAGGAAGAGTTTTTGACAATGATTCCTCTGAATGGAAAAACCCGTGGCGAAGATATATATGACGTTTTCTTCAATTTTGTAACAAACTAGAAGCTACTAATAGATAAACTAGTGCGCATTACAACCGATGGAGCAACAGCAATGTCTGAAAACAAAAACGGTTTTGTGGCATTGTGTCGAGCTAATGATGATTTCCCTTCATTTTTCTCCTTCCATTGCATTATACATCAACAAGTTTTGTGTTCAAAAGTTCTAAACATGGAGGAGATTATGGTCATTGCAATAAAAATTGTGAATTCTATCCGTGCACGTAGCTTGCAACGACGGCTCTTTAAACTGCAATTGGAAGATAGTGAGTCAGCTGAACACACTGATTTAGTTCTTCACACGGACGTAAGTTGGTTGAGTCGCTGAAAATTCCTAGAAAGGTTTCAAGAATTATTGCCCGAAATAACAGCTTTTCTGGACGAAAGAGGTGATGACACTCAGATGCTGAACAACGGAAAATGGCTGACTGATTTGGCATTTTTGACAGACATCACAATGCATTTAAACACCATTAATTTGGAGCTGGAGAGGAAAAACTATTATTGAGATGATTAGCGCAATAAACGCATCCAAAAGTAAATTGCAACTTATGATAGATCAACTGAAAAGAAAGGATCTGAAAAATTTCCTCAGTTGAATTATGATATTTATGAGGCAGAATTATCAAATATTTTTTGGGCCAATTCTAAATACGTTTTTATGATTTCAGTAAATTGGCAAATATCGCATCATTTATGAGTTATCCTTTTTCGTGTGAAAACATTGAGGAATTAGCTACTGAAATAGCGAGTCAGTTTAACATGGACTCATGTTCTGTTGAAAATGAGTTAGTGCAGATTATATCAGATATACATCTCAAAGCCACAGCATTTGATACAAAATTCTGGTGTTTTATATCTGAAGATAAATATCCGAATCTAAGGCAAATCGCCCTTCAACTGACGGCAATGTTTGGGTCAACTTACTTGTGCGAGTCTGCATTTTCGGAAATGAAGATAATTAAGTCAAAATATCGCAATCGACTAACTGACGAACATATGTCATCATACTTGCGATTAGCACTCGGTAATTACGTACCATCTTATGAAAAGTATGCTGAGGACATGCAGTGCCACGCTTCAACATCCAACTCATCACTCTTTAGTTAAGTTTAGACACTAGAACTCGTTTGTTTTGTAAGAACCAATAAACTCGCAATTTTGAATAATTATGAGTTTTTTCATTGACATTTTAGAGCAGACCTACACTTACCTTGACTAAAAAAATGCATATTGTACGGAAAACTAATATCTATGCCACATATATATATATATATATATATATATATATATATATATATATATATATATATATATATATATATATATATATATATATATATATATGTATATATATATATATATATATATATATATATATATATATATATGTATATATATATATATATGTATATATATATATATATATATATATATATATATATATATATATATATATATATATATATGTATAATATATATATGTATGTATAAGAAATTGTAAAACTGTAAATATTAAAACATGCAGAGAGACTTAAAATAAGTAATAAAAGGTAAAGCATATGACGCGTCATTGTACCTAAAAAAAAATCGAGTTGAGTTTATCAGCCATTATTTTTCTCAAAAAAACGACGTAGCAATTAAGCAAAAATGAAACAATATATAACAAAAAGTTATTAAAAAAACAACAAATATAGCATCATATAAAGTATTAACTGAAAATGATGAAACCAACTCATCAAAAGGTACGAGTGCTCACCATTTGACACAACACCAGCCAATCGTAAGGTTTTCTTACAAATGCATATTTTTAACAAATCATATTTGTAACCTTTCACCTAAATTTGACTACCCGTTACACTCTACTTTTTCCACCGAGGCTAACTCCAGGTCCCCCATAGATTTTTCAATGATGTCATTCAACAAACGCGAATATACCTATATTAACAAAACATTATTGAATAAATTATCACGGAATTACTCCCAATATGACATCATATACACTGATGGTTCCAAGATCAATGCTAGAGTGGGATCGGCCTTCCACATGTCAATTACGAACAGGATGTATAAATTCCCTTATTACTCGTCTATCTTCACAGCCGAACTCCTGGCTATCAAGGAAAGTATACGCTTTGCCCTTTCTATTCCAACCTACCATAAATTCCTCAGAGTTACACACTCCCTAAGTGCTCTTCGGTTAGTAGAATCAAAAAATTTGAACTACAATTATTTACGACAAGTATATGATCTGCTCTACATAGCGGCATTGAGACATAAGACATTCTCCTTTTTATGGCTACCTAGTCATATCAATAATTATGGCAACGACAGGGCCGACCTTTTAACTAAAACCGCAATTACAAGTGGGACACCCCACATAGTGGAAAATCATCCAAGCGATTTCAAAAATTATCTTACTTAACACATTTCAACTGAAGTGGGACCTTGAAGACCCTCTTAATAAATTGTGGTTAAACCCATTGTCTACCCTCCCCTTCACTCTTACAACTTGGACAGAAGGGATAACGTTATCAGATGTAGATTAGCCATTGGACGTACCTATGGCACACACGCTTATTTGTGAAAAGGCGAACATCAGCCAACATGCTCCATCTGCATGAGCTCCTTCACTGTAAAACACGCCTTCGAGGCTGCACATTTTCAAAACTTGAGAATCTCACTCAACATATCCTCTAATCTAGTCTCTGTCATCAATTCCTATGAGAATAATAAAGGCAACATCAGAAAATTTTAGTATTTTAGTCAATTTTATAGAAAAACTACAAAATCAGCTCCAACTAATTAGCACACTAGGGGGCTAAATAACCTTGATGTTGATGCGCAAAAAACCCTAAATATCTATCTATCTATCGTATTTATAACACTTAAAAGAACTCTGTAAGCCTAAGCATCTATGTACTAATTTTTCAAATAATAAAGAGATTTTTGACTTTGACTTTGTTTTATTATAAGTTTTGATTGTTGTCTAATCTTGTGCGCTCTAGTAAATATCACACGTAACAATTATGAGGTTTCTTTGTAATATTAAACAGCCCACACGGTTCCTTTCATGTACATGTAATATGAGATATTTGAATAAAACCTATTACTATATAATCTATATAGTATTATATCCATATTATTAGAAATTAATTACTATAATCAAACATCAATGGCCTAATATAAATTACAAATAACTCTAACTGCGCTATTTTTACTAAAAGAGCGTTACAATTATACAGACTTGGTAAAAAGAAATACACACGTAATAATTTTTAAAAGGAAATAGTTGCAAATGTCATAAAATATGTTGCACAGCAACTAAACAGAGAAATCAATGTGGCTCTTTCAATTACAAAAAATCCGGCAGCAGTAAATTCGTTTTTCAACGAACCAATTTTGAAACACAGACAGTCCATCTCTTGGTAGTATTTGGATTTTTCAGGAAAAGATTCTTTAACTTTAAGACATGCAGCGGTGAGTTTATCCTTTTCTCTCTTAGTAAGGTCGCATACAAAATACAGACCGCGACTGGTGTCTAAAAATAATAATAAGTTTTAATTTGCAGAGTTCTCTTTTAGTGCAATTCATATCAAATATTGGTAGTTACTAAGTAAAGTAGCGGGTTGAAAAAGGGAAATAATTGTAAATGTATGAAAGCTAGCAAATAAATTTTATCTGCGTTACGTAAATAAATAAGTTTTAAATATTTCTAAATAAGAAATTTATATTTGTTGACTTTTGCGATCTCCTTAATACTAGGTAAAAAAGAAGAAGACAGGCATATGACATGTTCTTTTTGGAATACCATGCAAAGACTTATGAGCAGACGTCCTTTTATCATCTATCATCATATTTTTCTGTTTCGTGGGATATTAATAAGCAATTCAAAAGCCAGTGTCCAATTCAATGGTGGATGTTACATAGTAACGACACTCTCCTGCGCCTTTTTTCAATTTTTCTTTGCAGAACAAACCACTGGAAGCCATACTGCTGACCTCGTAATATGTGTCCGAAGTAACCGATTTATCTTCCCCTGATTTTCGAAAAAATTCTGTTTGTTAAACCCGCTCTCTTTAGTACCTCCTCGTTTCTGACATGATCCGTCCATCTCAAAACCCACTATCTTTTTAATGGATGATAATTTTAATGTCCATGTCTCCATTCCGTAGAGCAGGATACACTAGACATAGCATTTCATTATTTCTTACCTAATATCAGTTCATAGGAAGTTTTTTTTAGCTTGATTAAAGTTGAACACCCCAAATACTTAAATTTTCCGATACACTCGAGTTCTTCTTCCTTTGTGGTAAGTCTGGTGTTGGGAAATTGATTTTCCGCTGATATTCTTAAATTAAGTTTTTTTAATAGTCACCTTTAACCCTACTTTACTGCTTGCCTTCTGTATATTATTCAAAAGAAGAGGAAGATTGTGCTCGTTACCTGTCATGAGCACGGTGTCTTCAGCGTATCGGATGTTATTTGCTGGGATACTGTTAACTTTTATGCTCAAATCGGTTTCTTATATGGCCTATTTAAAAGCTCTTTTCACAGATAGATTGAAAAACATTGGTGATAAAGTGCACCCTTGCATCATGCCTTCCCTGATTTCAAAACTCTTAGTTACATCGGAATTGAGGGACCTGATTAATTCCCATACATTAGCGAGTATGATTATATCTTCGTCATCCAAGTTTATCTCCCGCAGATACGTTACCAACAGATTAAGATTCACGTTATCAGTTACCTTTTCATAGTTAATAAAGATTCCATTCGCTGTTTATAGTAAATTTAAACCACGGCCTGCCGACTAAAGATAACTTTTCTTGTGCCTAACCCACTTTTGACCCGAACTGACTTTCTCCATTAACTTCTTTTGTTTAGTCTGTTGATCTCCATGAACTATGTTCCCTCGTAATTGTGCCATCATTTTTAATACCTTAGTCGTCATCTACTCGTTTTTGGGCGTGTTAATTGGATGTTTAAGAATGGGATTGTTTCTTCAATGTCATTTCTAGCTAGAACGATTGCAATTTTTTAATTTTTTTTGTTGTGTGTAGGTTATTTTAATGTCATTGTTTTTTAGCATCTTAATATTAAATATTTTGTTAGTGCTCCTTCGTTTACATTTAGTTTTATCATTGCACAAACACAGTTATAATCGAAGCCAAGATTTAGTACACGAAAACTAGTGCTTATTTGCAAGGAAAGTACTGTAAAAATCAATATTTTTTCCATCAAATTAATTTTTTTTTAACCAATATTTAAGTTCGAACTTGACTACTCTTAATAGGACCCTACATCAGAAAACGTATGAAGGGTATAATAATGATCCAAAATTACGTAGAATTTGTATAAAATGTTTACAAAGTGAGCCATTACTTACCAGATACAGTATTAATGCAAATACACTTGCTGTAATAACAACATCATACATATGCATAAGGAGGCTAACGTACAGAAAATATAAAAAACTGTTGATAACAACTAGTAAAATTTGGATTTCAAACAATCTTTTCAGGCAAGTTACTATAGTATACAGGTGAAAACTTATCAACTCTATTTGTTTAATTATTTGTATGATTACGTCTCTATCGATGAATGTTTCTAATCTGATCGCAATTTCTATAACTCGTTTGTATCTAATTTTTACATTTATCAATAAAGTTATCATTAAAACACATTGAAATATCGCATTGTAGTCCAAGATGAATGTATTTAATGGTATAAATACAAACAAAAATATGTTATCCATCACACTTTGTATTGTGTACCATTTTAGGTAACTAAGATACTCCATTATAAATAATAACAAAGTGATAAGAATGAAGTAATATTTGAAGTATTTAGAGAAATGTTTCTCAGATTTTGATCTTTCAGTTAGTAAAGCCTCATCAACTAACGCGATTGTATGAAATACTTGGCCCCAACTAAATCTATTTCTATAAAAAACAATAATGGCTGTAGGCATAATTAGGACCTGACAGATTAGTGATAAAATTATAAGAATGTTATTTATAAACCCAAAGTTAAATTGCTTTATGTCTAAGAATCCTTCATAAAGCTTTACAAGTGCAGAACAAATTCCTAAAATTAAATAAAATACCACTTGACATTGGTAACGTCGTTTCTTCACTAAAATATTCTTTTGAAAATTAAAGGTCGGCACAATATTTAAAAAAATGACAAATTTGATAAGCGAAGCATAATAGAACACTTCACGCCCAGACGCCATAATACTACTCGTTCAATTAAAAATATTTAGTTGACATTCTTGCAACATTAGTGCTGTTAAACAAACAATTACTTTTATCGTTTTGAAAAGAAGTAGGGGGGTATGGGGTACAGTGAATCACAGGGTACAGTGAATTGTTTTCAATAACTTTATATGTATTGCCCAAACGTACGTGAGCGTTCGTTAGAATAACGCTTTCATACGCCCCCTTATGTCGATCTAGTCGTTGCCACGGAGCCGGAATAAGAAGGCTGTGGCGCTCCGGTCAGTAGGTAAGTACGATAATAACACAGGCCAACAATGAAAAAAACTTAATTTAATAATTTTACCTGATTCTTATGTTTTTTGGTGTGCTGAGTCAGAAAATAATAATAAAAAATTCATATCACCCACCAATTTTTTCACATTTTAATATTCAAAATGTGAAAAGATTATTTTTTTTATCATTCGAATGTTATTAAGTTGGCAATAAAATCAGATTTTTATAAAGTTGGGAGTAAAATCAAATGTTATTAGGTTGGCAGTTCCGATAACTGTCACAGCTGTTTGTTTTCCTCCAGTTAATATAACCTCGCATTGTATTGTTTAACCCATGTGCTTTAATTCACATTCAAAGTATGGCTAATCGTGGTTGTAAAAACTCTCCCAAAACTTTTTGTTATATATGTGGTGAGTTTGTAGTTAAAAAACATCAAAGAACCATTACTGACTTTGTAAAAAAAGTATACTTTGCATATTTTGGTGAAGAAATCGGTAATTAAGAAAAACGTTGGGCTGCTCACAAAGTATGTTATGTTTGTGTCGAGGATCTTAGGAAATGGTATAAGAAAGAAAAGAAAGCTTTTAGATTTGCAGTGCACATGGTATGGAGAGAGCAAGAAAATCATTCAAATGGTGGTTATTTTTGCAGCGTTGATGTTTCTGGATATAAATGTAAAAATAAGAAAACAATTATCTATCCTAACTTTACTTCAGCCGGTAGGACATGGACCGGGACTTCCTGTCCCCGAGCCACCTCAGTCTATTGATGACGTTTTACAGTCCAGTCCCGAATTTAATGAAAGTCGACCGGATGAAGATGAGTTTCAATGTTCTCTAGAAAATATAAAACCATAGTTGTTTACACAAGCTGAGTTAAATGATTTAGCGAGAGATTTGGGTTTGACTAAGGAAAAAGCTTGGTTCTAGGCCGAAAGAAAAACATTTATTGGAATCTGGAACATCTATTTATCATTATAGAACAAGAGATCAACAGTTTGCTCAGTTTTTCAAGCAGGAAGAGGATTTTTTTCCCCATGTTGAAATTTAATCAATGTTATATTGTGAGAGAATTGTGGGTGATACAAAAAAACTGATACCAGATACAGTTTCAGCACCTAAAAGTACATAGCACTTAGATGTATTGGTTTAAAAAGTTTTCACAAATATTTTTTTTGTTGGCCTGTGTAATTATTTATGTCTTTTAAAATAAATATTTTGCTTCAAAGTAGGTTAGAATTTTGGAAGTTGAAATTCTTATTCATGTTTACAAATTTGTTTAAATACCTTAGACGGTATCAATTTGTCTCACAAGAATTTCGTTTTAAATTTAAATAGGTTTTTTTTTTATTATAACTGCTATTAGGTCACAGTGGAGCATTTTGTATTGGGGTATATTGGAATGCGATCCACTATACCCCATACAACTTTACTCTGACAATGTTTTCGTTATAGGTGAAAATGCCGCGAAATAGAAAGAAGAAAACTAACTCCGGACTTCATACAGAAGAAGAAATGCGAATCGCCATGCAAATGATTACCGACGGGTGGATAATAAGAACTATGCCAAGATCGACTAAGATTCCGTTTACAACTTTGCACAGATACTATAAAAAAATAAATAACTTTTACTGATGCTCAAGAACTTACAGTAATAGATGTTTGCAAACTTGCATACGAGATGACTATGCTGAATAAGATCCAAGTGCCACAAAAGTGGCATGAAATTAAGCTCGTGGGCATCGAATGGCTATAGAGTCTCAGAAAAACACCAGGGCCTTAGCCTAAGAAAACCTGAAGACTGCAATTTAAATCTTGCCAAGTCATTCAACTGCCACAATGTGAAGTTGTTCTTTGACAATTTAGAAAATATGTATGTATGTCTAGGCAAAAAGTATTTAGTAATGGAATGGAAACTTGGATGAAACTGATACCATGACCGTTCAAAAGTCAGCCAAAGGCAGTGGCAGTCAAAGGACAAAAACAAGTGTCCAAAGTCACCACAAAGAGGGATTCTGGTAATCACCTGCTATATTGTTAGGGCTCTGAGGAACACCTTAATAGCAATCATGATATTTCCTAGAGTCCATTTCAAACAACATATGATAAATGAAGTTCCAGCTGGAACTTCAAGTCTAGCAACACGATACCTGGCTGGATAAACACAGAGTTATTCGTAAAGACTATGTAACATTTCATAACGCATAGAAATAGCAGTAACGATAATGCAAGTCTCCTGATATTAGATAATCACGAGTAGCAAATCTATATCGAGGCACTGAATTTAGCAAAAGATAACGGTGTCACCATTCTCACAGTGCCAGCGCATCCGACAGGGAAAATGCAACCGCTAGATGTTGGTGTTTTTGCATCATTCAAATTTGCTTATAATTGACCACTGGATGATGCGAAACTCAGGGAAGACACTCCCTATTTATGAAGTCGCTGGGTATGAAAAGGAATCGCACATGAAAGCAGTAACACTAAGCAATATTTGTAATGTATTCCGAGCGACTGGGATTTTTCCTTTCAACAGAGATGTTTTTTACTGAGAATTCCATCACCATCAGTCTTGTTTCCTGGCGCTGAATCTTTTCGGATTAATACACCAACAGAGTCGCACAACACTTCAATTGAAGACCTTGTCTTGCCAACTTCGATACACGTTCCCAAATAGCCAGCGAAATCTCCTTTTGAAAACATTCCTACAGTGCCGCCCCACACTCCACCTATGCAGAAGATTGTTCAACAACCTGATGCTCCTCACGCGAATCCTCCAGTTAAGGTATCAACTCGTATACCTTCTTCATCTACAATGTCTGCTGCACAAGTAAATAACTTTATTAATCCATTCAAGTTTCGTGGATTACCTAAAGCTGGACCAGTAGAGCACAGAGACGTACAGGGAAAATTAGGATTGCAACCGATACACCGAATAATTTTCAGATTGAAAAAGAGGCAGAAAAAGACAAGCGCAAAGAGACCAAGATGTTTCTAAAGGTTAAAAACAATTTTTGAAAGTGACAGTTCTCATGAAGAAGACCGGATGAGTATATATTCGAAGAAGAACCGATGTTTGAGGAAGATTGTTGCTATAGATATTAATGAGTTCCGTCCACTAGAATGGTTGCCTAAAAAAGGTAATCTTATATTAGTTGAATTTAAGGTTAAAGGAAACAATATTTTTTATATAGCAAAAGTGATAGGGGATAAAGGTGAAGAGATTTCTAAGACCGCCTGTCAAAATTCTTAATAAATCCCATTTGCCCAGTATCCCAGATATTTCCACGGCCGCGTTGCACGACGTTAAGATGATTTCGCCTGAACCTAGGTTTACTGGAAACACGAAGAGAATCATTTTGATATTGATTTTACGACAATATATTTACGTTAAGTTTTAAAGTATTACTGTTTAAACTAGATCTCATGGTAAAAACGTGAACAAAATAATTTCTAATTATTTTTAACAAAATAATTTGAAATTATTTTGTTAGAAATAATATTTAAGTTTGTTAAACTTTACCAAGTATTCTTCAAGAGTTCTGTTTTAATTTTCATACAGAGGTTTATACCGAATATTTGTTTTTATGATTTTATTTTGATAGGTAGGTAGTACTCTGGAGAACAATTGTTTCTCATAACGAAAAAAACTGTTTTGAGGCAAATATTATGACTTTCTTAAACTGCAGCTATATAATAAAAGAGTTTAATTGAAAATAACCGGTCAAGTGCAAATTGAACTTGCGCATTTAGTGTTTCGTACGTTCATTGCTTTTAAAATAAAAATTTTTGGTACTGTGGTATAAAATAATCAGTGACTTTACAAATAACACCCCAAAAGAGTTTTCAACAAAGCTTGTTTCCGATCTGTACTGAAACCTTAAAATTTTTATTTTTTTATATACCAGATAAATTATTGAAGGTAATGCGCTGGTGTTAAGTTTCGTTGAACCTCACCCCGTGGAGAATATTCCAGAACTTTTTTTGATCAGTACTTTTCGAGATAAGGCGGGTGGACAGCGCTTTTTCGAGATTTTTTAAAAATAATACAAAGTGTGAGCCATTATTACATTATATATGTTTTTAAACTTACGTTTTTACAAGCTTTCATTTGACATCCCACTCGATGACCTAGTAAAAAATTTTTTTTTCACTTCCGATTTCACCCCCAAAACTAACCGCTTAAGTCAAAATTTAACTTTAAAAACTACACGATTCTGATGAGGCCATCAATTCCTATATTAGTACCAAATTTAAACTTTCTATGTCAAATAGTTTCGGAGAAAATCGGGTTTGACAGAAGGACAGACCGACAGACATCGAAGTGATAAGTGTTCCGCACGGAATACTAAATGTATGTCTGAAAAGTTCTGTTTGTGGCTCTCATGCTTCCTCAGAGAGCGTTCTTTACGAGTGGCGGTTGACGGATTTCACACCTTCACTATCAACGTCGGTGTGCTCCAAGGCTCCATACTGTCTCCTATTCTCTTTCTTATTTACATTAAGATGCAGATGACAGTACGCTTATCTCTTCATTGACTTTGAATGCTCGGACATCGACTACTCAGGCACATACCCGCAGACAGCAGGAGGTCGTTCAACTTAACAAACACCTGGAAGAAATTTTATCTTGGGGTGACAGTAACCAAGTGGAATTTAACGCTACAAAAACCTACGCGGCAGTTTTTTCTAAAAAAGCTAACGTTGCAGAATCCGACATAGTCATGTCGGGCCACTCCATTCCCCTAGCATCGTCACTCAATTTGTTGGGCGTTAATTTGGGAGCAAATATGTCCTGGCATGAACATGTTGCAGGCATAGCAAGGCGCGCTTCTGAAAAGTTGGGAATATTATTTGGAACCAGAAAGCTTTGCACTCCGCGACAACTGTTTTCTTTACAAAGGTCAAATTCGACCAACTATGGAGTACTGCTCCCATGTTTGGGGCTCCGCTCCTAAACACACACCGTATTTGTTGAATTCTGTTCAGAGAGGAGCTATTCGTCTGATTGGAGACCTGGATCTGTCCGGCGGCCTTGATTCGCTGGAAGATCGAAAAACGGTTGGCGACTTAAGTCTGTTCTACAAGTATTTTCATGGAAAAGTGTTCTAAGGTTGTAGTCCGCTTAATTCCTCCCAGGACGGCGCATGTTAGAAATACACGTCGCGCTAATACTTCACATTCGTATGAGGTTCAGCTTGTTACTCCGCGTACAACGCTTTTCAAACAGTCTTTTATATGGAGAACATCATCGCTTTGGAATAATTTGTCCAGGGTCCCACTGAGTACAATTTACAGCGATTCAAGGACAACATGAATCGCTTTTTCCGCTCACATGCCGCTCCTGGAGCGCTTTAGGGACTTCCCTGTAGCACATGTGCTAGACCCATAAAAAAAACGTTATTTTATTGGGTTTAAATGTTTATGATCCCGTGTAACCTATACCGATCCACTGTAGCCCAAATCCTGATTCACTGTAATCTGTGTCTGAGGCATAACGGATAAATTCTCTCTTTTTTTTAAAAATTTTTGTCTCTCATTAACTAAGTCACTAAACGGCAATTCGATAAATTTTTTTTATTAGATTAGGTATGCCTCTTTCAACTTTAGCAAAAATACAGTAAAGTAAATGGAAAACTTCCGAGCTATACTCGTTTAGAAAAATGATGATCCACTGTACCCCATGCTCCTCTATATTTACTTTATGTAGTAAATAGTGGGAAATGAAAAATTATGAGTAGTGTTTAGATTAGATATCTAATCTAAAGATAAAATGATAATTATATAAATTAGGTGCAAATAAGGAAAGGTTAAAAAAAAAATAAAGTAAAAAATATGGTGCATTGCATTAAAAGACTGGAAGGTTAAAAAATAATGGAGAACACGGGTATATCATCTATCAATCACCGAACTATAACATGATATGTTTCCCTCTATTAGTTAATTAATTTACTTGAAGATAATAATTTTCGCATCTTGTAACACAATCACGATAGCAGCAGAGACCGTATCTCAAAATATATTAGTAGCCAACAAAACTTCAGTGCCTTTTGTTATGAAGCAGAGAAGACTTTTAATTAAGGAGCAATGCTCTCAGTCCGAAACATAATGTTGTACTACTATCACTATGTTATTGATTATAAAAAAACCGCTTCTGTAACTTGCATCTTGTAACAGTTAGAAAAAATTTTCACTTCAGAAGAAGTAATGATTTTAAAAAATTTAGTTAAATCAGAAAAAATCGCGTTTCGGAGTATTGGCATTTGACACAAACTTTACATTTTTTGAATGGAACACTCTCCATATTATTCCTAATTCCAGAAATGCCAATATGTATTTGAATTATATTATTATGCACAATTACCAAGAAATAACGATTTTTATAACTTTACCGAAATTAGCTATGACAACTTTGGATCTGTCGTATAGTTTTTGCTTACTATGACCATAATTTCAGATTCGATCACCGGCAGATCAATACACTTTAAATTTAAAGTGAATATGGCTAGGCAATATTCCACGTCATGCTGCTTACCAGCGAATATTACCAAACTCTCAAAAGACGGCCCGGCCTGCATTAAAAAAAAAGGCAGTTGGTTGTTGGTGGGAAGCCGCGCGAATCCTGAAAGGGTGACGATGAAGGCACAGCTCCTGCGGGCGAGGCCGATACCTAAAGCCTTCCAGAACCGAGTACCAACCACCGAAAAAAACTGCCATAAAGGGCTGACAATAAAGGCCCAGCCCTTTAATACGGGTGAGGCAGATACTTCAAATCGGCTTCGAGAACTGGGAGACTACTCCGACAGATAAACTGCCGACAGTATATTATTATCATATGGTTAGTTATGCCGAGATGCGGACGAAGTAGATAGCTCTTTTCTGTATGAGAGGCAGGTCTGAAATCACGCTGAAAGTTTTAAGTGCCGTTGCTAACGAACATACTTCGCCGCAATACTACAGAGATGTTCACATAGATCATAAAACAGATACCGAAAGAATACCATCAGCCAATCATGTGGTTCCCACTTCCCATTAAACTGTAGGTGCTGTGTGGATGACATTATCCAGGCGTTAATTGGGATTAGCAGAAAGGATGTTTCTAGTATGTTTGCTTCACTTGCCTTATCAGCCATACTACTACTACTATTACTAGCAATACACATAAATATTTGTATCACAATAGTTTTTTCGAGGGTGAAAACGGGATATACTCGTATATAAAATATTTGTTAAAAATGTGGTAACAAGAGGCAAGCATAATAGGAAAATATAAGACTTAATAGATATTATTGTAACATTTATTTTTTCCCAGATTCTAAGAACATGTTACAATACTGTTTTTCTTTCTACAAATTATATTTTATTATATTTTTATATTTGATTAGGCAGTGGTTTCAATTTTTGAGCAGTGTAACTTAAAACAGTGATTTAAATTTTTGAACAGTGTAACTCAACCGTGTATAACGTGTTGCTGACTTAAAGTATTTTTGTTTGCATTGAATGCGTCTGATTTGTTAAAAACTGCGTTCCGGAAGTGAGCCATTTTAAAGACTTCTCTTTGTAGAAGGGGAAAAAGATATATTTTTACGGGCTTTTTCCTCCGAGATGCAGTAACGGCTTTTTTCTCCAGCATGCCCTAGTTTCTTTATCGTTTCGTCATGCCGTAGTGCAGTAACGGTTTTTTTTTTTCTCAGTGAGAGAGTTGTGTTTTATCTTCGTCAAGCCGTAGTAGGCTTAGTCTTCCATCTTGCCGTAGTGCCGTGGCCTTTTTCCGTTCTAAAAATATTCTGTTCAGACATTTCGGGTCAAAAAGTGATTAGCTACCAAAATCGGGATAGGAGAGTGGTAGGTGAGAGAATATTTGGATGAGAATCTCACCACGAGAGGTCAAGCTGTTTATGGAAAACCCACGAATAGAGGCCAAGCAGTAAGTTCACAAGTGAAATCCGCGAAGTTAATTTTTACAAACTACTGGATCGTGTTTTTTGGAGCCTTTTGTTTTTTTTTACACTTAGAATCAGTAATTCACAGAACTCTAGTCTAAATGTGTACACTCTCATAACATAAGGGGTTTTTTATTCAGTAAATGTAATTTTAAGAGTGTAATAACTGCAAGAATTTTGTTGATATACTTTCTCTGTGTTAATGCAACCTTTTACTGAACTACCCGATCTTTCTTTCAGGACGCAACGGTTGTACGTAATTTAATTTTATTTCAACAACTTAATAACTCTTCAGTATTTTTTAAGCTGAACTTATATTCTTTTTATTCTAAAATTAATGATGCCCAAACAGGACAACTAAACTTTAAACAACCATAGAGACTATTTTCAAAAGACGTACAAAAATTATCTCTTATCGATATTCTCTACCAGTAAAAAAAAAACGAGCTAGCTTATATCTTATTTTTTTAGTTCTTTCAGTATTAATATCCACTCAATCCATTCTCAAAATTAAGATATACATAAGGGGCAAATAACGGCTTCTAGTTAATAAATAAAATATTTATTAAAAATAAAGAAAGTTGAGGCTATACAAAATAGCTCCGCAAAGGAGACTTTATAAAATAGCGCCGCAAACGTGAGGCTATAAAATAGCGGCAAAAAGAGAGGCTACAGTATAATAGTTTGTTTTATCAAAGTATACTTTTCTATAACTTGTTACATGTGGAAATATTTGTATTTTGCTCAGGAATTGAAATAATTAAAAAAAAATACCAAAATCGCCAAAAGTTACAGCTACAGTCTGTCGAGTTCTGTCACACTAAAGATTCTTGGACTCCGCCGACAAAACCTGTCTATCTAGTATCCACCCAGAGTCCGGCGAGGAAATCCAAATTACCCAGCTGAAAATCTCCTCTTACTGCTCTTAATTTTTTCGTTGAGGGCTCTTAAGCGACACATAATCTAACCAACGAAAATTATTATTATATAAAAAAACCTTTAGTATTTAAAACTAAAATATATTTGTATCTATAAGAGTTCAATAAAATGTTCGATAATCAGCTTCTTAATCAGAGAGGTGCTTTTAAGTCAGCACTTACATAAAAAAGTACTATGTACCAAGCTATCTGTAAAATACCTATAACGCTAACTCGTCTTAGGACAGATTTTTGTTCTGTTTTTTCCCTTCCAATTTAGTCTAGTCTTTATCATAAAAATTCAACGGGCACCACTACTATTATTTTATTTTAAACTGATCCTGCGGGCTACTAGGGGAGGCAACAAAAGAAAAATAATCTTCTTCTTCTTCTTTATAAGCAGACTGCTTGTTAGTTTCAAGATCATTCTGACAGTCTTCATTGCTCTTGCGATGCGGGCTGCCAGCTATCCTTCCAGAGTTTGGGTGGTCGTCCTGGAGGTCTTGTTCCCGGTTGTTTGTGATCTCTGGCCTCTTTCACCATTCTATCATCTGCCATGCGTGTAATGTGCTAGTTCCATTCTCTGTGTCTCTGGCGCATCCATCTATCGACGTCTTTGTTTTTGGTCTTCTCTCTGATGTAAGCGTTTCTTTTCTTGTCTAGTAGTGTGTACCCTGCCATGGTCCTTAACATTTTCATCACTGTAGTCCTCATCATTCTTTTAGTTTTTACTGTATCGGCTCTTGTTTCACCTGCATATGTCATTTGAGGTCGTATGCAAGTTTTGTATATTGTGACCATACATTCCGTTGTCATGTGCCTGTTGTTCCATATGCTGTGCTTCAGACAAGCTGATATTCTTGCTGCTTTGTTAGTCAGTTACCTTACGTCGTTGGTTAAATCGCCGTAGCTTGATATTTCAACTCCTAGGTAGCTAAAAGACTTGTTATGATGGCTGTTTTGCATCTTAATGGTTCTCTAGATATAGTCATGAACTTTGTTTTTGTTACAGATATCTCCATGTTAGTTGCGGCAGCCATTTGCTCAGATGCATATACTAGTTTCTGCAGATCATCTTCTGATTCAGCAATGATAGCGGCGTCGTCTGCGTAGCATATTATTTTGATCTTTTGATCACCCAGCCTATAACCTTCTTCTCTGTCTAGTACAGCGTTTATGATAATTCCATTATTAAGTTGAAAAGTAAAGGGCTGAGACTGTCGCCCTGCCGAATGCCTGAGTTCGTCAGGATTTCTCTGGTGATCTTCGTGTGCGTTTTTATTTTTGTACTGGTGTTCATGTTTAGTTTTTGTATTATTTTTATGATGTTTTTAGGTATATCTTTTCTTAAGAGAATCTGGATAATGTCTTGTAACATTACTTTGTCGAACGCTTTTGTCAGACCCACAAAGCAGATATATGCGGGTATGTTGTATTCCAAGGCTTTCTCCGCGATTTGTCGGAGTGCGTATACTGCGTCTATAGTGGATCGATTTTTCCTGAACCCCTGTTGTTGCTCATTTATAAGTATTTTGTCTGATATTATGTCTGCTATGATTCTGGTGAACAGCTTCATTACTGAACTAAGTAGAGTTATCCCTCGGTAGTAGGAGGGTATGCTTTTACTATCTTTTTTAAAAAGCGGAATTGTTATGCTTTTCTTCCATTCCTCTGATACTGATTGCTGTATAATGATTCTGTTCAACAGTCTCAGCAGTTCCTCTTGTAGTATTTCGCCACCGTACTTAATTAGTTCGTTTGCTATGTCATCTTCTCCCGGGCTATCTTATTTTTCAATTTATTTATTGCATTTTGGATTTCCTTACGTGTCATCAGTTTTACTGCTTCGTCATTGATTTCCTCTATGTCTGTGTTGGCGTTCTGTCTGCCTTCGGTGTATAATTGCTGAAAGTATGATGTCCATTCCTCTTCTGATATTGTGTCAATTTGCACAAGTTCATTTACTCCACTTTTTAATCTGCGTAGGGTGTTCCATACATATCGTGTTCAATATCTCTGCTGAATTTTTCCCAGTGTTCTTGTTTTATTTGTAGGGTTTTATTGTTTACTCGATTTCGTATTCTTATGTAATTTTCTCGTGCTTCAGTCGTTTGTATACTTCTATATTCCAAGTATGGTTTCTTCTTTTCTTCTGCTATGGTCTTTATTTCGTTTGTGAACCATGGTGATCTGCTACAATTGTTTACTGCTACCATGCGGGTTCCTACTGCTTCATTTGCAGCTCTTTGTATGTTTTCTTTGACTTTTCTCCAGCTTTCTTTTATGTTATCTCTGTCGCTTATATTGTTGTGAGCGAACTGTTGTTGCAGTCTTGTTTGGTATAGTACCCGAGTGCTGTCCCAATTTAGAGACTCGATATTGTACTTCTGTCTTTTCTGTGCGACTGGTTTTCGTGCTGGATCCAGAAATACAAAACCGCTTATTCCAGAGTTCCTTTAGATAAATGCAAATCGAATTTATAGTCTCTTCCAAAGGATATTGTTTCCTGGGCGAGAATTTCAGGATTTCAGAGGGCACTAAAATTGCTTATTATGGGGGCTCGAGGTTAGATGTAGTATTTCGCCTGTAGTCATAGTATAACAGTAATATTATTTCTCTTTTCCTAATTGACGTTCAAAATATGAAAATGCGTAATTTTAATTAGTCATTATTTAGATGTCAGGCAATTGTTAAATCAGACAGTTAGATGAGTAGCTTTTGCTTAATCTCGCCGTCCCTATAAATATTGTTATGGTCAAAATTTGCCCTCGAGAATATTTTGTCTATCTTTTGATTTTCATAGTCTTTAATAGAATTAAATGATCGTAAAATCAAAATATAGATTAGATTACATTAAATTCTCTTAAATTATAAATTGATGTACCTTATTTTTCATCTAATTTTTTTCAGAAAACTAATCGTTTTCCTTGATAATGTTTGTTTACGTCAAGGTGACATAACCTTGTAATTTTCTTAAAATATTTTTCAAATTTTACCAGTGTTACGTAACAAACTAGTATATGGTTTCCATAGTGCTTTTCAAAGTGGTATAAATGAAAACACTTTATTTTCATGGATAGATTTATGATTGAATCCTGATTTGGTAAATAAACAGAATTGACATCCTGAAGGTGATACATCACATGTCTTAAAGTTTAGAAATGCGGCGTCGAAGATGGTCCAAACCAAGTTGTTTATTATTTTATGCCAGCGAATAAAACGCTTTATTTTCTCTCGCACTCTTACAAATGTATTGATATAGAGTGGAGATAAATCTCGAGTTTATTGAGTTGATTTTTTCTCATTTCATGTTCGATGCGAACTTCTTCGAATCTTTAATTTTTGGATTATTTTCAAATTGTTCATTTTGTCCCCGGAAGAGGAAGTAAAAATCCCGAGTGGGACAATCCTATTTAAAGCAAAAATCACGTTAGTGATCACTCTCTCTGTCACGATACTTCCAGTTTAGTACTTCATTATTTTCAAAAAGTTTTATAAGAAAAAACGGGCGTTGTGCCGATTGTTAAAAAGCTGAAATTCCCGGTTGCGGTACTGTTGAAAGTTTTGGTTCAGATACCTTACCAGCTATTTATGGGCGATATTTTTATTACTGAAAAGTGCAGAGAGTATTTTAAAGATTCGAAGTGAGTAGCCATTATACGTGATTGCTAATTTTTTTGTATGGCTATTTAAATCGAATTCTCTTCGAGAATTTTCTTCCACTTACTGGAATGTAATGACCTAAACAAGGATGTTTCTTTGTTCCAGGGTTTTGTTTTTGGAGTTTTGGACTTTATGGTTTCTGGATTTTAAGCCTTGGATTCCTTTTGAATCTACCATCATTCCAACTTTCATTTGGATTTTGGTCTTACCCAACCAAGTTATCACTTTGAAATTTTCTTTTACCATTGGAGTAAGAGTACTTATGGCTGTACCAGAAGGACTCGAGACTTAAACGACCCAAGTACACACCGTATCATCTATCCAACGTTTTGGAGAACCACCCAGTTCGTGTTCCTTCTCCATCATTCGGAGGACCGACTAGAAAACTCCAGATAAGTCTCAACAATAACATTTTCATATGTATTTTTTTTTAATTTGCGAAGAATCGAAACATCGAGTAAGTTCTTTGTTTTGTAAATTCACTAGTTAAAATCTCTGCGATTCTGTATCTTTGCAAGCACCCGTACATCGTTATTTAAATTTAAGCACTGTATTTCTTTAATTAACTATTAGTAATACTTGTAGTACGTCACCAACGCTACAACTTTCTAGTATGGTAAACCATACGCCAACAATTCAACTGTCTAATTTTGTAAGATTTATTCTTTCGGTTGTATAGAAGTTCAAAATTCATTTCTTGATTGTAAGGTAATTAAATACACTTACTTATGTAAATCTTTTTGATTCATTTTCTTTTATTATTAATAAAATATTTTACAGTTTTTTCCAAGTTTTTTCCTCTGGCAGTCCAAATCGTTTGTAGTAAAAATAAACTTCTGTGGCGCCTTTAGGGTTTTCAGGAGCGATCAAATTAACAGGGAGAGTAAAAAGACCGAACCTGCCTGAGCAAGAGCTAGCCAATTTAGGCCGTATATTATTATTCTACCGAACCAAAACGGGGTGCTTGAGCGTTAACCTGAACGATAGTCTTGGATTTTGGAAAATTTTCCTTATTTGGGAGGTTGGGTAGTTTTTGGCCTCGTTAAGGGTACCTGCCGGGAAGATCAAGCGCAGCGAGATGTTGATTCCTATTCTGACAGCAAATGGTTATATCCAAAACCTGTAGCAGTCTTCTGGCAGGCCACTAGCGAGGGATTATTGAGTTCGACTAGTAGCCCAACAGTGGGTTTAAGGGGAAAATTGTTTAGGGATGAAGGGTTCCTTATTTTGGTAGAACTATCGGGCAGCTAACAATAACGAATTAACACCAACGCCAAACGAAACATAACAATATGATTTTGTAATATTTGTTGTATTTACAAATAAAGACATTTAATATTATTATTACTAATGGCCTAACCTACGCTATAAACATAAAAAAAAAATATAGACCAAGAGAGCGACCCGAAATTTTGACCTGTCGACTAACCGTCTGCCTAGTTATTTATTCTATGGGGCGAGTCCAATAAAAGCCTTTAACGTTGATTTTGTGGCCCCCGCGCCATGGAATGCACAGATAAGGCCCAAAATGCTTCTTGATAAAATAAGAGGGAACCTCCAAAAGGCAGACGTAGCCAATACCGGAGGATGAAGCTGGATCCGCTTTTTCGAGCCAAAAACGGTCGTTTTTTTTTTGAGTTTTTGAATAAACAAAACCATAAGTTCCAATTTTTGTGCCCTACACGTCTACCCAAGTTATTTCTGGAAAATTTAGGCCTTAATTAATAAAATATCACCAGGGCACAAGCCTCGCGTGTACCCGAATAAGACTAGGCATTTTCAAAGTTCAAAAAAAAAAAATCGAAATTCTGTTAGTATAAACACTATTATAGGTTCTAATAAAACTCGTACCGGATGACTGAAATTATTATTATTAGGCTACACTTTTTAGAAAAACTTTAGATTTTTAGAAAATAAAATAATTCGATATGTACATAAAGAAATTGATGCTGTAACGTTTGTCAAATGTCTTACAAATATAATAATTACTGAAATATGTCTTTTGCTTTAATTTTCACACATAACTTACATACTTAAAGCTCTATTCCTGCCTGTGGCGGACCGCAACTCGGCCGTCAAATCGAATGTCTCAGAATTGAACCAAGAAATTAGACGGGGTCTAGATAATCTGGCTGTTAGTTGGCCAGAGGACGATTTGAATAGAAGGAATGAATCGTTGACGGCAGTTCTTAGAGAAGCAGCTGAGAAAGTAGCAAAGGCAGACAGACAAAGACTTGATAAGGCTAAGCGACGAGACAAAGGCAAGGATTGAGTTTAAACGAAAACTATTTAGAGAGGGCAGATACCATGAATTGAAAGAGGTAGCGAAAGAGACAAGACGAATAGTGAGAAGAGACCTGCGAAGATACTATGAGACTGATGCAGAGAAACTAATTGAAAACAACGAAGGGTTGAAAAGCCTCAAAAACAATAATAAACGCCTGATCCTTAGCCTAAAGAACGAAAATGGAGTAGAGACGAGAGATAGGAACGAGATGCTAGAGATTTCAAGAGAGTTCTATGAGAGCGTAATACAGGACAATAGAGAAGATCACACAGAACAACCTAAGATACGAGTAATGAATGTTGGATCTGAGGAAATACCCATCATAACCATTGATGAAATACTGTATGCGTTGAAGAACATCAAAAACAATAAAGCAGCAGGAGAAGACGGAGTGGTTATTGAAGTTTTGAAACTTGCAGACAACGATACACTTATAAGACTCTGCGAACTGTTTAACCAATGCTTAGAAGAGGGGAAGATACCAAACGGTTGGAACAACTCAATTATTGTGCTTTTATGTAAAAAGGAAGATAGTGCTGATTTGGAGAACTATCGGGCAATCAGCCTTCTTTCCCAGATCTACAAGTTATTTATAAAAATACTCACGAATAGAATGACAAGAAAATTGGACGACTATCAAACAATAAAACAAGCTGCTTTTAGAAGAGATTATAGTACATGTGAGCATCCCTTAACAATGAGAATCTTGATAGAGAAGGCTGTAGAGTATAACTTTGAGATTTGCTTAACTTTTGTCGACTTTCGAACGGCATTCGACACAGTGGAACATTGGGCTTTTCCAGAGCACTGGAAAATGCGAGAGTGGACTCCAGATATGTGGAGCTCTTAAAGTATGTATATAATAACGCCACTTCAACTGTTTATATCAATGAAAAAACCAGACCGATTAGAATAAAACGAGGCATAAGACAGGGAGAAGTATTGTCACCTAAGATGTTTACGTTGGCTCTTGAAGATGCATTCAAAAGGTTAGATTGGCATGATAGATGTATTCTGATAGATCAAAAACGGCTGAATCACCTGAGATATGCCGATGATATTGTTATCATAGCTGAAAATACTGAAGACCTCCAACAGATGCTCATAGAACTAGACATAGAATGTTCGAAAATAGGCCTCAGCATGAACATCTCCAAGACCAAAGTCATGTGCAGCACGGATTCGTTGATCGAAATAAACAACGAAATATTTGAAAATATGGAAAGTTGTGTGTATCTGGGGCACAAAATGGCATTAGGCAAAGAAAACCAAACAGTTAAAATCGACAGACGAGGGAGACTCGCCTGGGGTGCATTTGGTAGACTCGGAGACACACTCAGGAATAAAAAATATACCAATGAGTATACGGTCAAAAATCTTCGATCAATGTGTTCTGCCGATTTTGACATATGGGGCTCAAACATTGACTCTAACGAAAAAATCTATGCACAAGCTTAGAGTTACACAAAGAGCAATGGAGAGGCAGATGCTGGGAATATCTGTGACAAAATGCGGAGATGTAGCAGAGGCCGTGGAGGAACTGAAATGGAATTATGCGGGACATATAGCTCGTGATCAAGAGAGAAGATGGCCACATACTATTTTAAAATAGAGGCCATATCTCGGAAGAAGATCCAGGGGACGACCACTCATCCGATGGACAGATGATATCAAGAGGTCAGCGGGATTAAAGTGGTATAGAATTGCCCAATGCAGAGAGAGATGGCGATCAATGAGGGAATCCTATGTTCAGGAATGGACTTCGGAAGGCTTATGAGATGAGAGGAGATATATAACATATATATATATATATATATATATATATATATATATATATATATATATATATATATATATATATATGTATATATATATATATATATATATATATATATATATATATATATATATATATATATATAGAAGAAATTGTAAAACTGTAAAAATTAAAACATGTAAATATTGTAAAATAAATACAAGAAAGAGTGAGAAGGAAGTATGAATAAACAGACCAGAGGAAAAGAGAAAGTGAGGGGGAGAGTGTGAGAGAGTCATAAAATAAGTAATAAATAGTAATATTATGGCACGTACCTGAAAAAAACTCGAGTTGAGTTTTTTTTAACCATTATTTTTTTCAACTCAACAACAGCTAGCAACTAAGCAAAAAGTAAAACAATAAGTAACAAAAAGCTTTTTACAACATAAGAAACATAGCATCATGTAAAGTATTAACTGAAAATGGTGAAACCAACTCATCAAAAGACACGAGGGCTCACCAGCCAACCGCAAGGTTTTCTTACAAATGGATATGTTTTTAACAAATCGTAATACTTAAAAGAACTCTGTAAGTTTAAGCAACTATGTACTAATTTTTCAAATAATAAAGAGATTTTTGACTTTGATTTTGTGTTGTTATAAGTTTGGTTGTTGTCTAATCTAGTAAATAATTTGTCACACATAACAGTTATTAGGTTTCTTTGTAACACTGAATAGCCCACACGGTTCCCTTGATATACATGTAATATGAGATATATGAATGAAACCTACTACTATATTATCTATACAGCATTATATCCGTATTATTAGAAATTAATTACTATAATCAAACATCAACGGCCTAATCTAAATTACGAATAACTCCAACTGCGTTACTTTAACTAAAAGAGCTCTACAATCGTAAAGGGTTTGGAAAAGGAAAGACAAACATAATAGTTTTTAAAAGGACATAGCTGCAAATGTCATAAAATATGTTGCACAGCAACTAAACAGAGAAATCAATGTGGCTCTTTCAATTACAAAAAATCCAGCAGCAGTAAATTCGTTTTTCAACGAACCAATTTTGAGACACAGACAGCCCATCTCTTGGTAGTATTCAGATTTTTCAGGAAAAGATTTCTTTAACTTTAAGACATGTAGCGGTGAGTTTATCCCTTTCTCTCTTAGTAAGGTCGCAAACAAAAATACAGACCGCGACTGGTGCCTGAAAAAAATAATAAGTTTTAATTTTCAGAGTTCACTTCTAGAGCAATTGATATCAAATACTGGTAGTTATAGTATAAATAAAAAATAGCTACCGACCATATCCATACTAAATATTCATTCAAAGATTTAATGCAGAACTAAGTGGAGTAGCGGGATGAAAAAGAGACGTAATCGTAAATGTATGAAAGCTACCAAATAAATTTTATCGGCATTACGTAAATAAATAACTCTTAAACATAACTAAATAAGAAATCTATATTTGTCGGCTTTTGTGACCTCCTTAATCCTGAAGAATATTTTAAGCATGATTATATCAGATTCTCAGACTAGGTAAAAGAAGAGGCCAGGCATATGACTTATTCTTCTTGGAATACCATGCAAAAACATTTGAGCAGATGTCCCTTTATAATCTTTATATTTTTCTGTTCCTTGGGGCATTAATAAGCGATTCGAAAGCCAGTATCCAGTTCAATAGTGGATGGTACATAATAACACACTCTCCTGTGCTTCCTTCCTTGCCTTTTTTCAACTTTTCTGTGTAGACATACTGCTCACCTCGTAATATATGTCCGAAGAAACCAATTTATCTTCTTGATAGTTTCGGAAAATTCTCTGTTTGCAAAACCCGCTCTCTTTATTACCTCCTCGTTTCTGACATGACCCATCCAACTTAAAAACACGCTCTCTTTTTAATGGATGCTGATTTTAGTGTCCATGTCTCCATTTCGTAGAGCAGGATACACCATTTTAT
This sequence comes from Pachyrhynchus sulphureomaculatus, assembly GCA_019049505.1. Classification (NCBI taxonomy): domain Eukaryota; kingdom Metazoa; phylum Arthropoda; class Insecta; order Coleoptera; family Curculionidae; genus Pachyrhynchus; species Pachyrhynchus sulphureomaculatus. Next base: position 13,913,329 of record CM032452.1, on the reverse strand, counting down.
TATTTCTTACCTAGTATCAGTTCACAGAAAGTTTTTTTAGCTTTATTAAGGTTGTTCTTACATATTCTACTCGACATCTCCACTCCATTTTTGGAACCCATTTGTCATCGATTAAACACCCCAAATACTTAAATTTGCAGATACACTTGAGTTCTTACTCCTTTATGGCAAGTCTGGTGTTGGGAAACTGATTTCTGCTGATATTCTTAAATTAAGTTTTTTTAATAGTCACCTTTAACCTCACTTTACTGCTTGCCTTCCGTATATCGGATCCCTGATCGAGACGGGGAGTTCGCCAGTCTTCTTGATCTGTTTTTAACCACCAATCCGGAGATTTACACGGTCACCGTAAATCCGCCGTTAGGTTCTTCCGACCATAAACTGCTTTCGACATCGAGTATCCTACCAATCAGTGACAGAGAGGCGCCTAGGCGGCGTAAGATTTGGCACTACAAATCTGCTAAATGGGAAGATCTCATGGAACATTTTCGAACTTTCCCTTGGATGGACGTTCGTTTTCGATCAATGCACGATGGACTGTTGGCTAAGCTACGTTCTTATGGTATGTCTGAAAAGTTCTGTTTGTGGCTCTCATGTTTCATCAGAGAGCGTTCTTTACGAGTGGCGGTCGACGAATTTCTTTCTAACACTTTCACTATCAACGCCGCTGTGCCCCAAAGCTCCATATTGCCTCCTACTCTCTTTCTCATTTACATTAACGATCTGCTGAAAAAGACCGAAAATCCAATCTACAGCTTTTCAGATGACAGTACGCTTATCTCTTCATTCACTTTGAATGCTCGCTGCGAATATCCGCAGACAGCAGTAGGTCGTTCAACTTAATAAAGACCTGGAAGAAATTCTATCTTGGGGTGACAGTAACCAAGTGGAATTTAACGCTACAAAAACCCAGGCGGCAGTGTTTTTTTAAAAAAGTTAACGTTGCTGAACCCGACATAATTATGTCGGGGCACTCCATTCCCCTAGCATCGTCACTCAATTTGTTGGGCGTTAATTTGGGAGCAAGTATATCCTGGCATGAACATGTTGCAGGCATAGCAAGGAGAGCTTCTCAAAAGTTGGGAATATTATTTCGAACCAGAAGGCTTTATACTCCAGAGTAACTGTTAATTCTCTACAAGGCTCAAATTCGACCAACTATGGAATATTGCTCTCATGTTTGGGGCTCCGCTCCCAAACATACACTGCATTTGTTGGATTCTGTCCAGACAAGAGCTGTTCGTCTGATTGGAGACCCGGAACTGACCGGCGGCTTTGATTCGCTGGAACATCGAAGAACGGTTGACGACATCAGTCTGTTCAACAAGTATTTTCATGGAAAGTGTTCGAAGGATGTAGCCTGCTTAATTCCTCTCAGAGCGGTGCATGTTAGAAATACACGTCGCGCTAATACTTCACATCCGTATGAGGTTCAGCTTGTTACTCCGTGTACAACGCTTTTCAAGCAGTCTTATGTATGGAGAACCTCCTCCCTTTGGAATAATTTTCCCAGCACCGTGTTTCCCACCGAGTACAATTTACAGCGATTCAAGAACAACGTGAATTGCTTTTTCCCGCACACGTGCCGCTCCTGGAGCACTTTAGGGACTTCCCTGCAGCATGTGTGCTAGACCCACAAAAAAAAGAAAAAAAATACTATTTCAAAAGAAGCTGAAGATCGTGTTCCCGACAGAGCACGGTATCTTCAGTGAATCGGATTTGCTGGGATACTGTCAACTTTTATGCTGAGATCGGTTTCTGACATAGCCTATTTAAAACCTTTCGACAGATAGATTTAAAAGCATTGGTGACAAAATGCTCCCTTGCCTCATGTCTTCCTCGATTTCAAAAATCACAGTTACTTCGGAATTGAAGGACTTGATTCCCATATACGTTAGCGAGTACAAGTTTATTTCCCGCAGATACGTTATCAGTAGATAATACTTCCATTCGCTGCTCATAGTAATTTTAGACCACGGCCTGCAGACTAAAGATAATTTATCTTGTGCCTAACCCACTTCTGACCCGAACTGACTTACTCCATTAACTTCTTTGCATCTTTTGTTTAGTCTGTTGATCTCCATGAACCATGTACCCTCGGAATTGTGCCATCATTTTAAATACCTTAGTCATCTACTCGTTTTTGGGCATGTTAATTGGATGTTTAAAAATGGGGTTGTTTCTTCAATGTTATTTCTAGCAATTGCAATTTTTTAATTTTTTGTTGTGTGTAGGTTGTTTTAATGTTACTGGTTTTTAGCATCTTGAAATTAAATATATTTTTAGTGTTCCTTCGTTTACATTTAGTTTTATCATTGCACAAACACAGTTATGATCGAAGCCAAGATTTGGTACACGAAAACTAGTGCTTATTTGCAAGGAAAGTACTGTAAAAATCAATACCAATTTTTCCATCTAATTAATTTTTTGTTCGAACTTAACTACTCTTAATCGGACCCTACATCAGAAAACGTTATGAAGGGTACAATAACACAGCCCCACAAAAAAAAAAGTGGGGTATACTTTTGATGCGATATATCAGATCCGTAGTATTTTTGCCCGCTGATCACGAATCTGACGTCAGAATATCGCCATCACATCTCAATTTTTTTCTAACCTCAAAAAAATAGGTAAAAATTAGTAAAAATTAAGAAAAATATACTCCTAAAAAATTGATTCAAGCTTTTTCATGAATCCAAAGATGTATTAATATGTATTCGGACACGCTAAGCTAATATTCATCGGTTGGATTAAGCCATACAGTTCTGTTTTCTTTCTCACCTCAATAAATCAGACAGAGATAGTGCTTCTCGAATGCAAAAACGAATTCAAATTAAAATTCAACCGATTCTTACCAAATTTGGTACACAGGGGTTTTTTGGGTTGCTGATCATGAATCTGAGGTCGGATTTGCAAAATTCAAAATAGCGGATCCAAGATGGCGGACAAAATTTTTGAAAACCAACCGATTCCTACCAAATTTGGTATACAGTTGGGGAATCCTCAAACCTGATACTCTTAAACCCTAAACCCTGAAACCTTCGACTCCCACACCCTGTAACCTCAAAAAATAGACCTCAATAACCCTGTAACTTTAAAAATGAGACCCAATAAACTCAAAACCAGGACTTTTCAACCACATACTCTCAAATAGTAGACCCTTAAGCCCTAGAATTGCGAAGGTTAGACCCGCGCCTAACTTTCCTTTTTTTGGCTGTATCTTGTTCTTTTTTCCGCGAATGACCTATTCAAAGGCTTTCTGCCCAAACGCTTTTGAGGACTTGTTTCTCTTTTTAGCGACCAGCAATAGTCCGCTAGCATATGGTCATCCCATCGTCCTTGATACCGATTTTCTATGATTTTCAGATCTTGGTGAAAACATTCCCCTTGCTCCTCACTGTAGTCACCAAGATTATCTGGGAAATCATCGATATGGGAGTCCAGAAAATGTAATTTTAGATTCATTAAGCAACCTAATGTGTGAAAATTTTTTACCATTTTCTCGACTATTTCTTTGTACTTAGGACTTTTATTATTTCCCAAAAAGTTTGTTGCGACTTCTTTAAAACTAAGCCAAGCAGCTTTTTCAACTTTATTCATTTTAGTAACAAATAATGAATCTTGAAACAATTTTCTTATTTGTGGCCCGTCAAATACGCCTGCCTTAATTTTAGCTTCAGAAAATTTCGGAAATTTTTTATGCAAATATTTGAAACATGGGCCGTTTGTATCTAATGCTCTCGTGAATTGCTTCATAAGTCCAAGCTTAATGTGAAGCGGGGGAATAAGAACTTTTCCTGGATCTACCAATGGTGGAAACAATACATTATTTTCACCAGGAGTGAACGATTCTCTTGTTGGCCAAATTTTTTTCTTATAATGACGTTCCCTGTCTCTGCTATTCCACAGACATTTATAACAGGGATAAAGTGTAAACCCTGACTGTTGGCCAAGCAATATTGTTACAATTTTCTGATCTCCACAAATTTTCCAGTTATGATCAGCATATTTTATTTTTATCAAAAGCTGCTTCATTTTTTCATCATGCTCTTCCATAACTGTGGAATGAGCAATCGGAATGGGAGCGTAAACGTTGGTATTATGTAGCAAAACTGCCTTAATGCTCCGTTTAGAAGAATCAATGAACAGTCTCCATTCTTCAGGATCGTATGAGTTATTTTGAAATTCATCCATTAGACCTTTTACATCGGTACAATATGAAAGTGACAATTCCTCGTCCATTGTGAAATATTTTCGAAATTCTTCATCTCTGTTTCTATAATAAGAAATCGTAGCTTCTGGCTTAAGTAAATGTCTTTTCTTTAAAAAGGAAGCAAGATGCTCTGAACCATCTTTGGATAAGCCTAAATCTCTGACTAGATCACTAAGTTCTGACTGTGATACGAGTATTGGTTCTGGTTTACGGTTGTATGGTAGAAATTCTTTATCTGTGTCACTAGTATATGATAGGTTGTCACTAGAACATTCATTAGTAACAGTGTTTGAATCTTTTTCGACAGTCTCAATGTTTTCGGCATGAACTGATAAGGTGAAATCATTTGTTTCCATAATATCAGCATCAAGTGGTTCAGGAGGCGGAATTAGTTTAGTTGGTCTTGTTACTGTCGAAACATCGTTATAAGTAATAGTGCTTTTATTTTTTCGGTTATGCCTAGATACAACATTCATACAAAAGTAGCAATCATTTTCACTGTATGGTCTATTCCATATTGCTGGTCTGGAATATTTAATCGCCTTCTTATTGATGTACAACATTATTTTGCAAGAACTGCAAATGATGTGGGGAACCCAATCTGTATCCTGGTGTTGTATTTCAATGTTAAAACAATACTTATATAAGGTTTTAATCTTATCCGTTATCGGTGACCCCATTTTACTCAATACGTGTTGACAGCAAATATAACAAAATGAATCACTGTTTTTATCGCACTTACGAAAAGTCCTTGTACCGTGAGACCGTTTTCTTGTAGCATTATACTCTACATGAGCCAAGTCACCCACACATGAAGAGCTACGGTCGCTGGATGACGACGGCTGTGGGCCCGCTTTCCCACCCTGACCAACCGCCGATACTGGGTTTCCGAGTCCCTGCATCGTAATTCTCTTTCTTCTACCTGCCATGACGGCATCTAAGCCGTTATCCAGGGACTCTGCCGGCTAGTGGAGTAACACCGTTGCCCACCGTCACCACGTGGAGGTGCCCTGGATGCAGGTAGAAGAATAAAAATCGACCGATGAATTTTCTCGACGTTCAAAATGGCGCGAAAACACTGCCATCTTGAATTTTGCAAATCCAGATTCGTGATCAGCGACCCAAAAAATCCCCGTGTACCAAATTTGGTAAGGATCGGTTGAATTTTAATTTGAATTGGTTTTTGCATTCGAGAAGCACTATATCTGTCTGATTTATTGAGGTTAGAAAGAAAACAGAACTGTATGGCTCAATCCAACCGATGAATATTAGCTTAGCTTGTCCGAATACATATTAATACATCTTTGGATTCATGAAAAAGCTTGAATCAATTTTTTAGGAGTATATTTTTCTTAATTTTTACTAATTTTTACCTATTTTTTGAGGTTAGAAAAAAATTGAGATGTGATGGCGATATTCTGACGTCAGATTCGTGATCAGCGGGCAAAAATACTACGGATCTGATATATCGCATCAAAAGTATACCCCACTTTTTTTTTGTGGGGCTGTGTAATGATCCAAAATTACGTAGAATTTGTGTAAAATGTTTACAAAGTGAGCCATTACTTACCAGATACAGTATTAATGCAAATACGTTTGCTGTAATAACAACACCATACATATGCATAAGGAGGCTAATGTACAGAAAATATAAAAAACTGTTGATAACAACTAGTAAAAGTTGGATTTCAAACAATCTTTTCAGGCAAGTTACTATAGTATACAGGTGAAAACTTATCAACTCTATTTGTTTAATTGTTTGTATGATTACGTCTCTATCGCTGAATGTTTCTAATCTGATCGCAATTTCTACAACTCGTTTGTATCCAATTTTTACATTTATCAATAAAGTTATCATTAAAATACATTGAAATATCGCATGGTAGTCCAAGATGAATGTATTTAATGGTACAAATACAAATGGAAATATTTTATACATCACACTTCCTATTGTGTACCATTGTAGGTAACTAAGATGCTCCAATATAAATAATAACAAAGTGATAAGAATGAAGTAATATTTGAAGTATTTAGAGAAATGATTCTCATATTTTGGTCTTTCAGTTAGTAAAGCATCATCAACTAACGCGATTGTATGAAATACTTGGCCCCAAGTAAATCTATTTCTATAAAAAACAATAATGGCTGTAGGCATAATTAGGGCCTGACATATTAGTGATAAGATTATAAGAATGTTATTTATTAACCCATAGTTAAATTGCTTTATGTTTAAGAATCCTTCATAAAGCTTTGCAAGTGCAGAACAAATTCCTAAAATTAAATAAAATACCAGTTGACATTGGTAACGTCGTCTCTTCACTAAAATATTTTTTTGAAAATTAAAGGTCGGCACAATATTTAAAAAAATGGCAAATTTGATAAGCGAAGCACAATAGAACACTTCACGCCGAGACGCCATACTACTCGTTCAATTAAAAATATTTATTAGACATTCTTGCAACATTAATACAGTTAAACAAACAATTACTTTTATTTTTGTGAAAAGAAGTAGGTGAGTATGGGGTACAATGAATCACAGGGTACAATGGATTGTTTTCAATAACTTTATAAAGACTGTTTTTTATAGAGGTATAAAACTTTAAGTTGGTAACACCTTTTTAACTGGCGGCCATTTTGTCAGCTGTCAAGTGATTTATGTTTAGTTTGGTTTGGCATTTCAACATGAATAGACTGACGCCTGAACAACGCTTCCAAATTGTGCAAATTTATTTTGAAAATCATCGTTCTGTTCGAAATACGTATCGCGCACTACGTCCATTTTACGGTCAACATAATCGTCCATCAGAGCAATTAATTCGATTAACTATGGAGCGTTTTCGCACCACGTTTACTCTAAATGATAATACGCGTCCACAGAGACGTCGTACAGTGCGTACAGAAGAAGTCATTGCTGCTGTAGAGCGTAGCGTAGAGGAAGACCCGAATCAGTCTATCCGCCATCGTGCACAGGAATTGGATATGTGTCCATCCACTTTATGGAACATTTTGCGGAAAGATCTTGGTTTGCGTGCTTACAAAATCCAATTCGTGCAACAATTGAAGCCACACGATCACCTAGCAAGGCGTAGATTCGGTGAATGGGCCCAAAACAAGATTGCCGTTGATCCCGATTTTTCATAAGCGAATTTTGTTTAGCGATGAAGCTCAGTTTTGTTTGAATGGATACGTCGATAAACAAAACTGCCGTATTTGGAGTGATGATAATCCTCAAGTGTATGTTGAGACACCGTTACATCCAGAAAAACTGACTGTTTGGTGTGCTTTATGGGCTGGTGGAATCATTGGTCCGTACTTCTTTAAAAACGATGCTGGTCAGAACGTTACAGTCAATGGTGACCGTTATAGAACCATGATTACTGACTTTTTCGTTCATCAATTGAACAACCATGATGTGCGGGAGCTGTGGTTTCAACAAGACGGCGCAACATGTCACGCAGCTCGTGCCACAATTGATTTATTGAAGGAAACGTTTGGTAACCGCATAGTTTCACGTTTCGGACCCGTGAATTGGCCTCCAAGATCGTGCGATTTAACGCCGCTAGACTGTTTTCTGTGGGGATATGTGAAGTCGCTAGTCTACGCCGATAAGCCCGAAACGATTGACCACTTGAAGGACAACATTCGCCGCGTTATTGCCGATATACGGCCACAAATGTTGGAAAAAGTCATCGAAAATTGGACCTCCAGATTAGACTACGTCCGAGCCAGCCGTGGCGGTCATATGCCAGAAGTCATATTTAAATTATAATGCCAGAAGATTATCTTTCGAATAAAGTAAATTTCATGTCAATTTAAAAAATTCATCTTTGTTTTATTCCATTTCAAAGTTCTATACCTCTATAAAAAACACCCTATATGTATTGAACACACGTACGTGACCGTTCGTTAGAATAAGGCTCTCATACGCCCCCTTCCGCCGATCTAGTCGTTGTCATGGAGCCGGAATAAGAAGACGTGCTGTGGCTCTCCGGTCAGTAGATAAGTACGATAATAACACAGGCGACCGATGAAAAAATACTTTAATAATTTTACCTGATTCCTATGTTTTTTGGTGTGCTGAGTCTGAAAATAATAATAATAAAGTCGTATCACCCACCAATTTTTCACATTTTAATATTCAAAATGTGAAAAGTTTATTTTTTATCATTCGAATGTTATTATGTTGGCAATAAAATCAGATTTTTATAAGGTTGGGAGTAAAATCAAATGTTATTAGGTTGGCAGTTCCGATAAATATCACAGCTGTTTGTTTTCCTCCAGTTAATATAACCTCGCATTGCAGTGTTTAACCCATGTGCTTTAATTCACATTCAAAGTATGGCTAATCGTGGTTATAAAAACTCTCCCAACACTTTTTGTTATATATCTGGTGAGTTTGTAATTAAAAAACATCAAAGAAACATTACTGACTTTGCAAAAAAGTATACTTTGCATATTTTGGTGTAGAAATCGGTAATCAAGGGGGGGCTCCTCACAAAGTATGTTATGTTTGTGTCGAGTATCTTATGAAATGATATAAGAAAGAAAAGAAAGCTTTTAGATTTGCAGTACCCATGGTATGGAGAGAGCAAGAAAATCATTCAAATGATTGTTATTTTTGCAGCGTTGATGTTTCTGGATATAACTCCAAAAATAAGAAAGTAATTATCTATCCTAACTTTACTTCAACTAATCGGCCGGTAGGACATGGACCGGGACTTACCGTCCCTGAGCCACCTCAGTTTATTGATGACGTTTTACAGTCCAGTCCCGAATTTAATGAAAGTCGACCGAATGATGATGAGTTTCAATGTTCTCTAGAAAATATAAAACCACATTTGTTTACACCAGCTAAGTTAAATGATTTAGCAAGAGATTTGGGTTGGACTAAGGAAAAACCAGAATTGCTTGGTTCTAGGCTGAAAGAAAAACACTTATTGGAATCTGGAACATCTATTTATCATTATAGAACAAGAGATCAACAGTTTGGTCAGTTTTTCAAGCAGGAAGAGGATTTTATTTCCCTATGTTGAAATTTAATCGATGACATATTGTGAGAGAACTGTTGGTGATACAAAAAAACTGATACCAGATACGGTTTCAGCACCCAAAAGTACATAACACTTAGATGTATTGGTTTAAAAAGTTTTTACAAATATTTTTTTTGTTGGCCTGTGTAATTATTTACGTCTTTTAAAATAAATATTTTGCTTCAAAGTAGGTTAGAATTTTGAAAGTTAAAATTCTTATTCATGTTTACAAATTTGTTTAAATATATTAGACTGTATCAATTTGTCTCACAAGAATTTCGTTTTATATTTAAATATTTTTTTTTATTGTAACTGCTATTGGCCCACAGTGGAGCATTTTGTATTGGGGTACAGTGGAATGTGATCCACTATACCCCATACAACTTTAGTCTGACAATGTTTTCGTTATAGATGAAAGTGCCGCAATATAGAAAGAAGAAAACTTACTCCGGACTCCATACAGAAAAAGAAATGCGAATCGCCTTACAAATGATTATCGACGGGTGGATAATAAGAAATAAGCCAAGATCGACGAAGATTCCGTTCACAACTTTGCACAGATACTATAAAAAAATAAATAACTTTTACTGATGCCCAAGAACTTACAGTTATAGATGTTTGCAAAGTTGCATACGAGATGACTGTGCTGAATAGGATCCAAGTGCCACAAAAATGGCATAAAACTAAGCTCGTGGGTATCGAATGGCTATAGAGTCGCAGAAAAACACCAGGGCCTTAGCCTAAGAAAACCTGAAGGCTGCAGTTTAAATCGTGCCACGTCATTCACAATGTGAAGTTGTTCTTTGACAATTTAGAAAATATTATGTCTAGGCAAAAAGTATTTGGTGATGGAACTAGAGTGTATGACTTGTGCGAAACTGATACCATGACCGTTCAAAAATCAACCAAAATATTGGCACTCACAGAATAAAAGCAAGTGTCCAGAGTCACCACAAAGAAGGACTCTGGTAATCACCTGCTATACTACCAATCATGATATTTCCTAAAATCCTTTTCAGACAACATATGATAAATAAAGCTCCAGCTGGAATTTTAGGTCTAGCAGCACAATCTAACTGGATAAACGCAGAGTTATTCGTTAAGACTATGTAACATTTCATAACGCATAGAAATAGCAGTAACGATATCCCAGTCTCCTAATATTAGATAATCACGAGTAGCAAATCTATATCGAGGCACTGAATTTGGCAAAAGGTAACGATCTCACCGTTCTCACAATTCCACTGCATTCGACAGGGAAAATGCAACCTGTGGATGTTGATTTTTTTGCACCATTCAAATTTGTTTATAATAATGCAGTTGACGGCTGGATGATGCGAAATCCAGAGAAAACACTCCTTATTTATGAAGTCTCTGGGTATGAAAAGTAATCGCACATAAAAGCAATAACACTAAGCAATATTTATAATGTATTCCGAGCGACTGGGATTTTTCCTTTCAAGATGTTTTTACTGACCTAAATTTCGCACCCAGTGAAGCAACAAAACCAGGAAAATAAGATAAATCCGGACGGCAGAACAGAAGAAAATTACAATGATGATAATGACTTAAGAATTCCATCACCATCAGTCTTGTTTCCTGGCGCTGAATCTCCTTTTGAAAATATTCCTGCCGAGCCGCCTCACACTCCACTATGCAAAAGATTGTTCAACAACCTGGTGCTCCTCACGCGAATCCCCCAGTTAATGTTTCAACTCGTATACCTTCTATATCCACAATGTCTACTACACAAGTAAATATCTTTATTGGTCCATTTAAGTTTCGTGGATTACCTTAAGCCGGACCAAGAAAAAAAACAGTAGAGCACATCGAATAATTTTGAGATACCAAAAGAGGCAGAAAAAAACAAGCGCGAGGAGACCAAGATGTCTCTAAACGTTAAAAAAAAATTTAGAAAGTGACAGTTCTCATGAAGAAGACCGGATGAGTATTTATTCGAAGAAGAACCGATGTTTGAGGAAGATTGTTGCTGTAGATATTAATGAGTTCCGTATACTAAAATGGTTGCCTAAAGAAGGTAATTTTATATTAGTTGAATTTAAGGTGAAAGGAAAAAATATTTTTTATAAAGCAAAAGTGATAGGGGATAAAGGTGAAGATACAGAGGTCAGGTTTGTAAGGAAGTCTGTCAAAATTCTTAATGAATCTCATTCGCCCAGTATCCCAGATATTTCCACGGCCGCGTTGCATGACCTTAAGATGATTTTGCCTGAATCTAGGTTTACGGAAACACGAAGAGAACGCAAGAGTTATATCATTTTGATACTGATTTTACCACAATATATTTACGTTAAGTTTTAAAGTATTACTGTTTAAACTAGATCTTATGGCAAAAACGATGAATAAAATAATTCCCAATTATTTTTAACAAAATAATTGAAAATTATTTTGTTAGAAATAATATTTAAGTTTGTTAAACTTTATTCTTCAAGAGTTCTGTTTTAATTTTCATACAGAGGTTTATACCGAATATTTGTTTTTATGATTTTATTTTGATAGGTAGGTAGTACACTGGAGAACAATTGTTTCTCATAACTAAAAAACTGTTTCGAGACATGACTTTCTTAAACTGCAGCTATATAATAAAGAGTTTAATTGAAAATAACCGGTCAGGTGCAAGTTGAACTTGCGCAATTAGTGTTCAGTACGTTGATTGCTTTTAAAATAAAAATTTTTGGTACTGTGGTATAAAATGATCAGTGACTTTACAAATAACATCCCAAAAGAGTTTTCAACGAAGTTTGTTTCCGATCTGTACTGAAACCTTGAAATTTTTATTTTTTTATTTACCAGATAAATTATTAAAGGTGTTAAGTTTCGTCGGAGAATATTCCAGAACTTTTTCAAAGTTTTTTGGTCAGTACTTTTCGCGATTTTTTAAAAATAATACGAAGAAAAGTGTGCGCCAGTTTTACATTATATATGTTTTTAAACTTGCGTTTTTACAAGCTTTCATTTGACATCCCACTCGATGACCTAGTAAAAAAATTTTTTTTCACTTCCGATTACACCCCCCAAAACTAACCCCTTAAGTCAAAATTGAACTTTAGGAACTACAAGGTTTTGATGAGGCCATCAATTCCTATATTAGTACCAAATTTAAACTTTCTATGTCAAATAGTTTCGGAGAAAATCGGGGACAGACACCGAAGTGATAAGTGTTCCGTACGGAATACTAAATGTATATCTGAAAAGTTCTATTTGTGGCTCTCATGTTTTCTCAGAGAGCGTTCTTTACGAGTGGCGGTTGACGGATTTCTTTCTAACATCTTCACTATCAACGTCGGTGTGCTTCAAGGCTCCATACTGTCTCCTATTCTCTTTCTCATTTACATTAAGATGCAGATGACAGTACGCTTATCTCTTCATTGACTTTGAATGCTCGTACATCGACTACTCAGGCGAATACCCGCAGACAGCAGGAGGTCGTTCAACTTAACAAACACCTGGAAGAAATTTTATCTTGAGGTAACCAAGTGGAATTTAACGCTACAAAAAACCCAGGCGGCAGTTTTTTCTAAAAAAGTTAACGTTGCTGAACCCGACATAGTCATGTCGAGCCACTCCATTCCCCTAGCATCGGCACTCAATTTGTTGGGCGTTAATTTGGGAGCAAATATGTCCTGGCATGAACATGTTGCAGGCATAGCAAGGCGCGCTTTTCAAAAGTCGGGAATATTATTTGGAATCAGAAAGCTTTACACTCCACAACAACTGTTTTCTTTACAAAGGTCAAATTCAACCAACTATGGAATACTGCTCCCATGTTTGGGGCTCCGCTCCCAAACACACAGTGCATTTGTTGGATTCTCTTCAGGGAAGAGCTGTTCGTCTGATTGGAGACCCGGAACTGACCGGCGGCCTTGATTCGCTGTAACATCGAAGAACGGTTGGCGACTTGAGTCTGTTCTACAAATATTTTCATGGAAAGTGTTTGAAGGATGTAGCCCGCTTAATCCTCCCAGAACGGTGCATGTTAGAAATACATGTCGCGCTAATACTTCACGTCCGTATAAGGTTCAGCTTGTTACTCCGCGTACAACGCTCCAAATCCTGATTCACTGTAACCTGTGTCTGAGACATAATGGATGAATTCTCTTCTTTTTTTAAATTTTTCTCTCTCATCAACTAAGTCACTAAATGGCAATTCGATGCATTTTTTATTAGATTAGGTATGCCTCTTTCAACTTTAGCAAAACTACAGTAAAGTAAATGGAAAACTTCCGAGCTATACCCGTTTAGAAAAATGATGATCCACTGTACCCCATGCTCCTCTATATTTACTTTATGTAGTAAATAGTGGGAAAAGAGAAATTATGAGTAGTGTTTAGATTAGAGATCTAATCTAAAGATAAAATGATAATTATATAAATTAGGTGCAAATAAGGAAAGGTTAAAAAAAAATAAAGTAAAAAATATGGTGCATTGCATTAAAAGACTGGAAGGATAAAAAATAATGGAGAACACGGGTATATCATCTATCAATCACCAAACTAGAACATGATATGTTTCCCCCTATTAGTTAACTAATTTACTTGAAGATAATAATTTTCGACATTTTGTAACACAATCACGATAGTAGCAGAGACCGTATATCAAAATATATTAGTAGCCAAAAAAACTTCAGTGCCTTTTGTTATGAAGCAGAGAAGACTTTCAATTAAGGAGCAAGGCTCTCAGTCCGAAACATAATGTTGTACTACTGTCACTATGTTATTGATTATAAAAAAAAACCTCTTCTGTAACTTGCTTCTTGGAACAGTTGGAAAAAAATGTTCAATTCAGAAGTGGTAATGATTTTAAAAAATTTAGTTAAATCAGAAAAAATCGCGTATCAGAGTATTGACAATTGACAAAAACTTTACATTTTTAGTGTTCCGAACGGAACACTTATAAGATGACTTCGGTATCTGTCTGTCCGTCTGTCTGTCACACCCGATTTTCTTCGAAACTATTTGTCATAGAAAGTTGAAATTTGCTAATAATATAGGAATTGATGGCCTTATCAGAGCCATGTAGTTTTGAAAGTTAATTTTAACTGAAAGTGAAAAATTTTTTTTTACTAGGTAATCGAGTGTGGTGTCAATGAAAGCTTGTGAAAACACGAGTAAATATATATATATATATATATATATATATATATATATATATATATATATATATATATATATATATATATATATATACTCCTGGACAAAATTAACGCAACAATATATTAAATCATACAAATCTCTATAATGAATTAATTTTAATAATTTTTTATGAACATTGGTTACACTAAACGTTAGAAAAAACTTATTCGGATACTTTAAAAGTGAATTAGCTACCAAATTTCTCTATAAGATTCGAATTAAAATTATTCTTAAGACCTAATAACAAAATCGTTGAAATTATGTAATAATGAAAAAAATAAACTGGGAGACTAGTAGCAAAATTAATGGTGTAACTGGGACAGCGTGTGTTGCCTCCTCTCTTCGGATGACAGCGTTTATGCGCCTAGGCATGCTTCTAATTAAATTTTGGATAAAATCTTAAGGAAATTGCTCCCATTCTGTGATAACTGCATTTTCAGGTTCCCTCAGGTTTCGAGGTGTAGGTATATGACGTTTCACACTTTTCTTAAGGTAATCCCATACATGTTCTATCGGATTCAGATCCGGGCTTTTTGGTGGCCATTGCATAATCGGTATGTCAACTTGATTAAGATAATCGAGTACCTCCCTAGCCACGTGGGGTCGAGCGTTGTCTTCCATAAACAGGAAATTGGGCCCCACAAAATGACCGAAAGGCATCACATGTTCTATTACAATATTCTCAAGATAGTAGTTAGCATTCATGGATTTCGTACAGACAGGAACTAACTCTGTGCGAGCATCAAAGCAGATGAGACCCCAGAACATAACAGAGCCACCGCCGAATAGAATCCTTGCAGAGATATTGCAAGGAGCAAACCTCTATCCTGGTCTTCGCCATACTCGCTCACGACCATCTGGATGTTTTAGACTAACCCTAGTTTCATCTGCGAAAAAAAACTTGTTTCCAATCATTCACAGACCAGTTTTCGTGATTTCGAGCAAAACGTAACCTGGCAACTCTGTTCTCTCTAGTAAGCAAGGGCGCAGTGGCTGGTCTCCTACTGTTTAATCCAGCTTCATTTAACAGTCTTCAAACTGTTTTAGAAGAAATTGTGACGTTGCGAACAGCTTCGAGTTTGTTTCTTAGTATAGAATCAGTGAGAGTCCTGTTTCTTAAAGCATATTGTCTTATAAAACGTTCATCTAGGTCGCTAGTGCATCGTTTTCGCCCTTGCCCTAGCCTTCTAGAATAAGTTCCTACTTCATTCAAGCGTCTTACCATACGACTTATTGTGGAACGATGTTTGCCTAACAAATTGGCAACATAACTCTGACAATATCCCTCGTCCAATAAAACTGAAGCTCGCACTACCTCGTGTTCAGTTAAATTCCTTGTTCGATTTATTTTTCTAATTCTTCTGGGTCAAAAATAAAACAGTACTACTTTGAAAAAGGGAACAATTTATAAGCTTACTTTTTTAGAAAATCTATCGCATTCTTACAGAAAATTGTTTATCTTCTAAAAAATTCTTTAAAACTGTAAATCTAAACGAATTGTTTTGATTTCTGTCATGAACAATGAAACAAAATATGCATAGCCTACTATTCAAATACTCGATAAACTTTAAAACTGACATAAGAAAAAGATAAATTAATTTTCAGATTGTTGCGATATATATATATATATATATATATATATATATATATATATATATATATATATATATATATATATAAATATATATATATATATATATATATAATGTAATACTTGCGTGTACTTTTCTTCGTATTATTTTTAAAAAATCGCGAAAAAATCGCTGTCCACCCGCCTTATCTTGAAAAGTAATTATCAAAAAATTTTGAATAATTCTGGAATATTCTCCACGGGGTGTAGATTGAACGAAAATTATCACGAGTGCAGTACTTTTAATAATTTATATATAATATATACATAAAAAAAAACAGAAATTTCAGTAAAGATTGGAATCAAACTTTGTTGAAAACTCATTTGGGGTGTGTTTTGTGAAGTCACTGATCATTTTATACTTCCGTTACAACATTTTTTATTTTAAAAGCAATCAACGTACGGAACACTAATTGCGCAAGTTCAACTCACTAGAACACTATCCATATTATTCCCAATTCTAGAAATGCCAATATGTATTTGAATTATATTATTATGCACAATTACCAAGAAATAATGATTTTTATAACTTTACCGAAGTTAGCTATGACAACTTTGGATCCGTCGTATAGTTTTTGCTTACTATGATCATAATTTCAGATTCGATCACCAGCAGATCAGTTCATTTTAATTTTAAAGTGAATTTGGCTAGGCAATAATCCACATCATGCTGCTTACCAGCGTATATTACAACACTCTCAAAAGACAGCACGCTTTAAAAAGAAAAAAGACAGTTGGCTGTTGGTGAAAAGCCACTCGGATCATGAAAGGCTGACGATGAAGGCACAGCTCCTGCGGGCGAGGCAGATACCTAAAGCTTTCGAGAACTGAGTACCAACCATCGGAAAAACTGCCATAAAAGGCTGACAATAAAGATCCAGCCCCTTAATACAGGTGAGGCAGATACTTCAAATCGGCTTCGAGAGCTGGGAGACTACTCCGACGGATAAACTGCCGACAGCATATTATTATCATATGGTTAGTTATGCCGAGATGCGGATGAAGTAGATAGCGCTTTTCGGAATGAGAGGCAGTTCTGAAATCACGCTGAAAATTTTAAGTGCCGTTGCTAACGAATATACTTCGCCGCAATACTACAGAGATGTTCACAGAGGTATGAAATGGTTGAATATTCCCCGTCAAAGATCGTGGCTATCTGAAATTTAAAAAGAACAAGATCATAAAACAGATACCGAAAGAATACCATCAGCCAATCATGTGGTTCCGACTTCCCATTAGACTGTAGGTGCTGTGTGGATGACATTACCCAGACGTTAATTTTGATTAGCAGAAAGGATGTTTCTAGTTTGATTCACTTCAAGCCTCATCAACCATACTACTACTATCGTTACTAGTTATACACATAAATATTTGTATCACAACAGTTTTTTCGCTGGGGGGGGGGAAAACGAGATATACTCGTATATAAAATATTTATTAAAAATGTGGTAACAAAAGGCAATAGAAAGATATAAGACTTTATAGATAATATTGTAACATTTATTTTTTCCTAGATTTTAAGATCATGTTGTGTCATCACACTGTTTTTCTTTCTATAATTTATATTTTATTACATTTTTATATTTGGTTAGGAAATGATTTCAATTTTTGAGTAGTGTAACTTAAAACAGTGATTTAAATTTTTGAACAGTGTAACTCAACCGTGTATAACGTGTTGCTGACTTAACGTATTTTGTTTGCACTGAATGCGTCTGATTTGTTAAAAACTGAGATCCGGAAGTGAGCCATTTTAAAGACTTCACTTTGAAGTAAGGGAAAAAGATATATAAACGGCCATATGGAATTTTTAGGAGCTTTTTCCTCCGAGATGCAGTAACGGCTTTTTCCTCCAGCATGCCGTAGTGGCTTTATCTTTCCGTCATGCCGTAGTGCAGTAACGGCTTTTTTTTCTCAGTAAGAGAGAGTTGTATTTTATCTTCGTCAAGCCGTAGTAGGCCTAGTCTTCCATCTTGCCGTAGTGCAGTGGTCCTTTTCCGTTCTAAAAATATTCTGCTTATCCTAAGACATTTCGGGTCAAAAAGTGATTAGCTACCGAAATGGGGATAGGAGAGTGGCAGGTGAGAGAATATCTAGATTAGGATCTCACCAGAAGAGACCAAGCTGTTTATGGCAAACCCACTAGGAGAGGCCAAGTAGTAAGTCCACACGTGAAATCCGCGAAGTTAATTTTACAAACTTTTAGATCGTGTTTTTTAAAGCCTTTTGTTTTTTTTTACACTTAGGATCAGTAATTCATAGAACTCTAGTCTACCAGATGTACAAGTATAAAATGCGGATTTCAGACAACAGATGGTGCACCAATGCAGTTTGTGCTATAAAAATTTGACACTGCTCCATTTTGTTGTGTCATCAACAAGTGTTAGACGCGCACGAGTGATACATTGGAAAAGTGTGTGCATAGTGTTGTGTTGTGTTTAATATGTCGAAATTTATACCGAACAAAGAGCATTCGCGGACAGCATTAATTTTTTGTTTTCATTTGAAGAAAACTGCTGTTGAATCATACCGATTACTACGAGAAGCTTATGATGAACATGCTCCATCGCAAGATACGTGTGAATGATGGTTTCGGCGTTTCAAAAGTGGTGACTTCGATGTTGCAGACAAGAACGTGGAAAACCGCCAAAAAAATAAGAAGATGTGGAATTGCAAGCATTGTTGGACGAAGATGATTCGCAAACACAAAAACAACTCGCCGAGTAATTGGCCGTTAGTCAACAAGCTGTTTCCAATCGGCTACGAGAGATGGGAAAGATTCAGAAGACCGGTAGATGGGTACCACATAAGTTGAACGACAAGCAAATGGAAAAGCGCACAAACACGTGTGACATTTTGCTCGCTCGGTACAAAAAGAAGTCGTTTTTGCATCGTATAGTTATAGGGAATGAAAAGTGGATTTATTTTGAGAATCCCAAGCGCAAAATATCATGGGTAGACCCAGGCGCACCATCCACAACGACCGCAAAACCGAATCGCTTTGGCAGAAAGACGATGCTCCGTGTTTGGTGGGACCAGAGGAGCTTAGTCTATTATGAGCTGCTAAAACCTCGGGAAACGGTTAATACTAAACGTTACCAACAACAATTGACCGATTTGAACCGTTCGCTGCTTGAAAAAAGTCATTTTTCTTCATGACAATGCTCCATGACATACGGCAAAACCAGTTCGCGAAACGTTGCAAGCACTCAGCTGGGAAGTTCCACCCCATGCGGCTTACTCACCAGACTTGGCTCCTTCCGATTACCACTTGTTTGCATCGATGGGTCACGCATTTGCTGAGCACCGCTTTGGTTCGTACGAAGATGTGAAAAAATGGCTCGATGAATGGTTCGCAGCAAAATGGGAAGATTTTTACTGGCGTGGTATTCACAAATTGCCCGAAAGATGGGAAAAATATATAACAATCGATGGAGCATACTTTTACATCACTTTTTATCATTTTTCCGAATTTAACATGTTTTTTTAGAAAAAAAAATCCCCATTTCATACTTGTACACCTGGTAAATGTAACATAACTCTCATAACATAAGGGGTTTTTATTCAGTTAATGTAATTTTAAGTGTAATAATTGCAAGAATTCTTATTTTGTTAATATACTTTTCTCTGTGTTAATGCCGCCTTTTACCGAACTAGCCGCTCTTTCTTTCAGGACGCAACGGTTGTACGTAATTTAATTTTATTTCAACAACTAAATAACTCTTCAATATTTTTTCAATTTTTGGGCTGAACTTAGATTCTTTTTATTCTAAAATGAACGGTGCCCAAACAGTACAACTAAGCTTTAAACAACCATAGAGACTACTTTCGAAAGACGTACAAAAATTATCTGTTTTCGATATTCTCTACCAGTAAAAAAACAAGCTAGCATATATCTGATTTTTTTTAGTTCTTTCAGTATTAATCCATTCTCAAAAATTAAGATATATATATATATATATATATATATATATATATATATATATATATATATATATATATATATATATTACATATATACATATATACATATATATATATATATATATATATATATATATATATATATATATATATATATATATATATATATATATATATATATATATATATATATATATATATATATATATATATATATATATATATATATATATATATATATATATATATATATATATATATATATATATATATATATATATATATATATATATATATATATGTATTTATATATAAGGGGCAAATAACGGCTTCTATTTAATAAATAAAATATTTATTAAAAATAAAGAATGTTGAGGCTATACAAAATAACGTCGCAAAGGAGACGTTATAAAATAGCGCCGCAAACATGAAGCTATAAAATAGCGGCAAAAAGATAGGCTACAATATGATAATAGTTTGTTTTATCAAAGTATACTTTTGTATAACTTGTTACATGTGGAAATATTTGTATTTAGCTCAGGAATTTAAATAATTAAAAAAAAAAATTACTATAATAATTCTCTGGAACTGACAAAGTCCAAGGTTTAAAATCATAAATCTTCATCACGTAGAATCGCCAAAAGTTACAGCTACAGTCTGTCAAGTTCTGTCATACTGAAGATTCCCGGACTCCGCCGACAAAATCTGTCTGCCTCCTATCCACCCAGAGTTCGGTGAGGAAATCCAAATTACCCAGCTGAAAATCTCCTCTTACTGCGCTTAATTTTTTCATTGTGGGCCCTTAAGCGACACATAAATTAACTAACGACAATATATTATATATTATTATATAAAAAAACCTTCAGTATTTAAAATTAAAATATATTTGTATCTATAAGAGCTCAATAAAATAGTTCGATAATCAGCTTCTTACTCAGAGAGGTGCTTTTAAGTCAGCACTTACATAAAAACGTACCATGTTCCAAGCTATCTGTAAAATACCAATAACGCTAACTCGTCTTAGGACAGATTTTTGTTCTGTTTTCCCTTCCAATTTAGTCTAGTCTTTATTACAAAAATTCAACGGGCACCACTACTACTATTTTATTTTAAACTGACCCTGCGGGGGGGTACTAGGGAGAGCAACAAAAGTAAAATAATCTTCTTCTTCTTTATAAGCAGATTGCTTGTTGGTTTCAAGACCATTCTGACAGTCTTCATTGCTCTTGCGGTGCGGGCTGCCGGCTATCCCTTCAGAGTTTCGGTGGTCGTCCTGGAGGTCTTGTTCCTGGTAGTTTGTGATCTCTGGCCACTTTCACCATTCTATCATCTGCCATGCGTGTAATGTGCTCGTTCCATTCTCTATGTTTGTTTTCTTATCTAGTAGTGTGTACCCTGCGATGGTTCTTAATGTTTTTATCACTGAAGTCCTCATCATTTTTTTCGTTTTTACTTTATCGTCTCTTGTTTCACCTGCATATGTCATTAGAGGTCGTATGCAAGTTTTGTATATTCTGACCTTACATTCCGTTGTCATGTGCCTGTTGTTCCATATGCTGTGCTTGAGACTACTTGCTGCTTTGTTAGTCAGTTACCTTATGTCGTTGGTTAAATCGCCGTAGCTTGATATCTTAGCTCCTAGGTAGTCAAAAGACATGACTTGTTCAATAGGTTTGTTATTGATAGCTGTTTTGCATCTTAATGGTTGTCTAGATATAGTCATGTACTTTGTTTTTATTACAGATGTTAGTTGCGGCAGCCATTTGTACAGATGCGTATGCTAGTCTCTGCAGATCATCTTCAGATTCAGCAATGATAGCGGCATCATCTACGTAGCATATTATTTTGATCACCCAGCCTATAACCTTCTTCTCTGTCTAGTACAGCGTTTATTAATAATTCCATTATTAAGTTGAAAAGTAGAGGGCTGAGGCTGTCTCCCTGCCGAATGCTTGAGTTCGTCGGGATGTCTCTGGTAATCTTCGTCTACGTTTTTATCTTTGTACTAGTGTTCATGTTTAGTTTTTGTATTATTTTTATGATGTTTTTAGGTATATCTTTTCTTAGGAGAATCTGGATAATGTCTTGTAACAGTACTTTGTCGAATGCTTTTGTCAGATCCACAAAGCAGATATATGCGGGTATGTTGAATTCCAAGGCTTTCTCCGCGATTTGTCGGAGTGCGTATGCTGCGTCTATAGTGGATCGATTTTTTCTGAACCCCTGTTGTTGCTCATTTATAAGTATTTTGTCTGATATAATGTCTGCTATGATTCTGGTGAACAGCTTCATTACTGAATTAAGTAGAGTTATCCGTTGGTAGTAGGAGAGTATGCTTTTACTATCTTTTTTAAAAAGCGGAATGGTTATGCTTTTCTGCCATTCCTCTGGTACTGATTGCTGTATAATGAGTCTGTTCAACAGTTTCAGCAGTTCCTCTTGTAGTATTTCGCCACCGTACTTAATTAGTTCGTTTGCTATGTCATTTTCTCTCGGGCTATCCTATTTTTGAATTTATTTATTGCATTTTAGATTTCCTTACGTGTCATCAGTTTTACTGCTTCGTCGTTGATTTCCTCTATGTCTGTGTTGGTGTTCTGTCTGCCTTCGGTGTATAATTGCTGAAAGTATAATGTCCATTCCTCTTCTGATATTGTGTCAATTTGCACAAGTTCATTTACTCCAATTTTTAATCTGCGTAGGGTGTTCCAGACTCCCTTTTGTGCATCATACATATCGTGTTCAATATCTCTGCTCAATTTTTCCCAGTGTTCTTGTTTTATTTGTAGGGTTCTATTGTTTACTTGATTTCGTATTCTTAAGTAATTTTCTCGTGCTTCAGTCGTTTGTATACTTCTATATTCCAAGTATGCTTTCTTCTTTTCTTCTGCTATGGTCTTTATTTCGTTTGTGAGCCATGTTGGTTTGCTACAGTTGTTTGCTGCTACCATGCGGGTTCCTACTGCTTCATTTGCAGCTCTTTGTATGTTTTCTTTGACTTTTTTCCAGCTTTCTTTTATGTTATCTCTGTCGCTTATGTTGTTTTAAACGAACTGTTATTGCAGTCTTGTTTGGTATAGTACCCGAGTGCTGTCTCAATTTAGAGACTCGATATTGTACTTTTGTCTTTTCTGTGCGGCTGGTTTTCGTGCTGGATCCAAAAATACAAAACCGCTTATTCCAGAGTTCCTCTAGATACAATGTAAATCGAATTTATAGTCTCTTCCAAAGGATATTGTTCCCTGGACGAGAATTTCAGGATTTCAGAGGGTACTAAAATTGCTTATTATGGGGGCGCGAGGTTAGATGTAGTATTTCTTTTGTAGTCATAGTATATTATTTCTCTTTTTCTAATTGATGTTCAAAATATGAAAATGCGTATTTTTAATTAGTCATTAGTTAGACGTCAGACAATAGTTAAATCAGACAGTTGGATGAGTAGCTTCTGCTTAATCTCGCCGTCTTTAAATATTGTTATGGTCAAAATTTGTCCTCGAGAATATTTTGTCTATCTTTTGATTTTCATAGTCTTTAATAACATTAAATGATAGTAAAATTAAAATATAGATTAGATTATATTAAATTCTCTTAAATTATAAATTGATGTACCTTATTTTTCATTTAGTTTTCTTTGAGAAAACTAGTCGTTGTCTTTGATATTGTTTATTTACGTCAAGGTGACATAAGCTTGTAATTTTCTTAAAATATTTTCCAAATTTTACCAGTGTCATGTAAGGAATTAGTACATGGTTTCCATAGTGCTTTTCCAGTGGGTATAAATGGAAACACTTCGTTCTCATGGATAGATTTACGATTGATTCCTGATTTCGAAAATAAACAGAATTGACATGCTAAAGGTGATACGTCACATGTCTTAAAGTTTTGAATTGCGGCGTTGCCAAAGATGGTCCAAAGCCAAGTTGTTTATTTTTTTATGCCAGCAAATAATACGCTTTATTTTCTCTCGCACTCTTACAATGGTATTAATATAGAGTGAAGATAAACTCCCGAGTTTATTGAGTTGATTTTTCTCATTTCATATTCGACGCGAACCAGAGTTCGAATCTTTAATTTTTGGATTATTTTCAAATTACACATTTTGTCCCGAGAAGAGGAAGTAAAAATCTGGAGTGGCACAATCCTATTTAAAGCGAAAATCACGTTAGTGATGACTCTCTCTGTCATAATACTTCCAGTTTAGTCATTCATTATTTTCAAAAAGTTTTATAAAATAAAACGGGCGTTGTGCCGATTGTTGAAAAGCTGAAATTCCCGGTTGCGGGACTGTTGAAAGTTTTGGTTCAGATACCGTACCAGCTATTTATGGGCGATAGTTTTATTACCGAAAAATGCAGAAGAGCATTTTAAAGATTCGAGGTGAGTAGCCATTATACGTGATTTCTAATTTTTTTATATGGCTATTTAAGTCGAATTCTCTTCGAGAATTTTCTGTCACTTACATTAATATAATGTCCTAAACAAGGATGTTTCTTACTTCCAAGGTTTTGTTTTTGGAGTTTTGGACTTTATGGTTTCCTTTTGAATCTACTGTCATTCTAACTTTCATTTGGATTTTGGTCTTACCCAACCAAGTTTCACTTTGAAATTTTCTTCTACCATTGAGGTAAGAGTACTTCTGGCTATACCAGCAGGATTTGAGATTTTAAACGACCCACGTACAAACCGCATCATCCATTCAACGTTTTGGACAACCACCCAATTCGTGTTCCTTCTCCATCATTCGGAGGACCGACTAGAAAACTCCAGATAAGTCTCAACCATAACATTTTCATATGTATTTTTTTTAATTTGCGAAGAATCGAAACATCGAGTAGGTTCTCTGTTTTGTAAATTCACTAGTTAAAATCTCTGCGATTCTCTATCTTTGCAAACACCCGTACATCGTTATTTAAATTTAAGCACTGTATTTCTTTAATTAACTACTAGTAATACTTGTAGTACGTCACCAACGCTACAACTTTCTAGTATGGTAAATCATACGCCATCAATTCAACTGTCTAATTTTGTAAGATTTATTCTTTCGGTTGTATAGAAGTTCAAAATTCGTTTCTTGATTGTAAGATAATTAAATACACTTAGATATCTTTAAAAGTAAATGTAAATCTTTTTGATTCATTTTCTTTTATTGTTTAAAATATTTTACAGTTTTTTTTCAAGTTTTTTCCTCTGGCAGTCCAAGTTGGTTGTAGTAAAAATAAACTTGGGTGGCGCCTTTAGGGTTTTCAGGAGGGATCAAATTAACAGGGAGAGTAAAAAGACCGAAGCTGCCTGAGTAAGAGCTAGCTAGTTTAGGCCGTAGATATTATTCTACCGAACCAAAAGAGGATGCTTGTCCATTAACCTGAACGATAGTCTTGGATTTTGAGAAATTTTCCTTATTTAGGAGGTTTAATAGTTTTTTAGCCTCGTTAAGGGTACCTGCCGGGAAGAGCAAGCACAGCGAGGTGTTGATTCCTATTTTGACAGCAAATAGTTATATCCAAAATCTGTAGCAGTCTTCTAGCAGGCCACTAGCGAGGGACTATTGAGTTCGACTAGCCCAATAGTGGGTTTAAGGGGAAAATTGTTTAGGGATGAAGGGTTTCTTATTTTGGTTAACCTATCGGGCAGCTAACAATAACGATTTAATACCAACGCCAAAGGAAACATAACAATATGATTTTGTAATATTTATTGTATTTATAAATAAAGACATCTAATATTATTATTACTAATGGCCTAACCTACGCTATAAACATAAAAAATATAGACCAAGAGAGCGACCCGAAATTTTGACCTGTCGACTAACCGTCTGCCTAGTTGTTTATTCTATCAGGCGAGTCGAATAAAAGCCTTTAACGTTGATTTTGTGGCCACCGTGCCCTGGAATGCCCAGATAAGGCCCAAAATGCTTCTTGATAAAATAAGAGGGAACCTCCAAAAGGCAGACGTAGCTAATACCGGAGGATGAAGCTGGACCCGCTTTTTCCAGCCAAAAACGATCGTTTTTTTTCGAGTTTTTGAATAAATGAAACCATAAGTTCCAATTTTTGTGTCCTACACGTCCTCCCAAGTTATTTTTGGAAAATTTAGGCCTTAATTAATAAAATATCACCAGGGCACACGCCTCGCTTGTACCCGAACAGGTCAAGGCATTTTCAAAGTTCAAAAAAAAAAAATCGAAATTCTGTTAGTATAAACACTATTATAGGTTCTAATAAAATTCGTACCGGATGACTGAAATTATTATTATTAGGCTACACTGTTTAAAAAAACTTTAGGTTTTTAGAAAATAAAATAATTCAATATGTACATAAAGAAATTGATGCTGTAACGTGTGTGACGTTTGTCAAATGCATGTCTTACAAATATAGTAATTACTGAAATATATCTTTTGCTTTAATTTTTACACATAACTTACATACTTAAAGCTTTATTCCTGCCTGTGACGGACCGCAACTCGGCCGTCAATTTTGGGTTCGAAAAAGGTCTGTACCGCAACTCGGAATTTTTTATTGCCTGTCACCGACCCTTACCGCAACTCGGTATCAACCGATTTTTTAAGCATTTACTTAAAATTAAGTATTTGCTAGATTTTTGAAGCGTTTACTGGAAATTTCAAATAAAATGCTTTTAAATTCTAGTATTAATTCAAAAAATCAAGTAAATTAATGCTTGACAAAGCAATCAATTAAAACTCATCTTACGGTCTTATTTAAGCAAAAACTCGAAAACGACCATTTGTGGCTGGAAAAAATGGGTCCAGCTTCGTCCACCAGTATTGGAGGCATCTGTATTTTGCAGGTTCCCTCTTATTTTATCAAGAACACACTAAGTTTATTGATTATATATGGTCAAATGACAGACCACTTTTGGATCGACAGTGGTCGGGTGTAGCGATTAATCGCTACACCCGACCACTGTATACACATCGATAATAAACAAAAAATAAAAGAAATAAAATAATATTCAATATCAGTTCTAAAAAAACACCTTTCAAATAAAATGCTTTTAAATTCTAGTATTAATTCAAAAAATTAAGTAAATTAATGATTGAAAAATGGATCAATTAAAATTCATATTCAAGAACTAGAAAACGACCGTTTTTGGCTGGAAAAAACGGGTCCAGCTTCGTCCACCAGTATTGGCGGCATCTGTCTTTTGCAAGTTCCCTCTTAGCGATTAATCGCTACACCCGACCACTGTACATACACCGATAATGAACAAAAAAATAAAAGAAATAAAATAATATTCAATATTAGTTTTAAAAAAACAGTTTAGATCAAAGTGAATACAGTGAGTCTAGTTGTGTGATGTTTTGTTTTCCTTTTGTATCTATTTTATTCGAGTAGGTAAGTTCATGTTGTATGTTTTTAGCAACCTATGTGTGCATGATAGTTTTAATTTTAGTAATACTCCTGATGAAGCCGAGGATTAGCGAAATATAGAGTTTAAAACCCAACAACAACAAAAGAATAATTTTCCTACATAGACCGCTATCCCGATACTTTTCACCTCAATATATATATATATATATATATATATATATATATATATATATATATATATATATATATATATATATATTTAATATTTTACTTGTTCTTGGAATTAGATCATTAAAACTATTCTTGGTTCTGTTATATATTTATTAACGTTTCGACCTTCGGAAGAGGTCTTCTTCAAAATTTGCTCTAAAAGATTACATTAGAAGAATTAAATATAGCTAGTTTTAATCCGTTTGTTGTATATTTCGGGGTTAAATATTTGTGATTTTTCGTAGTTTTTAATTTAATAAAATTAACTGTATACATTAATGAGGGCCTTACCTTAGAAAGTAGTTCATTTTGTTGGGTGTTGAGTTTAAAACACTATTAATATCACATTTTTTCTTTCTACAAACAAACCACTTAACTTGAGGGACTTTATATGACTGGTAGGTAGATACGGTTTAGGTTATTCACATCTGTTTTTTCGTTTATTGCAGTGGGTGTCAACCGAATATGAACGGATTCGAGAATTTCTCTTTTTTTTTGTATTTATTTCGGTGTTGATAATTTTTATGTTTTTGAAATCAAAGGTATGGCTTTTATTTATTTCATGATTCGTGAGGGCTGTACTATTTTTTTTGTCGTATTTATGGCCTTTGATTCTATTTTCTAGATATTGGCTTGTTTGTCCGATGTATATTCCTTCGCAGTTATTACATTTGATTTCGTAGACTATGTTACTTTTTTTATTATTTGGGGTTTTGGTTTTAAGCCTGGAAAAATTGGATGAGAGCAGATTATATGATTTATGACATAACCGGATTTTGTAGTTTTCAAAAAGTTTTTTGAGTGGTTGGGATAGGCCATTTATAAACGGTAGTGCAATGTATGTTTTATGGTTGTTGTTGGATGGTTTTTTTACTTATTGGGGTATTGTAAAAGTTATGTATTCGTTGTTTGAAGATTTTGTTTATAAGGTACATCGGATATTTGTTAAGTGTTAATGCTTCTTTAGCTTTGGTTATTGCACTCTCTCTGTATTCTGTGTCAGAAAGAACCTTACACTCAACAAAAAAAAAAAAAAATATATATATATATATATATATATATATATATATATATATATATATATATATATATTATATATATATATATATATATATATATATATATATATATACATATATATATATATATATATATATATATATATATATATATATATATATATATATATAGTGTCAACACTGTCAAAAATAATTTTCTTGAATCAGTAGAGCTCACTATAAACACCAATTATTTCCAAATAGATGGATGCGCAATGGGCTCATCAATATCATCCGGCATGGCACAATTAGTGATGGAACACCTAGAGGAAAATGTTATATAAAATATAAATATCAACATTCTATTTTTTAAAAGGTGTGTAGATGATTGTTTGCTTGCAGTAAACAACGAAAAAAAATGATGAGATCTTACATAAAATTTAACAGTTTTCACACAAAACTACGGTTCATATCTGAACTGGAGACACATGGTAAAATAAATTTTTTAGATCTAACAGTCATAAGAAAAAAATAGTATCATCCAGACAGAATGGTACACAAAACCGATATGGCCAGGAAGATATTTGAACTTTTATTTGAATCAGGCAATGGCACAAAAGATCAGTGTTATTATAGGTAGAGCAATAAACTACCACAGAACTGACATACACTAAAAAAAGTAAAAAATGTCTTAATACAAAATGGCTTTCAAGGAAGAGACATCAACCGAACAAAAATAAGAACCTACAAATTTATAATAGTTTAAAAATCAACATAGCTACAAAAGAACAAAAACATGAAAAATGCACTCCCATGCACCAAGAAACTATGAGAAAAACTAAAAAATACATTAAAAAAATCACAAAGTGAAAGTGTGACATAAAACCCACAATATATTAGGTTCATCCTTCACAAAATTAGAAAGTCCTACTCCCATCACGAACCAGGCAAATGTAATGTACTCCATTTCATGTATGGATTGTCCTAAAAAATATATCGGAATGATCAGCCAATTACTTAAAATAGAATAAGCGGACATAAATACACAAATAATGCAGCTACAGCACTAAACAAACATGTAACCGAACATGAACATAATTTTTAATATAAAGAAACCGAAATCATAAACAAAGACTTACACTATACAAAATTACAAATAAAGGAATCAAACGAAATAAAAAAAAAGAAAAAACGCTGTAAATGACAACACTGATACAAAAGGAATCAGCCATATATATACAAACTTAATAAAGTAACAATAATTGTTAATGATATATTTTAACACCCAGTATACACAAAAATATTTGATGCTAAAACAGAAAATAAAAAGCAACTTGATATAAAGCATCATAACACAGATTTTAGTAACACACTGACGGGTACACTTTCAAGGTGCGTACTATCCTAAAAACAGGTATTATTTTAATTTGTAATTATATGTTTTGAAAAAGTAACGTTTAGAATAATAGGAAAAATTTTAAAATGTAATGGACAATTCTGTTTGTGTTTAGAAATGTGAAATATTAGGCTTTGAAAATGCCCAAAAAATTGAGTGAATAGTCAACCAAAAAAGGAAAAAAAAATAAATAAATAGTCTAATCTAAATACCTAATTATATATATATATATATATATATATATATATATATATATATATATATATATATATATATATATATATATATATGTAGAAGAAATTGTAACACTGTAAAAATTAAAACATGTGAATATTGTAAAATAAATACAAGAAAGGGTGAGATAAAAGTATGAATAAACAGACCAGGGGAAAAGAGAAAGTGAGAGAGAGACTTAAAATAAGAAATTGTAAAACTATAAAAGAAACAGTGAGAAGGAAGTATGAAGAAACAGACCAGAGGAAAGAGAGAAAGTGAAAGTGTGAGAGAGTCATAAAAAAGTAATAAATAGTAATATTATGGCACGTACCTCAAAAAAATCGAGTTGAGTTTTTTAACCATTATTTTTTCAACTCAACAACACCTAGCAACTAAGCAAGAAATAAAACAATAAGTAACAAAAAGCTTTTTACAACGTAAGAAACATAGCATCATGTAAAGTATTAACTGAAAATGGTAAAACCAACTTATCAAAAGATACGAGGGCTCACCAGCCAACCGCAAGGTTTTCTTACAAATGCATATGTTTTTAACAAATCGTAATACTTAAAAGAACTCTGTAAGTTTATGCTACTATGTACTAATTTTTCAAATAATAAAGAGATTTTTTACTATGATTTTGTGTTGTTATAAGTTTTGATTGTTGTCTAATCTAGTAAATAAACTGCGTTACTTTAACTGAATGAGCTCTACAATCGTAAAGGGTTTGGAAACGGAAATGCAAATATAATAGTTTTTAATAGGACATAGCTGCAAATGTCATAAAATATGTTGCACAGCAACTAAACAGAGAAATCAATGTGGCTCTTTCAATTACAAAAAATCCAGCAGCAGTAAATTCGTTTTTCAACGAACCAATTTTGAGACACAGACAGCCCATCTCTTGGTAGTATTTAGATTTTTCAGGAAAAGATTCTTTAACTTTAACACATGTAGCGGTGAGTTTATCCCTTTCTCTCTTAGTAAGGTCGCAAACGAAAATAAAGACCGCGACTGGTGCCTGAAAAAAAATAATAAGTTTTAATTTGCAGTGTTCACTTCTAAAGCAATTCATATCAAATACTGATAGTTATAGTGAAAATAAAAAATATCTGCCGACCATTTGCGTACTAAATATTCATTCAAAGAATTAACATAGAACTAGGTGAAGTAGGGGGCTGAAAAAGCTGAAAAATAATCATAAATGTGTGAAGGCTACCAAATAAATTTTATCTGCATTATGTAAATAAATAACTCTTAAATATTACTAAATAAGTAATCTATACTTGTTGGCTTTTGTGACCTCCTTAATACTGAAGAATATTTTAAGCATGACTATATCAGATTCTCAGACTAGGTAAAAGAACAGGACAGGCATATGATTGGTTCTTCTATACCATGCAAAGACATTTGAGAGCACGTCCCTTTATCATCTTCATATTTTTCTGTTTCTTAGGGTATTAATAAG
The DNA here is from genome assembly GCA_019049505.1 of Pachyrhynchus sulphureomaculatus. Classification (NCBI taxonomy): domain Eukaryota; kingdom Metazoa; phylum Arthropoda; class Insecta; order Coleoptera; family Curculionidae; genus Pachyrhynchus; species Pachyrhynchus sulphureomaculatus. The sequence continues at coordinate 13,881,766 of CM032452.1, read as the reverse complement.
CGATTCAAAAGCCAGTGTCCAGCCCAATGGTGGATGTTACATAGTAATATACTCTCCTGCGCCTCATTTCTTGCCTTTTTTCAACTTTTCTTTGCAGAACAAGTCACTGGAAGCCATCGTGCTCACCTCGTAATATGTGTCCGAAGTAACTGATTTATCTTCCCTTGATAGTTTCGAAAAATCCTCTGTTTACGAAACCCGCTCTCTTTACTACCTCCTCGTTTCTGACATGATCCATCTGTCTCAAAACCCTCTATATTTTTAATGGAAGCTGATTTTAATGTTCATGTCTCCATTCCGTAGAGCAGGATTCACCACACATAGCATTTCATTGTTTTTTTTATCTAGTATCATTTCACAGAAAGTTTTTTTAGCTTGATTAAGGTTGTTCTTACATGTTCAATTCGACATCTATACTCCATTTCTGGCTCCCATTTGTTATCGATTGAACACCCAAAAAACTTAAATTTGCCGATACACTCGAGTTCTTCCTCCTTTATGGTAAGTCTGGTGTTGGAAAATTGATTTCTGCTGATATTCTTAAACTAAGTTTTTTTAATAGTCACCTTTAACCTCACTTTACTGCTTGCCTTCTGTATATTATTCAAAAGAAGCTGAAGATCGCATTTGTTACCTGTCGGGAGCACGGTATCTTCTGCGTATCGGATGTTATTTGCTGGGATACTGTTAACTTTTATGCTGAGATCGGTTTCTGACATAACCTATTTAAAAGCTCTTTTGACAGATAGATTGAAAAACATTGGTGATAAAATGCATCCTTGCTTCAGGCCTCCCCTGATTTCAGAAATCATAGGTACTTCGGAATTAAAGGACCTGATTGATTCCCGTATACGATAGCGAGTGTAATTATATCTTCGTCATCCAAGTTCTTCATTCATCTTCCGCAGATACGTTATCAACAGATAAAGTTTCACATTGTCAGAGGCTTTTCATAATTAATAAAGCTTCCATTCGCTGCTCATAGACATTATTTTTAATACCTCAGTCGTCATCTACTCGTTTTTGGGCGTGTGAATTGGATGTTTAAGAATAGGGTTGTTTATGTTTTTGAATACTAATTTTAGGTATATCCAAGCTTCCTCAATATCATTTCTATCTAGAACGACTGCCATTTTTCTATTTATTTGTTGTCTGTAAGTTGTGCTGATGTCATTGTTTTTTACCATCTTGGTATTAAATATTTTGTTAGTACTCCTTCGTTTACATTCAGTTTTATCGTTGCATAAACACAGTTATGATCGAAGACAACATTTGTTCCATGAAAACTAGTGCTTGTTCGCAAGAAAAGTACTGGAAAAATCAATACCATCTTTCATCGTAATTTGTTAATGTAAAATAACTGAAAACGGACAATTTTCAGCAGTTTACCTACTGTTCTCCTATTCGTTAAATCCATCCGAAACGCGTTGGGCCATATCTCGGGCCATCAGTTGGGCTGGATTAACAAACAAGAAAACAGAATTTACGGGTGCTTATCCAAGTAGTTACGTAACACAATAGTAGGATACAACGAATTGTACCGCCCGCCCGCTTTTAAGTGTTGACCGTGTCAACCACTCTGTCGGCTTGAAAGCTGCGTGAGCTTTCGATAGAGTATTAGGTACGCATACTTAGTACAGTTCGTTATATCCTACCATCGTGTCCCATAATTAATTTGTTCTAACCAATATTTAAATAAATTTTAAGTTGGAACTTGACTACGCTTAATCGGACCCTACATCAGAAAAGTATGAAGGGTATGATAATGATCCAAAATTACGTAGACGTTTTATAAAATATTTAAAAATTGACCCGTAACTTACCAGATACAGTATTAATGATAATAGATTTGCTATAACAGTACCATACATATGCATAAGGAGGCTAACGCACAGAAAATACAAAAAACTGTTGATAACAACTAGTAAAAGTTGGATTTCAAACAACCTTTTCAGGCAAGTTACTATAGTATACAGGTGAAAACTTATCAACTCTATTTGTTTAATTGTTTGTATTATTATAACTCTATCGCTAAATGCTTCTAATTTGATCGCAATTTCTGCAACTCGTTTGTATCTAGTTTTTACAGTTATTAATAAAGTTATCATTAAAATACATTGAAATATCGCATTGTAGTCCAAGATGAATTTATTTAATGGTAAAAATGCAAACTGAAATATTTTATCCATCACCCTTTCTATTGTGTACCATTGTAGGTAACTAAGATACTCCAATATAAATAATAACAAAGTGATAAGAATGAAGTAATATTTAAAGTATTTAGAGAAATGATTCTCAGATTTTGATCTTTCAGTTAGTAAAGCATCATCAACTAATGTTATTGTATGAAATAATTGGCCCCAAATAAATCTGTTTCTATAAAAAATAATAATGGCCGTAGGCATAATTAGGCCCTGACATATTAGTGATAAGATTGTAAGAATGGTATTTATAAACCCATAGTTAAACTGCTTTAGGTCTGAGAATCCTTCACAAAGCTTTACAAGTGCAGAACAAATTCCTAAAATGAAATAAAATACCACTTGACGTTGATAACTTCGTTTCTTTACTAAAATATTCTGTTGAAAATTAAAGTTCGGCACAATATTTAAAAAAATGGCAAATTTGATAAGCGAAGCACAATAGAACCCGTCACACCGAGACGCCATAATATTATTCGTTCAATTAAAAATATTTAGTTGACATTCTTGTAACATTAATGCAGTTAAATAAACAATTACTTTCATCATTGTGAAAACAAGTAGGAGAGTATGGGGTGCAGTGAATCACAGGTTTTCAATAACTTGCCCACACGTACGTGCACGTTCGCTAGAATAACGCTCTCATAAGTACACCTCTGCCTCTGCATCTAGTCGTCGCGTCGCACAGTGGGGAAAAACGAAAAATCATGTTTCAAAATTGTCTAGAGCCTTCAATTTTGGTTCGATTTGGACGATTTTTTTTTTTAAATTGAAGCTTATTAAATTCCGAACAAAGTTGTCGGAGCCGATTTTGCAATTAAACTTTTGTTTCAAAATGGCGGACGTTGGTTTCTGATTATATAGCGACTGAGACACAGAAAACGCTTACAGTTTCAAACCAAGTTGTGCTAAAATGCGTGTATGTATGTTTTTTTATGTCGCAGATAATATATCTAATATCACAGTTACAGGATTAATAATAATGAACCCAAAATAGCTGCCATGAACAATAAAAGTATTATAAATATGAATAAACGTACCATTGTTATTTTATATCCATAACATTTGCATAAATAATTTCTTTAAGGTTGTTAATTATAAATATGTTTCAACAATTGACTTAAAATGACAAATCAAATATGGCAGATGCCAAAATTGAATCGAGCAAGAAAGTTTCTCTGTGGCATTTAGACTGTGGCAGTCAGATCATTCAAGTTATTCAAGTTTAGTTGCGGGATTTAAATTTTCATGCAGTTATTGCTAGAATATTGCTGCTGTAAATTTTAAGTATCGTAGACAATTTTCTAGCAGATACAAAAAACAGCGATACAGCAAAAAAGTGGCTGCTGTTACTAAACAGTGGCTAATGCAGCAAAATATTTAACTGTCCCTATTTTAACAAAACGTTTTAGCTGTTGTAGTCATTTTCTAGCTCTGTGAGCTGTCCTTTTCTGCGTGTATCGCTGTTTTTTGTATCTGCTAGAAAATTGTCTACGATACTTAAAATTTACAGCAGCAATATTCTAGCAATAACTGCATGAAAATTTAAATTCTGCAACTAAACTTGAATAACTTGAATGATCTGACTGCCACAGTCTAAATGCCACAGAGAAACTTTCTTGCTCGATTCAATTTTGGCATCCGCCATACTTGATTTGTCATTTTAAGTCAATTGTTGAAACATATTTGTAATTAACAACCTTATAGAAATTATTTATGCAAATGTTATGGATATAAAATAATAATGGTATGTTTATTCATATTTATAATACTTTTATTGTTCATGGCAGCCATTTTGGGTTCATTATTATTAATCTTGTAACTGTGATATTAGATATATTATCTGCGACGTAAAAAAACATACATACACGCATTTTAGCACAACTTGGTTTGAAACTGTAAGCGTTTTTTGTGTCTCAGTCTCTATATAATCAGAAACCGCCATTTTGAAGACGTTCGCCATTTTGAAACAAAATTTTAATTGCAAAATCGGCTCCGACAACTTTGTTCGGAATTTAATAAGCTCCAATTTAAAAAAAAATCGTCCAAATCGAACCAAAATGGAAGGCTCTAGACAATTTTGAAACACGATTTTTCGTTTTTCCCCACTGTGCGTCGTCACGGAGCAGGAATAGGAGGACGCGCTGTGACGCTCCGGTCAGTAGGTAAGTACGAAAGTAATTATTTACGTCTTTTAAAATAAATATTTTGCTTCAAAGACGGTTAGAATTTTGAATGTTTGAATTATTATTCATGTTCATAAAATTGTTTAAATACAATAGACTGTATCAGTTTGTCTTACAAGAAGTTCGTTTTATATTTAAATAGTTCTTTTTATTATAACGACTATTGGGTCACAGTGGAGCATTTTGTGTAGATCGCGGTCCACTGTACCCCATGCAGCTGTAGTCTGACAATGTTTTTGTTATAGGTAAATATATCGCAAAATAGAAAGAAGAAAACTAACATAGGACTCCATACAGAAGAAGAAATGCGAATCGCTCTACAAATGATTACCGACGGGTGGAAAATAAGAGCTATGTCAAGATCGACGAAGATCCTCAGTCCTACTTTCACCCAGTTATGCTGTGCGTAAAATATCCACTGATACTTACGGACTTAGAGTAATAGATGTTCGCAAACTTGCATACGAAATGGCGATGCTGGACAAGATTCAAATGCCACAAAAATGGCATGTAAGCTCGCAGGCACCTAATAGCTATATAGTCTCCTGATATTAGATCATAACGAGTAGCAAATCTATATCGAGGCACTGCATTTGCAAAAGGTAACGGTGTCACCGTTCTCACAGTGCTACCACATTCGACAGGGAAAATGCAAACCCTAGATGTTGGTGTTTTTGCACTATTCAAATTTGTTTATAATAAAGCAGTTTGTGAAGTCACCGGGTGTGTAAAGGAAGTGCACCTAAAAGCAATGACACTATGCAATATTTGTAATGCATTCCGGGCGACTGAGATTTTTCCTTTCCACAGAAATGTCTTTACTGACCTACATTTCGCACCCAGTGAAGTTACAGACACCTAGGGAAAACACTCCCTATTTATGAAATCGCTGGGTATGAAAAGGAATCGCACATGAAAGCAATAACAGTAAGCATTATTTGTAATGTATTCCAAGCGAGTGGGATTTTCCTTTCAACAGAGATGTTTTTACTGACCTAATTTTCACATCCAGTAAAGTTACAAACAAGGAACAAAACCAAGAAAATGAGATAAATCCAGACGGCAGAACAGAAGGAGACAATTATAATGATGATAACGACTTGAAAACTCCATCATCATCAGTCATGTTTCCTGCCGCTGCATCTTTTTCAACAGAGTCTCACAACATTTCATTTGAAGACCTTGTCTTGTCAACTTCGATACACGTTCTCGAAGAGCCAGCGGAGTCTCCTTGTCAAAATGTTCCTGTCAAGCCTCCTCACACTTCACCTATGCAGAAGATTGTTCAGCAACCTGATACTCCTCACGAGAATCCTCCAGTTAAGTCATCAGCTCGTACACCTTCTGCATCCACTAAGTCTGCTTCACAAGTAAATAACTCCATTAGTTCATTCAAGTTTCATGGATTACCTAAAGCTGGACCAAGAAAAAAGTACAAAGAAAACTATGATTGCAACCGATACACAGACCAAGATGTCTGCAAAGGTTAAAAAAAAATTTGGAAAGTGATAGTTGTAATGAAGAAGACGACTGGATGAGTATTTATTCAGGAGAAGAATCGAAGTTTGAGGAAGAAGTCAAGATTATGGCTGTAGATCCTAATGAGTCCGTCCACTAGAGAGGTTGCCTAAAGAAGATAATTTTATAGTAGTTGAATTTAAGGTGAAAGGAAAAAAGATGGTTTTTATAGCAAAAGTGGTAGGGGAAAAAGAAGAGACAGAAATCAGTTTTCTAAGAAAATCTCTCATAAGTCCACCCAATGTCCCAGATATTGCCACGGTACCGTTGCACGACGTTAAAATGATTTTGCCTAAACCTAGGTTTACTGGGAACACGAGGAGCTCGCAAGGATTATATCATTTTGATATTGATGTTACGGGAATAGATTTACGTTAAGTTTTGAGGTATTATTGTTTAAACTCGATCTCATGGTGAATTTCCAGTTATTTTAACAAAATAATTAGAAATTATTTTCTGAAAAATAATATTTAAGTTTTTTAAACTTTATCAAGTGTCAAGTTCTGTTTTAATTTTCATACAGAGGTTTATGCCGAATATTTTTTTTGAGATTTTATATTAATGGAAGGGGGTACACTGGATAATGATTGTTTCTCGTAACTAAAAGACTATTCCGAGGCAGATATTATGACTTTCTTAAAGATATAAATAAAGAGTTTAATTGGAAAAATCGTTTTTAGTGTTCCGTACGGAACACTTATAAGATCACTTCGGTGTCTGTCACTCTGTCTATCTGTCTGTCTGTCTGTCTGTCTGTCTGTCTGTCTGTCTGTCCGTCTGTCTGTCACACCCGATTTTCTCCGAAACTATTTGACATAGAAAGGTGAAATTTGGTAATAATATAGGAATTGATGGCCTCATCAGAGCCATGTAGTTTTGAGAGTTAAATTTTGACTTAAGGGGTTAGTTTTGGGGGGTGAAGTCGGAAGTGAAAAAAAAAAAAATTTTACTAGGTCATCGAGTGTGGTGTCAAATGAAAGCTTGTGAAAACACGAGTAAAAAATATATATATAATATTATACTTGCGCGCACTTTTCTTTGCATTATTTTTAAAAATTCGCGAAAAATCGCTGTCCCGGGCCTTATCTCGAAAAGTACTTATCAAAAAATTTCGAAAAAATTCTGGAATATTCTCCACGGGGTGTAGATTGAACGAAAATTATCACGAGTGCATTACCTTTAATAATTTATATGGTATATAAAAAACACAAAAATTTCATGGTCATCAGATTTCAGTAAAGATTGGAAACAAACTTTGTTAAAAGCTCATTTGGGGTGTGTTTTGTGAAGTCACTGATCATTTTATACCACCGTAACATAAATTTTGACTTAAGGGGTTCGTTTTGATTGGTGAAATCGGAAGCGAAAAAAAAAATTTTTTTTACTAGGTCATCGAATGTGGTGTCAAATGAAAGCTTGTGAAAACACGAGTAAAAATATATATATAATGTAATACTTGCGCACACTTTTCTTCGTATTACTTTTAAAAAATCGCTGTCCCCTATCTTATCTCGAAAAGTACTAATCAAAAAATTTTGAAAAAATTCTGGAATATTCTCCACGGGGTATAGATTGAACGAAAATTATCACGAGTGCATTACTTATAATAATTTATTTGGTATATAAAAAAAAACAAAATTTCAAGGTCACCAGTTTTCAGTAAAGATTGGAAACAAACTTTGTTGAAAACTCATTTGGGGTGTGTTTTGTGAAGTCACTGACCATTTTATACCACCCTAACAAAAAATTTTATTTTGAAAACAATCAACCTACGGAACACTAATTGTGCAAGTTCAACTTGCACTTGACCGGTTTTTTTTATTGGGTTTACATACTTATTATCTAATGTAACAGATACTGATCCACTGTAGCCCAAATCCTGATTTACTGGACCCGTGCCTGAGGTAAAATCATGGTTATTTGATACATTTTTTTAAAAGGTTAGTTATGCCTCTTTCGACTTTAGCAAAAATACAGTAAATTAAATAGAAAACTTCCGAGCTACCCCCGTTTAGAAAAATAAAGATCCACTGTACCTCATGCTCCCCTATATGTAATTTAGGTCAAAATAATTAGTGGGGAAACGAGAAATTATGAATAGTGTAATCTAAATATAAAATGATAATTATATAAGTTAGGGGTAAATAAGAAAAGGTTAAAAAAATAATGCAGAACATTATTTTGTCGTTTATTGGACAAGAATCCTACGCTCGTTAATTAGTTTGCTTGAAGATAAGAATTTTCAACTTCTTGTTACACAATAACGATAGCAGCAGAGACTTAAGAACCGTATCTCAAAATATATTAGTAGCCAATAAAACTTCAGCGCCTTCTCTTATGAAGCAGACAGGACTTTTAATCGAGAAGCAATGCTCATAGTCAAAAAATATAATGTACTATTATCACAATATTCAAGTTTCATTTTTCATATAATTATGATTGAACTACTCCTGTAACTCGCTTCTTGGAACAGTTAGAAAAAATGTTCAATACCAAAGTTGTAGTGATAAAAAAATTTATGCAAATCAGAAAAAAATCGCCTATCGGGTTATTGATATTTGAAACACACTTTTCATTTTTAGTGTTCTGTACGGAACACTTATAAGATCACTTCGGTGTCTGTCTGTCCGTCTGTCTGTCTGCCTGTCACACCCGATTTTCTCTAGAACTATTTGACATAGAAAGTTGAAATATAGGAATTAATGGCCTCATCAGAGCCATGTAGTTTTGAAAGTTAAATTTTGACTTAAGGGGTTAGTTTTGGGGGGTGAAATCGGAAGTGAATATATATTCATTATTCCAAGGTTCAAGAAAGAATTCAACCCAACTTATATATATATATATATATATATATATATATATATATATATATATATATATATATATATATATATATATATATATATGTATATGTATATGTATATGTATATATATATATATATATATATATATATATATATATATATATATGTATATATATATATATATATATATATATATATATATAATGTAATACTTGCGCACACTTTTCTTTGTTTTATTTTTAAAAATTGCGAAAAATCGCTGTCCCTCCACCTTATCTCGAAATATGAAATGAAATTTTTGATTTTTTTTACATACCGGATACATTATTAAAGATAATGCACTCGTGATAATTTCCGTTCAGTCTACACCCTGTGGAGAATATTTCAGAATTTTTTCGAAATTTTTTGATTAGTACTTTCTGAGATTAGGTGGGGACAGCGATTTTTCGCAATTTTTTTTAAAAATAATACAAAGAAAAGTGTGCGCAAGTATTACATTATATATACATTTTTACCTTATATATATTTTTGAGCTCGTGTTTTTACAAGCTTTCATTTGACACCCCACTCGATGACCTAATAAAAAACTTTTTTTTCACTTCCGTTTTCACCCTCCAAAACTAATCTCTTAAGTCAAAATTTAACTTTCAAAACTACGCGGTTCTGATGAAGCCATCAATTCCTATATTAGTGCCAATTTTAACTGTCAAATAGTTTCGGAGAAAATCGGGCATGACCGACAGACAGACAGACGGACAGACACAGAAGTGATCTTATAAGTGTTTCTTACGGAACACTAAAAATGACAGGAATGATGTATTCTTTCTTTTTAGCTTTAAAACTTCTTAATTATAACATGTAGAAATTAAAATTTGCATAAAATTTTTTATTTAAATTTTAAAAATTATATATATATATATATATATATATATATATATATATATATATATATATATATATATATATATATATATATATATGTATATAGTGCATTGTAACAGTATGTAGTAGAGAAAATTTTAGTTTAGACTTTTTAAATAGTTTTCAAGCGTTGATAAACTTTTGTTCATTGAAATATCAAGATTTTTTATGATAATGTTAAACGAGAAATAATTGGAATAACGGAAATATGTTTCTGCCTCTCTAAGTAACCCCCTTTTAGAATACGTCTGAATAAAATTTTTTTTTTGTGATGGTCACTAGCAGTTTTTTATAAGTTCTTATCACTAGGGTACTTTTGCTTAAATCTGAGTTACCGATTACGAATATCTTTCCAATATTTTCAGATAAAGTGACTTTTTAGTGTTTCGGAATATTCTCCACGGGGTGTAGATTGAACGAAAATCATCACGAGTGCAGTTACCTTTAATAATTTATCTGATATATAAAAAAACAAAAATTTCAAGGTCATTAGTTTTCAGTAAAGATTGGAAAAAAACTTTGTTGAAAACTCAGTTGGGGGTGTGTTCTGTGAAGCTACTGATCATTTTATACCACCGTAACAAAATTTTTTATTTTAAAACCAATCAACCTACGGAACACTAATTGTGCAAGTTCAACTTGCGCTTGACCGGTTATTTGAATTGAACAGCCTCTATATTATTCCTAATTCTAGAAATGCCAATATGTATATAAATGATATTATTATGCAAAATTAGCAAGAAATAAAGATTTTTATAACTTTACAGAAGTTAGCTATAATAAGTTTGGATCTGTGGTATAGTAGTCGCTTACTATGATCATAATTTCAGATTCGTTCCCCGTAGATCAATACACTTTAATTTTAAAGTGAATTTTGCTAGACCATATTTCACGACATTCTGTTTACCAGTATATATTTGCAAACTCTCAAAACACTGCTCGCTTTAAAAAAAAGGCAGTTGGTCGTTGGTGGGAAGTCGTGCGGATCATGAAAGGCTGCCTATGAAGGCACAGCGCCTGCGGGCGAGGCGGATACCTAAAGACTACCTTCGAGGACTGAGTACCAGTCCCGGAAAAACTGCCAGGCACGCCGTTCGGTTGAGAGCACTCGGACTATAAAAGGCTGACAATAAAGGCCCCGCACCTTAGGTGAGGCAAATACTTCAAGTCGGCTTCGAGGGCTGGGAGACTACACCGAGAGTTAAACTGCCGGCAGCGTATTATTAACATATCGTTAGTTATGCCGAGATGTGGATGAAGTAGATCCTGCTCTCCTGAAAGAGAGGCAGGTCTGAAATCACGCTGACAGTTTTGAATATCGTTGCTAACGAAATACTTCGCCGTAATACTACAGAGACGTTCACAGAGGTATGAAAAAGTTGAGTATACCCCGTCAAGGATCGTGGCTAGCTGAAATTTAAGAAGAACAAGATCATAAAACAGAAACCGAAAGAGTACCATCAGCCAATCATGTGATTCCGATTTTCCATTAAACTGTAGATGCTGTGTGGATGACATTACCCAAACGTTAATTAGGATTAACAGAAAGGATGTTTCTAGTTTGTTTGCTTCACTTTAAGCCTCATCAGCCATACTACTACTGCTATTACTAGCTATACATGTAAATATTTTTTACTCAGGAACTGATATAATTAAAAAAAGCTTACTAAGATAATAGTCGGAAGTGAAAAAGTACAAGGTTTAAAGCCATAAATCTCCAGCACGTAGGATCGCCAAAAGTTACAGCTACGGTCTGTCAAGTATAACCGGTTTCTGTCACACTGAAGATTCCAGGACTCCGCAGACAAAACCAGTCTAACTAGTATCCACCTAAGGTTCCGTAAGGAAATTTAACAACGAGCTGAATGGAATTCTTTCAGCTTTCACAAGGTATATCATTTATAACTTTTTTCGCTAATTCAACCACTGACAAGCTTAAAGTAGTAGAAACATTTTGTGCCCTTATTTTTAATTTAACTTGATGCCAAATATGTTCAATTGGATTAAACACACAATAATACGGAGGAAGCCACAAAAGAGTGTGTCCCATTTTCTCAGCCATACTATCACAAACATATTTCTTTTTCAATTTATAGTCTTTCAAAACTTCCAAGCGATCACTTTTTTTATAACTAAAGTCAAAATAAATGTCATTTTCTAACATATATTCTTGTATTTTCGATTTGATGTTGGCTGCATTAGGAACCTTATTTAATAGGCGTATGGTAACTTGCATTGGAATTTAGAAACCAATTTTCAAAAAGTTCTACGGTCGTGTCTTCGTGATAGTCCAAACTAGAATATTTTATGTTTTTTTTTGCAGATAATAGTAGACAATTTGTAACCCAGCCCTTTTCAGATCCAGCATGCAAAATGGTTATTAGGTTACCTTTATTTGAAGGTGCGTTTGTTTGACGAATTGTACCGCTGTCAACCCACTCTTTTTGCACAGTATCATAGGTATCGCACAATGTTTCGTCAAGATAAATTATTGGCCAATTCTCTGATCGATACTTTTTAATTTCTTGTAAATAAGTATGTCGTAAGATTCGTAATCTTTGTGACTCCATCACTACTTGCCTTTTGTTGATTTTTCGGAACTTGAATCCCATTCTTAAGAGAATTCTGTGAAGGGTTGATCGGCCACAATGTATATTAGTCTCGTCCTGCACCAGTCTTAATTTTATTTTGTCTAGTGTCGGCACCAACTGCATTTCATACGTAGAATATATTTTTCTCCTGGTGTTGTTTTTTCACAATCATCTACATGATGCATTTGAAAATCTTTCCGTTTTTTTCTGTTCCTGAGTGATGGTTTTCCTACAATATCCTTAATCGTAGAAATTGGATAAGTTGTTCTCGAGTGAAAAGCAGACTAATGAACGGACAGACAGAGAAACGTTACATTTTATGTATATATTATAAATTATAGATTACAAATTACAGATTACAGATCATAGATCATAGATCAAAGATCATAGATCATAGATCAAAGATCATAGATCATAGATCATAGATCATAGATCATAGATCATAGATCATAGATCATAGATCATAGATCATAGATCATAGATGACAGATCACAGATCACCGATCATGACGATAGACGATAGACGATAGACCATAGACGATAGACGATAGACGATAGACGATAGACGATAGACGATAGACGATAGACGATAGACGATAGACGATAGACGATAGACGATAGACGATAGACGATAGACGATATCTCTATCGTCTATCGTCTATCGTCTCTCGTCTCTCGTCTCTCGTCTCTCGTCTCTCGTCTCTCGTCTCTCGTCTCTCGTCTCTCGTCTCTCGTCTCTCGTCTCTCGTCTCTCGTCTCTCGTCTCTCGTCTCTCGTCTCTCGTCTCTCGTCATCTCGTCTCTCGTCTCTCGTCTCTCGTCTCTCGTCTCTCGTCTCTCGTCTCTCGTCTCTCGTCTCTCGTCTCTCGTCTCTCGTCTCTCGTCTCTCGTCTCTCGTCTCTCGTCTCTCGTCTCTCGTCTCTCGTCTATCGTCGATCCTCGATCATCGAGCATCGATCATCCATCATCGATCATCGATCATCCATCATCGATGATCGATGATCGATGATCAATCATCGATCATAGATCATCGATCATCGATCATCGATCATAGATCATCGATCATCGATCATCGATCATCGATCATCGATCATCGATCATCGATCATAATATTTTTTATTGCATACTTTGCATTCCTACGTTAATTGTATTAAGTACAGTCGTATCTATGATGATGTTTTTATCATTACATATGAAGTAGTCGATTTCATTTTTTATGTCTCCATTTGGGCTTTGCTATGTCCATCTTCTTTGTTATTGTTCTAATTACTGTAATGACATTATTTTTATTTAGTAATTTGTTTACTAATTTTATAATATCCTCTGGCGGTATACTAGGGAACAAGTTTTGGACGTCGAATGATACTAATTTTGCATTGGACGGTAAATTTAAATTTTCGATTTTATCTATTAATTCATAAGAATTTGTGATGCTGTGTTGTGTGACAAAATTGCTATGTTTATTTATGATATTTATGAGAAAAGAGGATAGTTTATAAGCTGGTGCAGACATATATGAAACTACTGGCCTCACCGGGTAGCCTGTTTTGTGTAATTTTATTAGAGAGTACAATTGTGGAGCTTGATAACTCATAATATGGAGTTTGCATTTATCTACATCTGTTATTATACTAGCTGCGATATCTATTGTTTGTTTTATTTCCTTATGAAATGGACCAGTGGGGTCTTTTTTTTTCTACAATATCTAGAAAGACTCAACGTTATTAGCGACTATCAATATGGCTTTTTTAAGGGGCCTATACACACACTTACATTTCTTGAGAAATATTTTACACAACCTTATATGAAAGCAAAAGGGCACCGCCCCCAGAAAAAGAAGAAAAAGACAAAAAAAGAATTATAAACGTAGGATCCGAGGAATTATCAGAAATCACAATTGGAGAAATAAACAACGCTATGAAGAACCTGCCTGACAAGCGAGCACCAGGAGAAGATAGAATAATTATGGAAATGATAAAGTATGGAGGAAACTCAATTCTGAAACAATTAAAACGAATTTATAACAAATGCGTAATGGATTCCCGAATACCAAATGCCTGGTTAAATGCCATAGTAGTCTTAATCTTTAAGAAAGGAAACAGACACAAACTGGAGAATTACAGACCTATTAGTCTTCTCCCAGTAATGTATAAAATACTTGGAAAAATAATAACACAGAGAATAACAAATAAACTGGATAGCTACCAGCCACGCGAACAAGGTGGATTTAGACGAGGTTACAGCACGACAGATCATCTACAGACAATGCGAATACTAATGGAAAAGATAAACGAATATAACATAAAACTATGGGTAGCAGTGATAGATTATGAAAAAACATTTGACTCGATAGAGTTATGGGCAGTTTTTTAAACGATTTAACTAACTGCGGAATAGATGAAAGGTACACAACCGTTATTAAGTATGTATATATATATATATATATATATATATATATATATATATATATATATATATATATATACATATATATATATATATATATATATATATATATATATATATATATATATATATATATATATATATATATATATATATATATATATATATATATATATATATATATATATATATATATATATATATATATATATATATATATATATATAAACGCAATAATGCAAATGACGACAGACATACAAATAAACAAATTTGAGACATATCGTGGAGTACGACAAGGCGTCTCAATCTCTCCTTAGACGGCGAGAAACTTGAGCATTTGAGGTTTGCCGATGATGTAATAATGATAGCAATAGACAAATAGAACTCCAAGAAATGTTAGAAGACCTAAATGAAGCATCCAAACAGACAGGATTAAAAATAAAGTATTTAACAAATGAAATAGAGGAACAAGAGGAGATCAGTCTGGAAGGAAAAAGAATAAAAAAAAGTAGACGAGTTTGTATATCTGGGGCAAAAAATCTAACTTTCAAAAAAAACAATCTGACAGCAGATCTACAAAGAAGAATATCACTGGCCTGGTCGACGTTCGGAAAATTACAAGACATACTCCGGTCGGAAATTCCAAACACGCTGAAAGCAAAAGCCTTTGACCAATACGTGTTATCAGTTTTAACGTACGGTACAGAAACTTGGGCCCTCAATAAAAATATCGTATATAAGCTCCAGGTAGCACAAAGATCCATAAAAATATACAGAACACTGAAATACGAAGAAGATCCAAAGTAACCGATGTATTAGAAAGACTGTGTACCCTAAGATGGAATTGGGCTAAACACGTGGGAGAATGCAAGATAACAGATGGTCGCGTAGGATCATAGAATAGAGACCCAGAAAAAATAAGAGAAGTAGAGATACGCAGTAGACCAGGCGGATGAACGACATAAAACGGATGGCAGGGCACGATTGGATAGGGAGAACACACAATAGAGAAGAATGGAACAACTTGAGGGAGGCTTACTTCCGGCGATGGACAGAATAAGCTGCAGGAGAAGAAGAAGAATTAGAACAGATATAATTGAAGTATTAAGAAATTCTATATTAGCAAAAAAGGACTAATAATGAGTTGCCTATTAGCTGAAATTTCAAGATACACTAAGTAAACAATTCATTTACTGGTACAGATGATGTTATTGCATGTTTCACCGGGACCCAAAGACAGTTAAAAACCTTTTAGATTACATAAACTCTGTATATAACAATATTAAATTTACCATGTAAGAAGAGACTCTAGAATTACTCAGTTTTTTATAGTTAAAAATTACCAGGATATCCAACAAACATACTTTTTCCATATACCATAAACCATCTCACACAGAGACAACAATTCATAATACATCAACACAGCCTCAACAACATAAGTTAGCAGCTTACAATAGTTTTACCCATAGGTTGACTACAGTTCCTTTATCAGAAACTGATTTTAATAACGAACTAAATATTATCAAATAAATAGCTGTCGATAATAAATATTCACCGCTACTCATAGATAACATAGTAAATAAAAAACTCAAAAATCAAGCTATTTCAGAAATTTTCCCGATAATAAAATAAAAGTTGCCTTATAAAACTTTTACATTTTATGGTATCCCGTCAGTAAAAATAAGAAAAATACTTAATCATCAAAATATTAACAGAGCATTCAAAACAGAACACTCTATTGAGTGTTCTGTTTTGTCTTCCTATTGGAAGTTTTTTCAAAAATTATAAAAAACGAACCTATAAAAGTAATAAATCAGGTGTTTATGAATTACCCTGCGGCACTTGTCATAAAATATACATAGGACAAACAGGTAGAACTTTTAATACACAGATTAATGAACACTATAGAAGTTTTATAAAACGAAAAAATAACTCAACATATGCGAATCATCCATTATCCAAAAATCACTCTTTTAATCCAAATTTTAGAACACTACACCAAGAAAATAAAGGTTATAAACTAGACCTGAAGGAGGCCTTAGAAATAAACCGTAGGAAAAATACAAATATTTTCTTAAACGAACAAACAGAAACAGATAGGTCATCCGTTTTAAATTTATTCACATAATTGGTCCTATGGAAATACCTATCATTAAAACAAATAACTTTTTAAAAAAATTTACTTAATAGTTCTATGTAATTACCTATGATAAAATGTGTTCAACCTGTTACCTACTTTAGTTTTTATATACCTTATAATTCAGTATATTGTTATATTTGACAAAGCTACATTGTTAGCGAAACGAGTTGTACTGAAAAATAAAATATTGTTGAAATTTTTTGTTTAAAGTTCGTTTGTTTGGAGTTGAACATGGATTATAAACATTAAAATGTCATAAACCATAAGCGTCCAAAATTCCTCTATCAATTATTTGCATTTTTAGTTTCAATCACCTTTATTTTCTATCTCTATACAACAGTGCAACCTTGTTCTAAAAAATATTTTTTTACATGCCTTCTAAACTTTACAATAAGCCATATAAATCAACGTATTTGGTATTTTAACGAGTAAACGATGAAACTAAAAATTTTATTTGTATGATAAAGGCCTAAATGATTACAATTAACAATCCTTAAGATCTAGAAATATACAGTGTTATAAAGCTTAATGATAATAGGAACAATAAAATTATTTGGGATTTTAGCAGTTACTGAAATGTAGTTAACCAAAGTACTTATCGGTAGGTAGGTGACTAAGTACCTAAATATGCAATAAAAATATTTTGATCGATGATCGATGATCGATGATCGATGTTAGTTAAAGCGTTTAAAACTGCCCATAACTCTATCGAGTCAAATGTTTTTTCATAATCTATCACTGCTACCCATAGTTATATGTTATATTCGTTTATCTTTTCCACTAGTATTCGCATTGTCTGTAGATGATCTGTCGTGCTGTAATCTCGTCTAAATCCACCTTCTTCGCGTGGCTGGTAGCTATCCAGCAACAATAGATAACGCAGCTAGTATAATAATAGATGTAGATAAATGCAAACTCCATATTATGAATCCTCAAGCTCCACAATTGTACTCTCTAATAAAATTACACAAAACAGGCTACCCGGTGAGGCCAGTAGTTTCATATATGTCTGCACCAGCTTATAAACTATCCTCTTTTCTCATAAACATCATAAATAAACATAGCAATTTTGTCACACAACACAGCATCACAAATTCTTATGAATTAATAGATAAAATCAAAAATTTAAATTTACCGTCCAATGCAAAATTAATATCATTCGCCGTCCAAAACTGGTTCCCTAGAATACCGCCATTGGATATTATAAAATTAGTAGACAAATTACTAAATAAAAATAATGCCGTTCCAGTAATTAGAACAATAACAACGAAGATGGACATAGCAAAGCCCAAATGGAGACATAAAAAATGAAATCGACTACTTCATATGTAATGATAAAAACATCATCATAGATACGACTGTACTTAATACAATTAACGTAGGAAGCGATCATGGAATGATAAGAGCAAAAGTGCGTATTAACACCCAGAAAGAAAGAAAGAAACTAATGTCAACAACGGGAAGACAAATAGACTCGGAAGAAATAAGAAGAGAAAAAGCCAAAAACAAACATATTGTAGAGAAGCACATGCAACATATAGTAGACGACCAAGATTTGGATTTGGAAACCCTAAACACAAAAATAACAGATGGTTTGATGCAGACAGCCGTGAAAATAAAAGGAAATAGAAAAGACGTGAATTACAAACTAAGCGACGAAGTACAAAAACTAATTGAAAACCGAAGTCAACTATCGAAAGATAGAATATCTAACAAAATCGAACTGGCGGAAATTAAAAAAACGATCAGGAAAAGAGTTAGAGGGGATAAAAGGAAACATAAGAATATAAATATAAGAGAAACTCTGAAAGAACGGTTACAAGACATACGATCAAAAATGAGTGAGGGAAAACATCGAATAACAAAACTGAAAAATGAAGAAAACAGAGAAATAACAGGAACCAAGGATATAACAGAAACTATAGAAATATTTTACAGAACCTTATATGAAATCAAAAGGGCACCGCCCCAGAAAAAAGAAGAAAAAGACAAAAAAAAATATAAACGTAGGATCTGAGGAATTATCAGAAATCATTGGAGAAATAAACAACGCTTTGGAGAATATGCCTAACAAGCGAGCACCAGGCGAAGATAGAATAATTGTGGAAATGATAAAGTATGGAGGAAACCCAATTCCGAAATAACTAAAACGAATTTACAACAAATGCCTAATGGACTCCCGAATACCAAATGCCTGGTTAAATGCCATAGTAGTCTTAATATTTAAGAAAGAAAACAAACATAAACTGGAAAATTACAGACCTATTAGTCTTCTCCCAGTAATGTACAAGATACTTAGAAAAATAATAACACAGAGAATAACGTGCCGACATTGGCGTGAAAATCCTAACACCATAAATCGAAACACCTTTGTTCGTGCTAGGAACAGATGCAAAGAAATTATCGACGAAACCAAGGAACCACACAATCAACGGATTAGAAACAAACTTCTCACTTGTCCCAACAATTCCAGGTCCTCTTGGTCAGTCGCTAAGGCAGTTAGTCAAAATCCTCCATACCACTACTCACATGGACAGATAATTCTATTGCAACGACACCTGTTGAGAAAGCGAAATTGTTGGCTAAACTCTTTGCTTCACATTCCACTGTCGATTTCCAAGGAAAAACACCACCTAATATTTCCATAGTGCAGTCAAGGATGCCCGATATTGTCTTCAGGCAGCGTATCATAAAACGTATTTTGATGAAGCTAGACACCAAAAAGGCTTCTGGCGCTGACGGAATACCTGCCATAGTTCTCAAAAACTGTGCTAGGGAACTAACACCAGTTTTCTGTAGACTTTTCAACCTATCTTACAGAAAGGGAATATTTCCTTCCTGCTGGAAATGTGCCACAGTTGAGCCGATACCTAAAAAAGGCAAGAAGACCTTGCCAAATAACTACCGACCAATCGCACTGCTTTCAATAATATCGAAAGTCATGGAAAAGGCTATCAATCAGCATCTTCTAAAATATCTTGAAGGATTCAACATTATTAGCGATCACCAATATGGCTTTCGTAAAAATAGATCAACAGGAGATCTCCTAACATATGTAACACATGTTTAGAACAACGCAATTGAACACTTTGGAGAACCTCGAGCGGTTGCTCTTGATATATCCAAGGCATTCGACCGTGTTTGGCACGATGGGCTGTTGGCTAAGCTACGTTCTTATGGTATGTCTGAAAAGTTCTGTTTGTGGCTCTCATGTTTCCTCAGAGAGCGTTCTTTGCGAGTAGCAGTCAACGGATTTCTTTCTAACTCCTTCACTATCAACGCCGGTGTACCCCAAGACTCCATACTGTCTCCTACTCTCTTTCTCATTTATAATAACGATCTGCTGGAAAAGACCGAGAATCCAATCTACAGCTTTGCAGATGACAGTACACTTATCTCTTCATTCACTTTGAACGCTCGGACATCAGCTACTCAGATGAATATCTGCAGACAGCAGGAAGTCATTCAACTTAACAAAGACCTGGAAGAAATTCTATCTTGGGGTGACAGTAACCAAGTGGAATTTAACGCTATAAAAACCCAGGCGGCAGTTTTTTCTAAAAAAGTTAACTCAATTTGTTGGGCGTTAATTTGGGAGCAAATATGTCCTGGCATGAACATGTTGCAGGCAAAGAGCTTCTCAGAAGTTGGGAATATTATTTCGAACCAGAAAGCTTTACACTTCACAACAACTGTTAATTCTTTACAAAACTCAAATTCGACCAACTATGGAATACTGCTCCCATGTTTGGGGCTTGGCTCCCAAACATACACCGCATTTGTTGGATTCTATTCAGAGAAGAGCTGTTCGTCTGATTGGAGACCCGGAACTGACAGGTGGCCTTGATTCGCTGGAATAACGAAGAACGGTTGGCGACTTGAGCCTATTCTACAAGTATTTTCATGGAAAGTGTTCGAAGGATGTGGCCCGTTTAATTCCTCCCAGAGCAGTGCATGTTAGAAGTACACGTCACGCTAATACTTCACATCCGTATGAGGTTGAGCTTGTTACTCCTTGTACAACGCTTTTCAAGCAGTTATTTATATGGAGAACATCATCCCTTTGGAATAATTTGCCCAGGACTGTGTTTCCCACCGAGTACAATTTACAGCGATTTATGAACAACGTGAATCGCTTTCCTTCCGCACACGTGTCGCTCCTGTAGCGCTTTAGGGACTTCCCTGTAGCACGTGTGCTAGACCCATAAAAAAATAAAAAATAAACTGGATAGCTACCAGCCACGCGAACAAGCTGAATTTAGACGAGGTTACAGCACGACAGATCATCTACAGAGAATGCGAATACTAGTGGAAAAGATAAACAAATATAACATAAAACTATGGGTAGCAGTGACAGATTATGAAAAAGCATTTGACTCGATAGAGGTATGGGAAGTTTTAAACGCTTTAACTAACTGCGGAATAGATGACAGGTACACAACCGTTATATATATATATATATATATATATATATATATATATATATATATATATATATGTATATATATATATATATATATATATATATATATATATATATATATGTATATATATATATATATATATATATATATATATATATATATATATATATATATGTATATATGTATATATATGTATATATATATATATATATATATATATATATATATATATATATATATATATAAACGCAATAATGCAAATAACGACAGATATACAAACAAACAAATTCAAGACATATCGTGGAGTACGATAATCTCTCCTAAATTGTTCACATTAGCAATGAAAGACATATTTAGAACGTTGGACTGGAAAGAAAGAGGAGTAAATATCGACCGAGAGAAACTTAATCATTTGAGGTTTGCCGATGATGTAATAATGATAGCAATAGACAAAATAGAACTCCAAGAAATGTTAGAAGAATTAAACGAAGCACCCAAACAGACAGGATTAAAAATAAACATGAACGAAACAAAGTATTTAACAAATGAAATAGAGGAACAAAAGGAGATCAGTCTGGAAAGAAAAAGAATAGAAAAAGTGGACGAGTTTGTATATATGGGGCAAACAATCAAAAAAAAAATCTGACAGCAGACCTACAAAGAAGAATATCACTGGCGTGGTCGGCGTTCGGAAAATTGAAAGACATACTCCAGTCGAAAATACCAAACACGCTGAAAGCAAAGGCCTTTGTCTTTCCAGTTTTAACATACGGTACAGAAACTTGGGCCCTCAATAAAAAATATCGTATATAAGCTCCAGGTAGCACAAAGGTCCGTAGAAATATACAGAATACATTCGAAGAAGATCCAAAGTAACCGATGTAATAGAAAAAAACTGCGTACCCTAAGATGGAATTGGGCTGGAAACGTGGGAGAATGCAAGATAACAGATGGTCGCGTAGGATCATAGAATGGAGACCCAGAGAAAATAAGAGAAGTAGAGAAAGGCCGTAGACCAGGTGGACGAACGACATAAAACAGATGGCAGGGAACGATTGGCTGGGGAAAACACACAATAGAGAAGAATGGAACAACTTGAGGGAGGCTTACGTCCGGCGATGGACAGAATAAGCTGCAGAAGAAGAAGAAGAATTAGAACAGATATAATTGAAATATTAAGAATATGTTTAAAACAAAATTATTTCATTCAATAACAAATTCTATATTAGCAAAAAAGGACTAATAAGGAGTTGCCCATTAAGTCCTCTCTTAGCTGAAATTTTTATGAATTCACTAGAGCTAAAAATTCAAGGTACACTAGTAAACAATTCCTTGACTGGTACAGATGATGTTATTGCATGTTTCACCGGATCCAAGGATAGTTAAAAACCTTTTAGATTACATAAAATCTTTATATAACAATATTAAATTTAGCATGGAAGAAGATACTCTAGAATCACTAAGTTTCTTATAGTTAAAAATTACCAGGATATCCAGCAAACATATTTTCTCCATATACCATAAACCATCCCACACAGAGACAACAATTCATAATACATAAAACACACCCTCAACAACATAAGTTAGCAGCTTATCATAGTTTTACCCATAGGTTGACTACAGTTCCTTTATCAGAAACTAATTTTAATAACGAACTAAATATTATCAAAAGCTGTCAATAATGAATATTCACGGCTACTCATAGATAACATGGTAAACAAAAAAACTCAAAAATTAAACTATTTCAGAAATTTTCCCAATAACAAAAGAAAAGTTGCGTTACCTGTTTGTCCTAAAATATACATAGGACAAACAGGTAAAACTTTTAATACACGGATTAATGAACACCATAGAAGTTTCATGAAACGAAAAAATAACTCAACATATGCGAATTATCTATTATCTAAAAATTACTCTTTTGATCCAAATTTTAGAACTCTACACCAAGAAAATAAAGGTTATAAACTAGACCTAAAGGAGGCCTTAGAAATAAACCGTAGGAAAAATACAACTATTTTTTCAAACAGATAAAAAGAAACAAATAGGTCACCCCTTTTAAATTTATTCACATAATTGGTCCTTTGGAAATTTCTATCATTAAGACAAATAATTTTTTCAAAAAATTTACTTAATAGTTTAGGTTAGTGCAGTTTAGTTCAGGTTTGTAATGTAATTACCTATGACAAAATGTGTTCAACATGTTGTACCTATTTTAGTTTATATAGACCTAATAATTCAGTATATTATTATACTTGACAAAGCTACATTGTTAGCGAAACGAGTTGTACTGAAAAATAAAATATTGTGAACATTTTGTGTTTAAAGTCCGTTTGTTTGGAGTTGATAGCACATAACATGGGTTATAAACATTAAAATGTCATAAACCATAAGCATCCGAAATTTCTATACCAATTATTTGCATTTCTAGTTTCAATCACCTTTGATTTCTATCTCTATACAACAGTGCAACCTTTTTCTAAAAAATATTTTATTACATGCCTTCTAAACTTTATAATAAGCCATATAAATCGACGTATTTCGAAATTTATTTTAATGAGTAAATGATGAAACTAAAAATCTTATTTGTATGATAAGGGCCTAAATGATTACAATTAACAATCCTTAAGATCTAGAAATATACAGTGTTATGAAGCTTATTGATAATAGGTACAATAAAAATATTTGGGATTTTAGCAGTTATTGGAATATAGTTAATGAAAGTGCTTATCGGTAGGTAGGTGCCTAAGTACCTAAGTATGCAATAAAAATATTCCGTGTAAGTATAAAAATAAAACAAAAATCAATAATATGCTTAATTCAAATCAGAACAATGATGGTTTCAACTTTCAGTTTTGTCCCAGTCAAACTTCGCGGAGTCTGTAAATCTGCATTTTTCCTGCCAGAAAAACAATGATGCCCTACTGCATCAACAGCCAACAAGCCATGTCCGCGAAATTGTGGAAACCTGTGCCAACATAACGCGAGTTGGATCAGCAACTATTTATAGATTTCTAAAAGAAAGAAAATGTGGTCCTTTCAATGAACCTCAGAATTTTAAAGGGAAAGAGCCCTTAGAGGTCGATGAAAACTTTAACAACGCAATAAGAAGAAAAGTACACGCAAAAACGAAAGAAATACCTACCCTACATAAATTTTTGCAAGAAATCAGAGAAGACCAGGATCTACCAGATTTTTAAAAAATGGAAATTATGGAAAATCATATCCTAAATTTTCGTGGGGAAAAACACAATAGAAAATCTGTTCTTGTCGATAAAACAGAAATAATTTGTTGGAGAAGACAATATCTACGAGCAATCAGAAAATTTCGAACCGAAGAGAGAGAGAAAATTATTTGGATGAGACTTGGGTTAATGAGGGACATAGAGTGAAAAAATTCTGGATTGACAAAAACATTAAGAGTGCCAAAGAAGCTTTTATAGAAGGTTGGTCAACTGGATTACAACCCCCTTCAGGAAAAGGTCGCAGGCTAATTATAGCACATATTGGTAGTGAAAGCGGATTTCTCGACGGCAGCTTGGTGGAATTCGAATCAAAGTCAACTAAAGATTACCATGAGGAGATGACAGCCGATGTTTTTGAGCAATACTTCCAACAAATGATTGAATGTATTCAAGTAGAATTAGTTATAATGTTAGACAATGTCCCATACCATTTTCGATTATTAGAACGACTCCCGACAAATTCACGGAAGAAAGCTAATATTCTTCAATGGATTAGAGACAAAAATCTTAAACATAAAGATGGTATGTTAAAAGCGGAACTTCTATGATTTGCGAAATGAAATAAGGCACAGTTCAAGAAATACGCAGTAGATGATATGGCAAAGGAACAGAATATCACAGTGCTTAGATTACCTCCATATCATTGCGAATTGAATCCCATAGAGCTAATTTGGGCACAAATGAAAGGTTTCGTTGCAAGGGAAAACATTACGTTCCAAACCTCAAGACGTAAGGTAATTGTTACTCGCCGAAATAGAGAGGATCAAAGAGGATAACTGGAAAAATGCCGCTTGACATGTTATTATTTGGTTTCAAATGAGACACTTATTTGTATAACTGTAGTATAATCTGTATATTGCCCTTAAATTCATAGGTTTAATTATTCTTAAATATTTATCGTAAATGTTATATACATTGCTTTGTAATAATTTATTAAAAACATGGTCACAGTTAAGAAAGATTTAATTTGCAAATGAATACGAAATATGTTCATATTATTTAAGATTGTAAGAACTATTAGCATCAAGATCATTTACCTTAATATTAAGGAATTTTTATTTGTTTTTGAATGTAAATTTAAAATATTTCGGGGCATCAAATTACCAGTTATAAACTCAACAAGGTTTTCTGATGGTAAATGAATTCTAACATGATCACAATCATATGCGTTATGTCTCATTAAATCATCGTTGCTTGGGAAATGATATAATCAGTCGTAAAGAAATTTCTGCCAATGACGTTTAGATAATTGACTGGAGACTAATCAAGATAAATCAAATATGAGCAAGATCACGTCAAGTGGACCCCCCATTTTCCACTTGATTATCAAATTCAGGTATGAGTATTTTTCATGAAGTATTCACTATAAACAATTAATCCCCAAAATAGTTTTTAAAAATTTTCATTTTAACAATTTTTTTTTTTAATGAAAATTTTTATGACTTTTAGTTAAAAAATCGTTAATTAAAAAACTATTAGAGATATTCTAATGAAACTTTCAGGATTCATAGTTCAATACTTGTACTTTAATAAAATATATAGAAATTCAAATTATTTATTTATTCTCATATTGTTAATTAAGTTTTAAGTTAACAAATAAAAATTACAATGACTTCTCCCTCAAAAAACGAAATTTTTTTTTCTCGGTATTATGCATTAAACATCAAAGTAACAGAATCCGCAAAAAATTTTGACTGCTCGTGATTAGATTAAACAAAAACAAAATTTATTTATGACGGGCGGTGAGCGCTGTCGGTACGGCGCGCTGCCGCGCGTCATTTACTTACCTTTCGATCTACTCAGTAATTATAAATAAGGAACAATACTTTATTTTTTAAATAAACATAATGTTATTTAATGAATAATTTTATTTAAACACATTACATAAAATCAATTAATAAAATATTTTTTTATTGTTAAGAAAACGAAGAAATTGAATAAGTTATAATTTAATTATAAATCTATCCATATTGCGTTATTTTTTTTAAAAAACTTTATTTCTAATAACTTTAACGTCTTTGGAAAAAAGCTTGCACTCGAGTGATGTATTATTTGAAGCTTTGTAATAATGATACTGGCGTGTATTTTCAATTGTCACAGATTGCTCATACCGTGATTTATATTTTTTTTCATGACAGTCATGGCAAAAACCAAAATTAACTTTTTTAAATGAATTTTCAGCCCATTCAAACAATGAAAGCCCATTTGTAATGTGCTTATCATTATCCCGTTGAAAACTTGCGCGATAAGCTTGTCTTTTCACACTTCCTGCCAAACCATCACATGCTCCTTTCCCGTAAGATGTAGCATAGAAGTTCCATTCCGCGTCAACATTAAAATCGTTTTTTTGTGGTTAGTTAAATTTGCAAAATTATACTTATTTTTGTACTGAGAAGCAGCTCCGTCCAAAAAATAGGAAATTTTTTTAATCTTATCTGCCCCGAACTTATTTTTTAAGAATTCAATCAATTTAGAATTAAAAAGGTGAACTGAACTCGCGTCGTGACTAACTTTTTCTGAAATTAAAACATAGTTTTTCATGTTTCATTTGTTCATTCTCTCTATAATACACTACGTAAGGGTGAATTGTAGCCTGGGTGTTAGTCCAATGATGAGATTGGATTGCGTCTTGTACAAAAAAAGTATAATTTTCAGAAAAATCAAGACAGAAGATAAATTCTCCATCCTCAACAGATTCCTTCTTTTCAGTAAAATATGATGCTTGAGATCTTGCAAGGAAATCATGTCTCAATAATTCAGGTCATTTTTGTTTTAAATCATTTCAGGTTTTCGACCCAAATAAATAGCCCGTTCACACGAATTACATATATAATTCCCAATAAAATCTTTAAAATCATGAGCCCTGTTTTTTTTGTAATTAAAACTAGATTCCTAATAATTTTTTTATGATTTTTTTTTATTGAACGGATTACAGCATTTATTCACGCGACCCATGATAAATCAAAAACAAAATTATGAACACCAATAAAATTTAACACAAATTTGGAACAAACTAATTAAATTTAGGTCAATAAAAACTGTTAAACACAAATTTATTAAACGAAAATTCTTGACTTTAAAAGTTATTCACTGATGTGTTTTATAAACGGATTTAACAAATGAACTAAAATGGCTTGTGATATTCGTTTGTTATTCACGTATATGTATAAAAATAACAAATGAAGAAAATAACCGAACGCAATTTTTTTTTTTTAATCTAAAAATGGAGTAACGCTGGGTGACTAGTAAAGTTTACATTTATTAATTGAAAATTGACAATATTGTTTAAGACCTAAAATAAATATAATTAGTACAGTTTGTAAAAAACGATAAGAAAAATAAAATAATAGAATATTGCTAAATTTTTGATATCTTCGTTTTTTTAACACTTAAAAAATATTTTATTAAATGATTTTATGTAATGTGTTTAAATAAAATTATTCATTAGATAACATTATTTTCATTTAAAAAATAAAGTATTGTTCCTTATTTATAATTACTGAGTGGATCGAAAGGTAAGTCAATGAGGCGCGGGAGCGCGCCGTACTGACAGCGCTCACTGCCCGTCATAAATAATTTTTTTTTTTTGTTTAATCTAATCACGAGCAGTCAAATTTTTTGCGGATTCTGTTACTTTGATGTTCAATGCATAATACCGAGCAAAAAAAATTTCGTTTTTTGAGGGAGAAGTCATTGAAGTTTTCATTTGTTAACTTAAAACTTAATTAACAATATGAAAATAAATAAATAATTTGAACATCTATATATTTTATTAAAGTACAAGTATTGAACTATGAAACCTGAAAGTTTCATTAGAATATCTCTAATAGCTTTTTAATTATCGATTTGTTAACTAAAAGTCATAAAAATTTTCATTAAAAAAAAAAATTGTTGTTAAAATGAAAATTTTTAAGAACTGTTTTGGGGATTAATTGTTTATAGTGAATATTTCATGAAAAAATACTCATACCTGAATTTGATACTCAAGTGGAAAATGGGGGGTCCACGTGACGTGATCTTGCTCATATATAACAATATTAAAAATACCCATTATCACAACTAATTAATAGTAAATTATCATGACTATTTTGTTTATATTTTGTATAGGGTAATGGTTCTATAACTTCGTACCTGGTATTGAGACAATTTTTAATTTTTTCTAAACAATAAACATTAATTCAGATCATATTTTTAAATTCAAATTTTGGAGCCGCACGAAGTCGGCTGGGAAGGTTTGGCCTCTGTTTTCTGGAATGCGCATGGAATAATTTTCATTGACTATGTTGAGTAGGGAAAAACCAACAATAGCGAATATTTTATAAAGTTATTGGTGCGTTTGAAGGCAGAAATCGCAAAGAAACCACCCCAAATGAAGAAGAAAAAAGTGCTATTTCATCAAGACAATGCACCGTGTCACAAGTCAAAGCTTTCGATGGCAAAATTGCAACTGGAGTTCGAATTGCTTCCTCATCTACCGTATTCTCCAGATTTGGCTCCCAGCGTCTATTATCTATGCTTAAATCTCAAGAAAATTCTCACCGAAACTGAGGATTATTTTAAAGGCAAAGACAAATCCTTCTACAAGAAAGGTATAGAAATGTTAAAATAACATTGTACTAATTGTATCAGTTTTGAAGGAGATGAATTGATGCATAAAGTCGAATTTTGCGAAAAAAAAGTGTTTTAAGTACCTGGATCAAAAACTTTTCAGTTTACGTGTTACTCTAGGTCAGGGGTGCTCAAACGGCCGATCGCGATCGACAAGTCGATCGCGAATGCTTTTTGAGTCGATCTCGAGAAAAAAATTCCAATATAGAACTGTTCACAGATTTTGTTTTAGGTAACTAAAACAAAATGTAATGAATAAACTACTAAAATTTATTCGATCCACAATTAAGCCAGAATAACCCCCTCATCACTTTCTTTTATCGTAATAACCCCCTGCTAGTGGCAAAAGGCGGCTTTATCAAAGGAACGCGCGGTACTTGTCAAAGTAAAGCCGCGTTTTTGATTCCCGCCGATTTTTCTAGAAACTTCGGGCGGCGTGTTTGACGGGAACATTCGAGACTTCGTTCGCGCCGATATAAATGTTGCACCTGCAGGAATAGGAGTCAGTCTGAGTTGTAACTTGAAGGCGATACATCGATACAAAGTTTATTAATAAATAGTCCAAAATGAGTGCGGCAGAGAAAACTAAAACTTATCATTTTAATAACGATTGGGAGGAAGAATTTTTCTTTTGTATGGTAAAGGATAAGTGCATTTGTCTCATTTGCCGTGAGTCAGTTGCAATACCTAAGCGTGGGAACTTAAAGAGGCATCATAAAACGGTTCATAAAAACTATGAAAAGGATTTTCCGTCACAGAGTGAAATAGGAAAACGAAAAGTACGTGATTTGATAACTTGTTTGAAAAAAGAACAAACCATGTTCACGAGACCAGCCAAACAATCAAAAGCTGCAACGATCGCGTCATTTAAAATATCTCATATATTGGCGAAACACAAGAAACCATTTGATGATGGATTGGTTGTGCAGGAAGCATTTATTGAATCGGGTGAGACTTTATTTGGAGATTTTAAAAATAAAAGAGAGATTATGTCTGCTATTAGAGAACTTCAGTTATCTCGTCCGACTGTCACAAGGCGTGTTGAAGTCATGAGTCAGAATATGGCAGATAAACTAAAACATGATATCATGGAATGTACATACTTTTCTTTACAGTTCGACGAATCCACCGATATGACAGACACTGCCCAGCTGTGTATTTTTTATTCGAATGGCATTCAATGACATGTCGGCTAAGGAAGAGTTTTTGACAATGATTCCTCTGAAAGGAAAGACCCGTGGCGAAGATATATATGACGTTTTCTTCAATTTTGTAACAAACTACAAGCTACCAATATATAAACTAGTGTGCATTACAACCGATGAAGCACCAGAAAAAACTGGAAACAAAAGCGGTTTGGTGGCATTGTGTCGAGTTATTGATGATTTCCTTTCATTTTTCTCCTTCCATTGCATTATACATCAAGTTTTGTGTTCAAAAGTTCTAAACATGGAGGAGATTATGGGCACTGCAATAAAAATTGTGAATTCTATCCGTGCACGTAGCTTGCAACGACGGCTCTTTAAATTGCAGTTGGAAGATAGTGAGTCAGCTGAACACACTGATTTAGTTCTTTACACGGACGTTAGGTGGTTGAGTCGCGGAAAATTCCTAGAAAGATTTTAAGAATTATTGCCCGAAATAACAGCTTTTCTGGACGAAAGAGGTGATGACACTCAGATGCTGAAAAACGGAAAATGGCTGATTGATTTGGCATTTTTGACAGACATCACAATGCATTTAAACACCATTAATTTGGAGCTTCGAGGTAAAGGAAGAACTATTATTGTGATGATTAGCGCAATAAACGCATTCAAAAGTAAATTGCAACTTATGATAAGTCAACTGAAAAGAAAGGATCTGAAAAATTTTCCATCTTTGAAAGGAAGGATTCCTCAGTTGAATTATGATATTTATGAGGCAGAATTATCAAATATTTTGGGCCAATTCGAAATACGTTTTTATGATTTCAGTAAATTGGCAAATATCGCATCATTTATGAGTTATCCTTTTTCGTGTAAAAATATTGAGGAATTAGTTACTGAAATAGCAAGTCAGTTTAACATGGACTCATGTTCTGTTGAAAATGAGTTAGTGCAGATTATATCAGATATACATCTCAAAGCCACAGCATCTGTTACAAAATTCTGGTGTTTTATATCAGAAGATAAATATCCGAATCTAAGGCAAATCGCCCTTCAACTGACGGCAATGTTTGGGTCAACTTACTTGTGCGAGTCTTCATTTTCTGAAATGAAGATAATTAAGTCAAAATATCGCAATCGACTAACTGACGAACATATATCATCATGCTTGCGATTAGCACTCGGTAATTACGTACGATCTTATAAAATGTATGAGGAGATGCAGTGCCACGCTTCGACATCCAAAGTCATTTTTTAGTTAGGTTTAGACACTAGAACTCGTTTGTTTTGTAAGAACCAATAAACTGGCAATTTTAAATAATTATGAGTTTTTTCGTTGACATTTTTGAGAGCAGACCTACACTTACCTTAACTAAAAAAGTGCATATTGTGCGGAAAACTAATATCTATGCCACGATACACCCTAGACGACAATCCTGCATCACACTTACTTGCAATCTCTCAGAATCGATCAATCGTAGTCTAACAATATTGAGGTAGATCGCCAGCAGTTCAAGTTTGAGCACCCCTGCTCTAGGTTATAGACTGGCCATCTAAACGCTTTTATGCAAATGCCTTCTCTATGCCTTTTGAACACATCCGGTCTTTAATAGGCTTGAAGAAAAGCCTATTAATTTGTGATACTCGAGTAGTTTTAGCTTGTGATCGTTTTAAATTGGACAAGTGTTTCTCTGATTTTGTGTGTTGAAATGCAAGTTACAATGATTTACTTGTAAAAATGGGAGCAACGAATAATCGAAAATGGTGGATATTTTCGTTACTAAAAATAATAATAAATTAAAACTTGACGTCTATAAGAGAGATATAGCATATTTCTGATGGTTCTAATGATTAATTTCGTTGTAAACAATATAAACTTACTTATTGGATCATCGTTTAGTCCTTTTCCCTTTGAATGACATCATTTTGAAAAACAAAAAGGATGCTATATTATTTCCTTTTAGCTATAAAATTTCCTAATTATGGTATACAGAAATTTAAATTTACATGAAATTTTTATTTAAATCTTGAAAATTCTATCTATATTATATATACTATTCCATCTATATTATATATACTATTCCATCTACATTATATCTACTATAAAGTCTTCTTGATCTGTTTTTAACCACGAATCCGGAGATATACACGGTCACCGCAAATCCGCCGTTAAGTTCATAAACTACTTTCGACATCGAGTATCCTACCAATCAGTGACAGAGAGGCGCCTAAACCGCGCAAGATTTGACTACAGATCTACTAAATGGGAAGATCTCGTGGAATATTTTCGAACTTTCCCTTGGTTAGACGTTTGTTTTCGATCTGACGACCCATCTGACAGTGCCAGGGAGGTATCCGAAGTTTTGGCTGGTATGGAAGCTTACATTCCTTCTTCGAAAAAATACCCTTCCAACGACAACCCTTGGTTTGACCAAAAATGCAAAGAAGCTGTTACTTCTAAACATCTTGCCTACCGACAATGGCGTGAAAATCCTAACACCATAAATTGTAACACCTTTATTCGTGCCCCGAATAGATGCAAAGAAATTATCGTCCAAACCAAGGAGGCACACAATCAACGAATTAGAAACAAACTTCTTGCTTGTCCCAACAATTTCAGGCCTTTTTAGTTAGTCGCTAAGGCAGTTAGTCAAAATGTTACCAAATCCATTATACCACCTCTCACACGACGAGATAATTCTATTGCAATGACACCTATTGAAAAAGCGAACCTGTTTGCTTCACATCCTACTGTCGATTTCCAAAGAAAAACACCACCTATTATTCACATAGTGCAGCTAAGGATGCCCGATATTGTCTTCAGACAGCGTATCATTAAACGTATGTATAACGGAATACGTGCCATAGTTCTCAAAAACTGTGCGAGGGAACTAACACCAGTTTTCTGTAGACTTTTCAACCTATCCTACAGAAAGGGAATATTTCCTTCCTGCTGGAAATGTGCCACAGTTCAGCCGATACCTAAAATAGGCAAGAAGATCTTGCCAAATAACTACCGACCAGTCGCATTGCTTTCAATAATATTGAAAGTCATGAAAAAGGTTATCAATCAGCATCTTCTAAAATATCTTGAAGGATTGAACATTATTAGCGATCACCAGTATGGCTTTTCGTAAACATAGATCAACAGGAGATCTTCTGACTTATGTAACACATGTTTGGAACAACGCAATTGAACACTTTAGAGAATCTCGAGCAGTTGCTCTTGACATATCCAAGACATTCGACCGTGTTTGGCACTATGGACTGTTGGCTAAGCTACGCTCTTATGGTATGTCTGAAAAGTTCTGTTTGTGGCTCTCATGTTTCCTCAGAGAGCGTTCTTTTCGAGTGGCAGTCGACGGATTTCTTTCTAACACCTTCACTATCAACGCCGGTGTGCCCCAAGGCTCCATACTATCGCCTACTCTCTTTCTCATTTACATTAACGATCTGCTGAAAAAAACCGGAAACCCAACCTACAGCATTGCAGATAACAGTACGCTTATCTATTCATTTACTTTGAACGCTCTGACATCGGCTACTCAGGTGAATATCTGCAGACGGCGGGGAACTCGTTCAACTTAAGAAAGAACTGGAGGAAATTCTATCTTGGGGGTGACAGTAACCAAGTAGAATCTAACGCTACAAAAAACCCAGGCGGCAGTTTTTTTTTAAAAAGTTAACGTTGCGGAACCCAGAATAGTTATAGCGGGGCACTCCATTCCTCTAACATCGTCACTCAATTTGTTGGAAGTTAATTTGGGAGCAAATATGTTTTTGGCATGAATATGTCGCGGGAATAGCAAGGAGAGCTTCTCAAAAGTTGGGAATATTATTTCGAACCAAAAAGCTTTACATTCCACAACAACTGTTAATTCTTTACAAAGCTGAAATTCGACCAACTATGGAATACTGCTCCCATATTTGGGGCTCCGCTCCCAAACATACACTGCATTTGTTGGATTCTGTTCAGAGAAGAGCTGTTCGCCTGATTGGAGATCCGGAACTGACCGGCGGCCTTGATTCGCGGGAACATCGAAGAACGGTTGGCGACTTGAACCTATTCTACCAGTATTGTCATAGGAAGTGTTCAGAGGATGTAGCCCACTTAATTCCTCCCAGAATGGTGCATGTTAGAAATACACGTCGCACTAGTACTTCACATCCGTATGAGGTTCAGCTTGTTACTCCTCGTACAGCGCTTTTCGAGCAGTCTTTTATATGGAGAACATCATCCCTTTGGAATAATTTGCCCAGGACTGTGTTTCCCACCGAGTACCATTTACAGCGATTCAAGAACAACGTAAATCGCTTTTTCCGCACACGTGTCGCTCCTGAAGCACTTTAGGGACTTCCCTGCAGCACGTGTGCTTGACTCATAAAAAAAAAGAATGCGTCGAAACGGTAAGTAGTTGTTCTTATTATTATTGCAAAATAGATTTTAAACGTTGACTGACTTTTGTTCACTGAAGTATCAAGACTTTTTCCAATAATGGGAAACAACAGGAATAACAGAAATATTGTTTCTTCCCCTCATTATTCTTTTCCTATTAGCCCCTAAATATTTTGTTTTTCATTCCATACTTATACATATTTGTTTGTATCTCTTTTGCTGCTTATAGAGGGAATTTCCCAGTTATTCACTATATTTAAAAAGTTTTGACTAGAATATTTTATGAAGAACATCTTACGAAAATAAAACTAAAGGCTAAGATTACTGAACAGTTGGATTCTTCTCCTCCTTAGGACTAAAATTATACTGAAAACTGTGCCTTATAGACGTTCAAATTGAGTATTTAAATCTAATTTTTATTTAAATTTTTTACTGGATAAATCTGAGAAAATATAAGATTTAGACATGATATAAATAATGACATCATAATATTACATTAAATACGGCTCTTATAACAAAATTCATGTTCACTACGTCAAGCTTTTCAGGACTTTTTTACATATTCAACAGTAATTTTCAATTGTGCATGTTAGAAACCGTAATAGCTCTTCATTATTTTTATGGTTATTGAGTATATAAACGATCACAATCTTGTATATTTAAACATATTACCATCGATCCGTAGCTTACAAATATGTAAAAGCTTATTTTTCATTGATCGTACATAATAAAGTATTATTGAAAATACCTAAGCAGTATTACTTCTGTATTCGTTGCGGAATAAAGCAATAAAATGAATTCACGAGAATTATTTTTTATTTCAGCTTCAAATTTTTTAAATTTTGTTTGTATTGTACCATATTTTGATTTTCTTAATAACGCATTAATACAGGAACAACGTTATAAAAAGCAAGTTGCAGTTTGTGGTTTCATTGTGATGTTTTTTAGGAATTGTAAAGTCTGGTGGCATGTACCGACACGTACTAATTTGTAACAGTTTTCTTAACACAACTGTTAGTACTTTAGTAGTATCATGTGTGAGTTTTTATCTTCGCTTAAATCTATTATTAACTCTTGCAGTAAGAGAAAAGTTTGGTGCATAATTTTTCAAAAATTTTCATTAGTTGATAAAATTTTATTCAGTGAAAGATCGAAATTTGAAGAAAATGTATTTAAAAAAGCTAAATATTATTTAATTTTTGCTAATTTATCAATATTTTTAATAGTAATTCTTGCTTACTTGGAGTTATTAGAAAATAAATGGAATAAAATATTAGAATTTTGTTTGTTGGTATTAGCTACCTTTGTAATATATAGCTATTCTACATTGCAATATACCATCATGGTGACTTTGTTAATATGTATAAGAATTAGATACCAAAAAGTTGGGAAACTTATTGTTCATTTAAAATACTGCGATATTAAAGAAGAAATAACGCAAATAATTGAAAAAGTGGAAACGTCGTCTCTTTATCTCTACGAAATAATAACCCATTTTAAAAATCTCTTCGAAATTCAATATTAATAATGGTCGTTAACAGTTTCCAAATTTTTCTTGTCATTAATCTAACTGGGTATAAATTAGGAACATCTCTTATTTATGCTTCCTGGTTAACTTGGTATATGGTAAGTCAATTTTCATTATTATTATTAATATCAGTATACTTTTGTTCTTCTTTCTCACATTTCGTCAGTGTGGGTTCCATGTTTAACTGATGGGCCTAAGCCAAGTCAGCATAAACGCTATTACCATTTGGTATTAAGGAATGGCCTGACAATGTTACATGTTTTTAAAATGACTGACTTCTGAATGTTTTTTGTGCATGTTTGTGTTCAGTCCTAATTGTACTAAGTGTGGTGTGAATGACGAGGGGGACGATGATAATTTTTCTTGTTTCCATAGCCTCTTAATTGCTGTTGCAAGGTCTCTGTATTTGGATACTTTTTTCTTTGTATTTCGTTTGGAGGTTTGTGTCGTTAGGGGACAACTATGTCAATTTGACTTTTCCTTTTTGTATTGAAAAGTAATATCGGCTGTAGCGGGGAATGTTTTATCTGTCTGGATATTGATGTCCCAGTAGAGCTTGTAATCTTTCTTTTTAAGAATGAATATTGGTATGTATGTGTAGTAGAGATCTATGTTTCCTATGAGTTTGTATGTTATATGCAGCCAGTGCTTTACTTTTGCCTTTGAGTTATCTCTGGCTGTGGATTCTCTTCTTGCCAATATTTTACATCCGCTTGTTATGTGTTCGATCGTTTCTTTATGTTGGTTGCATCTCCTACATCTGTCTTCTGTAGCAGTTGGGTTTTTTGATGATATGCTTTTGGTAGTTTCTGGTTAATTTGACTTTATCCTGGATGGCAAGTAAGAAGCCTTTTGTTTCAGGGAATAGCTGCCCATCCAGTAACCAGGTGTATGATTGTTTTCGATTTATGTGGTCTTGTTCTATGTGGTATCTGTGTTGGGGTGTTTTTTTTTCTGGCCACGTTTTCATCTTTCTGGTGTCTGATACAGAAGCCATGGTCTATTCTGTTTAGTGTATTTGAGAGTTGATTGAGACAGAGACAGAACCATAGAGCACTGACCGAGTCTCCCTGAAATATACCCCGTCTGATGTACATCTCTTATGTTTGGATGTATTGTGTTTGTGTTTTTAGGTTGATTTTCATAATTTGCGCCAGAAATTGCTTGAGGTTTTGGTTAATTTTGTAGATTTCTAGGGCTCTGATTTACCACCTGTGGGGTATGGAGTCAAAGGATTTTTTATAGTCTACGTAACTGGTGTGAAGGTTTCTGTGTTGTTTTCTGGTTTATCCCATGATCAAGCTATTTATAATCAACTGCTCTTTGCATCCTAGGCTATTTTTCCTACATCCCTTCTGCTATTCTATGAGAATATTGTTTCGGTTAGGTGGCTGTGATGATCTTGTATAGGGTTGGAAGATAGATGATAGGACGGGTTTGGGGTTTTTGAGCTTTTGGGTTTGACATATGTTATTTCTTATATAAGAAAAGTGGGGAAT
Organism: Pachyrhynchus sulphureomaculatus; assembly: GCA_019049505.1. Lineage (NCBI taxonomy): Eukaryota > Metazoa > Arthropoda > Insecta > Coleoptera > Curculionidae > Pachyrhynchus > Pachyrhynchus sulphureomaculatus. The sequence goes on along the minus strand of CM032452.1, from coordinate 13,844,159 downwards.
GTGTGTGATTGTAGAATGGCTTTGTTGATTTGGTGTGAGACTGCTTCTTGTGTGGTGGTAAACTATTTGTACCAGAAGTTTTATATATATATATATATATATATATATATATATATATATATATATATAACATATATATATATATATATATATAAAAAATATATATATAATATATATATATATATATATATATATATAATATAATGATCCAGAGGGTGTTATTATTATGTAGTCTGGGTTTTAACCAAATACTTTTTCAATAATCTGTGAATTCTTGTTTATTTGGTGGTTCAGTCACTACTCTCTGTTCGTTGTGCATAGTTTTTTCAGTCTTCAGAAGAGGTTGTTGATGTCTTTTTTCTCATTTGATTTTTTTTGTATATACGGAGTCTTGTGGCATATACGGATAGTTTTTTTTTCAAAGTATCAACGATTTCTGGCAATGTACGGTTGAGAGATTTGGATTTGATCTTGTCTACACCCTGTGTGTCAAGTTTGGACACGTTCCTGTTTTATATAAACTGGGCAAGGTGTCCTAGATCTTGTTGATTTTATTTTCTATTCATATTTACCATTTGAATTTTGATTTTGTGCTATTGGGTTTCTTTGTCGTTGCGGGAGTTTTTGATTATTTTGTGTAAGAATTGTGCTGCGTATATTATTGTGTAAATGTCTTCGATTATGCTTAAGTTTGTTTGTTATGTACTGGGATATTATGTACTTATTTATTATGTTGAAGATTGGCTGCGAGCTCTGTTTGAAGATTAAACGAGGGACGGGATTTCTTGTTTTGGGGTCGGTGCCTGTCCATCGAGCTAGATGTGACCCCATTTCTACTTTAAGTGTTTGTATGAGAGTTAATTCGCTGTGATGTTGTGTAGATGTTGTTGAGGATGGTAACTGATTGACTTTGTTGCCTGTGATATAATGTTGTGCAGTACTTGCTTGACTTGTAAAATTATTTTGAGTTATGCTTCTACTGGATGGTGGGTCTTGTTGTGTGTATTTTTGTGTTCGGCTGGGGTGGGTTGTGTGTATGAGATTGGTTCGGTATCTGCTCTATTGTTTTTATTGTTTGGTTGGTCTGTGTTCAGTTCAGTAACTACTGTATCTTTGATGGTTTGCAATTCGAAAGGTATGAGGTGATTATTTTTGGTAATATCTCTTTTTTAGTCTATTACTCTGTTCTGTAGCAAGTAATTGTAGATGTGGATATTGAGCCCAGAAAAGTCTGTGCAGTTTTCTATTTGTAGCCCGATGTTATTGTATCGAGTTTGGCGGCGATGTAGGAACAGCACGTTACTGTTCTATTAATCCCATCTGTCCACTTTAACCTCTATATTGGTTTGCCATACTTGGTAGTTACATGTTGTCCTTGCAGAACATACGTGGCTTGGTTTGATTTGGTGATTGTGTTTGTCCCCGTATCTGTGTCGGTTGTGTTTGGAATGGATTTGTGTAGGTGCAGGCGGGCGAGTAATTTTTTCTTATTGATTTCTTTGTCAGGTTTCTAGATTTTAGCAACGCATGACGTGTTCATTGAATTCTGTGGTACAACTCATGCGCTTTCTTGATTTGCCCGCCTTGGTAGGTATCGACTTACTCGCCGGTAAAACAATTTGGCAGGACCGTTATCATTTGCTCGATCTTCATGATTTTGGTCGAGGTGCCATTTCCCGCGACGTCCTCGACCGTCACGTCACTCGCCTTCTTTCATTGGTTTACTGTTATTTGGGGCATTTTCAGTGTTCTGTGGTGTCAGAAGTTGAAAGAGTCCCGCAGTGGGTGACCTGTTCTACTATTATTATTTTGTTTGTTCTTCTTTTACATATGATCAATGTGGTTCCAAGTTTGGCTGACGGCCCTAAGCAAAATCAGCACAAACGCTATTACCATTGTATATTTAGGAATGACCTGAAAATGTTATATGTTTTTAAAATCGCTGACTTCTGAATGTTTCTGTGTATGTTTGTGTTGATTCCTAATTGTACTAAGTGTGGTGTGAATGTTGTTAGTGTAAGGCCTGTGGCAGATATGACGTGGGAGACAATGATGAGTTTTTTCTTGTTTCCATAGCCTTTTTATTTCTGTTGCAAAGTCTGTGTATTTGGAGATTTTTTTTGTGAATTTCATTTACATATTTGTGTCGTTGAGGACATCTATGTTAATCAGATAAGTGATATTTCCTTTTTTGTATTGAAAAGTATTATCGCGTCTATTGGTGGGGACTGTTTTTTATCTCTATAGATACTGATCTCCCAGTAGAGCTTGTATCTTTATTTTCAAGTATGGATGTTGGTGTCTATTTGTAGTAGGGATCTGTGTTTTCTATGAGTTTGTATGTTATGGCCAGTGCTTGGTGAACTACTTTTGCCGCTAAGTCATGTCTGGCTGTGTATTCTCTTCCTGCTCATATCTTACCTTTATTTTTGTTATGTGTTTGATCGTTTCTTTATGCTGTGGCATTTGCTGTATCTGTTTTCTGTAACAGTTGAGTTTTTGGTAATCTCTGGTTAATATCACTTTATCCTGGATGGCAAGTAAGAAGCCTTCTGTTTCAGGAAATCTACTATTAGTATTATTGTCATTATTATTATCACTACCTTTCCATAATTTTATTTTGTCATTGTAACTCTTATTGCTATTCTTTCTGTGATTAGTTTTTACAGAGAAAATAATATAATCAGGCCAAAATTGTATTCATACCTGAGAGGAACTCTTAGAACCTATATTCAAACTACTTTATGACCTTATGAAATTATGTTGGCTTTACCTGTTACCATTTTCGGTGACCTTCGAATCGATAAAGGCATAAAGTAATCTTGATCGACAGGACTAATGTCAATCGCACTGTCAAGATTTCATTGAAAAACAAATATAAATTAACCATCAAGAGAACCTTCTTAATGGTACCGATAACTTCATAGTTCCATAATCTATATAAGTAGCTGAGCTATTCCTATTATTTCGAGGCTTAGATCATTTCAGGAGATTATAATTTCTAGTTTCACATTTCTGTAGAATGTATCTGGCGAAGAGGCACCATAAAATATTACACAAGATACTTCAACTTAAAAAGACAGTTTACAGTAGGTAGTCTTAAAGTAACTATCCACGCCATCGTATAATAATACAGTTAAAGTAGATTCAAATAAGACAATATTTGACGTGACTTTTCTTATACACACAACTTCTAGAACAATTAAACTCGGTGTTTTCTATTTTCCTTCCCAATTCACTAGCTCTCTCTTGTAAAGTATAGCCGGTAATAGGAACATGTTCAT